>JBBMKD010000102.1:103146403-103200604 GCA_037834095.1 Argya squamiceps | reverse complement strand
TTCCCTTCCCTTCCCTTCCCTTCCCTTCCCTTCCCTTCTTTATCACAATACAAAAAAAACCATATGGGAAATGGGATGCCAATTCATTGGTGTAATTTATGACTTAAGCCATCTCACAATTGGGACTACAAGTACTAAAGATGGTATTAACTTCTAACAACTGTTAGAAGTTAACGTTTCTGTTATCTCAGTTCTCATCTGATAAGAGTATGGGTAGTTTGTTCTCTGTTCCTAAGCAGAAATAGGAGGGGTGGGACAATATTCCTCTCTGTGGTACCTGTGTACTTGCACCCCTCTAAGAGTGTCTTTACAAGAAAGGAAAGCATAAACTTTGCCAAACAGCTTGGGAGGCATAATATAATATCCTAGGTTATACCTAGAATGGGTATATATAAATATACATATATAGGAGGAAGAGCAGTAAGCTTTGAGTGCAGTCCAAGTTCACTTTACAGTGCAGCCCTTTGATGCAGGGAGCCAGCAGGGACAGCTACTGACTGAAGGATCCAGCCTTGACTGTAAAGGGGAAGTGGCTTAACGCAGCTATGGGCATATTAGCTGGTGAATTCCATTGCCTTTTTTGCACTTATATCTTCAAGTGCAGTCCTTACTAACAAGGATAATTTCAGATGTGTTTCAGAAGCATTTGACCAAGCTGCAGTAAGCCTCAGAATTTTTTTTGTCAGGAGCTCACATTGACTTTATACATACACTACATCCTCATGCTGCATGGATATTATTGATGTGGGACAAGAATATGAAGAGCAATTTGACAATTGACAACAAAGAAACTTGCACTTCTTAGTTTTCAGCTTTCGTAGCCAAAGTTTACGTAAGGTAAAGTATTCCTTAAAAAACTTCAGCTCTCACCATATAAGAGTATCCATGAATAAATACCATATTTTTACAGATCTTGCGGCTTGGGGAGCTGTGGTTTAAGCCAAAACTGCCCAAAAATATATGTGGCTGGGAATCAAATCCCAATAGACACCTCTGCACCAGATGCAGGTAGTGGGGTTTTACCCATCTTTTCCCATCTTTCAAGTACCTTTCTAGTATCTTTTCAGAACAAGGGATAGATTTTCTGAAAAATATAGGTAGAAATTTAATAGTCAGTCACAGCTCTTAAAGTTCAAATATTTTCTGCAATTTGCACCTCCCTTGAACCACCTAGATAATTTTCACTGAGTCATTAAATCAGGAGAGATGTATCTTGTTTCTTACCCCATCTTCAGATTTTGATGTTACTTGATCAGAAAGTTTGTAAATGTCAAAACATTTAATGGCAGTACTGTTTATTTCTAGCTTGAAAAACAAGAAACTCTGCATTTATATCTGTTTGATTTTGTAAAGATGTGATAATTCAACTTTTCTGTATAATAACATTTAAATTTAAATAAAGTAAAATTCAGTAAATGTGTATTCTACTATTTGAGGTAATTAAAAGCACCTTCCAAAATAACACATCTTCTTCAATTCCCACCTGAGGAAAAATATTTGGAATATAAATTTTTGACTATTTGAACCACAAGTAGCTATAAAATCTTTGGGATTTCCCCAAGAATGAAATTTCACATTCTTACTTGATGCTTTGATTTCTTTCAAGAGCATCTATCTTATAGACTGTGCTGCTTTTGCTAATTTATGCACCATTTGACTAAATAGATCCCATCAATGAAACAGAGGAAAATATTTACATCTTTTGCTCCAGTGCATTTGTCTTTTTTTTTGTTTTGTTTTGGTTTTTCTTCCAAAGAACTCTCATAGGCCTAGGATTTGCAATTATTCAAATAAATATTGGCACAGGTAGTCCTCAGCCAGGTTGGAGACTCGTTGTAGATGCTGCACAAACATCCAGTGTGTGCCAGGCTGTGTCCCAGAGCAGTAACAGTCTGAAAACACAAGCTGTAACAGGTGGATGACAAACAAGGAGAGAAGTGAAGCAACTCTTACAGCAGGCGGCTTTAGTACAACTAATTAGTTGTGCAACTAAAAGCCCATTGGTGACAGCGCTGAAGAAATGTTTTGAGAAAGATGTAAAACTCAGTATCTCCTTCTGTTTGAGTTTCCTAATAATATACACAAACCTGCTGTCAGCAATACTTTACCAAAAGTTGTCAATTTTTTTGCAGTAACGAGGCAGTATGATCTACCCTGCTAAGTAACCAGCCTTTGGAAGACTGTTGAGAGTTCATAAAGCTTTTCTAAAGCATGGACTGTAAAATAAAAATGAAATATTAGTTTAATAACACTAGACCAACAGTTTAATGTGCTTATAATTTTCAAAGACCCTAAGCAGTAGGCATCAAGAGCTTATATTAAATTCTGTTTTCTTATTTTAAAATTACTTTACATTTCCCGATGGGGACTTTAAAGTTTTGCTGTAGCATTCCATCTAAAGAGAATCATGGATGATAGCACATACGAAAACATAAAAGCTATCACAATCAGGAATATTACAACTCCCAATATTTTGTTTTTCTTCAATTTCGTGCTGGACTTCCTAAGAATTATTGAGTTAGAGCTTCCAGTAAGGCATGAGTTCTCATCCCCTGGAAAATCTCTTCATCACAGAATTTTTGAGATTTATGTTGTGGTTTTCTGTTTGTTTGGTTTTTTTGGGTTTTGTTTTGTTTTCTTATTTTAAATGCCTGATGAACCCACGTGGATTATAGAACAGCTCAAAATTTGAGGACTTTTATGATGTCTTTGATAAGTCAGTTATGGTAGGAACACGGAGATGTCCACTCCTTCAGCACCTGACTTGAGCTGTGGGTACAGATTCAAAGCATTCCTACCATAATAATGTTGTTTCACTGCAGCATTATTTTACATAAATACAATTGTCAGATTCAGGTCTATCTTCTAGGATGTGCTTTTCAGGAACGAAGCAGGTTTTCCCAATTTATTTTAAGTCCTGACAAAGAAGACCCCCAATAGAAACAACAGAGGTCCTTGTGTGAGTGAAGTAAACCTACAAGTAATAGATGGTTTCCAGGTATAGATTCTGTCATATACATAGCTTTACTCTTAGCCAAATATATTTCTTACTCATACAATTTTTTAGTATACCATTTTCATTTGGCTGTACAAAAAACTCCATATATTTTCTGAAAAGTCACAAAATATGTACATGGAGAGGGACCAGCTTTCAAGGCTATGAGCATTTTCATAAAATAAAAAAGTACAATTTAATGGAACATCTTTTCTCTCCTTCAGTTTACTTCATGTTTTTCCTTTGCAGAAAGTAATATCTCTTTCTGCATCAATTTTTATTGACTCAGACAGCACAGGTAGTATTTACAAGTTTTATATTGAAGGGCAGGACCTCATGGGTGTAACTCAGGAGATTGTTATTCTAAACTTTGGGATGCTCAGAATCCTACAGGTTTTCAGCCTCATTGATTTCCAAGGTTTCCTTTGCTTTTCCTCAACTTGCCAGTGAGATCTTACAGCTATGTGTCTTATAAAAGGCACTGTCAATACTATTCCCAGGCTCATTCCCCTTTTCTTGATGTGAATGGCTTTCTGTTTTTAAGAATGTGCCCTCTTTTCTAAGACATAAAAATCAAGGAACAAAACAAAAACAGAGAGGAGGGTGAATTTGTCCTTTACCTTTGCTCTCTGGTGCTGTTTCAGGGAGAAGGAGTGAGACCTAAAGGATTGTGTGAGATCTATGAGAGGCTTCTTTCTATGTATTTTAATTCTGCCTACTTGGTGGGTAGGACTTTCTTTCATGCTACCACACACAGAATACTTTTCACATTGGCATTTTGGACTTTTTAAAATTTTTGTTGGTTATGAAGGCTTCTAAATTATATAATGTTACTATGTTATACATAATAAAATGTGTGGTACCTTATAATGAGTTTAATATCCTCAGCTGAATTTTTACTGCAGAATACTGCAATTAAAACTCTATCATGTACATCCATGAGAATTTTTTTTTCTGATCACTAAGAAAGTTTATGACAGTGCCTGGAATAGGCCTTTACACTATGAACAAGTAATGTAATAATTATTCTCTATGTCAACCAAACAGTAAATATTACTGGGAATCTGTCTGGCCTTTTAATTTATTATGCATGTTTTTTAGGCAGAGATCCCTCTGGTGAGCTGGGTTAGAGGCCAAGCCTACCTGAGGAACAGGATCTAGTTCTTGTTCTTGCTGTCCACTTTCCATTTCCCTCTTTCCTAACCACACCTGAGACGAGGGCAAGGAGCAGACCATGCATGCAATGAATTCTTCTTTTGCTGGCAACCACCCAGTTAATGGTTACTAGTAGCTTTTATTTTTCAGGATTGTTTTGACATGTTGATTGATATATTCCATCACCCAGCTGGACAGGCTTTCCCAGGAAAGACAAGAGCCAAGTGCACTCTAACACTGACAATACAGGATCAATTCAGCTCACAGCTTTCTTTCAAAGGACTCCCAAGTAAAGAGGTCGTATAAGGTCTCACAATTCAGGTGAGTTGCCTGGGCAGATTGCAAGTAACTGAAAGAGCAATGGTAGATCCTCTGCTGTATATAATAATATATATATATATAAACTATATATGTCATATGAAAATGTTGGGGAAAACTTTTGCTCGGGAGGGAATAGCCATGTATATGGATCTGTTTGTTTGTGTGTGTTAGTTAAGGGAAAATAATTAATATTTTTCTTCCTTCTGTTATGGAGAACTAGGAAAGATCTTTTTTCTCCACAGAATACTTTCATGTTATGTTAAGGACAATTCTCATTTGCTGTATTTTCATTCATAAAAGATCACTGTACTAATTATTGGTGTGACTCACACTACTCTCAGCTGACTTTCAGCTTCGTAAATTCCGGTGGATAGTGGCATCGCTCCAGTGCCCCTGGGCCACTGAGAAGCTGTGCACAGCATGGTGGCTCAGGTTCTAAGACCCTCCATGAAGCTACTCAGTAGGATTTCAATGTTTCTTGTAAGAGTCTTCACAAGATAAGGCAGTTACAATGAAAAAATCCATCAAATCTTTACTTGTCGTAAGGACTGTCACTGCATTTGTCATTAAGGGATATTTGAAGTAGACAGGAAATGCAGGATATAGTTTTTTAAGAGTTTTATTCCCACATTACATGTTTCTGTCATTTGCCTGTTTTAAGGAACTACATTTTTACATCTCTAGCAGTAGTTGAGGGTATAAATGTCTTTTTGATCTAATAGAACATTTGATATTCCACCCTATCCTTTTTGTGGCAGTAGTCTCATTTCCAGTCACAAAGCATTCCACTTCTGAGTAAGTAGCCTTCTAAAATATACTTCACCTTCAGCATCCTATCTAGTGATGATAAAATGGGTGGCAAACCAGAAGGACCAAAGTGATTCCGTTTTTCTATACTTCATCTTTTTACTTATCTTTTCTTTCTCTTTAGCCTGATAAAATAAAATTACTTATACTGTAATATACCTGTTTTCCTGGCAGGCTCTTGAGAGACTGTTCTTTGAAACAGGTTCTCATTTCTTGATTTGCTCTCTAAAATGTTTATGGGCTCTTAGGCATTAAAACTTTTTCCATCAATTAAAATATATATGAATGCTTCCAAGGTAGTTCTCAAGTATTATGTAGAAGTATCTTTTGAAAATGCAAAAGCCCTCTTTTTTTTTTTCTTTTTTTTGTACAGATTCTGCATCCCAAGAGATACAGACATAATCAGTGCTAGACAAAGTCTGCCACTTAGCTGTAGGATGAATCACTTGCTGCGTCTCTTGCTCCTAGATCTTTCATTGTAAGTTTAATAGCCTTTCGTACTTTAATATTTTCTTCCTGAAAATCTATATTTATCCCTTCATAAATCTTATACCTTGTTAAAATCCATCCACTTATCCCAAACCTGGTGATTAAATTGTACTGCTAAACTTTCCCAAAAGTTGGGCTATGCTCATAAAGTCTACTCTAAATTATAGTTGTTCTCAGCACAGATGGAAAAGGTAAGATCTAAGGTAAAACATTAGTTGCAAAGGCTCACTAGAATGGTTAGGAAGAGATCAATGCCTCAGACTTGGACTAACCATAAAGTTGGATCAGAAATGGATTTTTTAGCTTGATAAATTGAACTGGGAAATAAATTAGGTCAGAGCAGAAATTTTGGAGAATTTCAATAAAAGTGTCTCTTGTACCAAAACTTCAATTTCTCACTTTGAGACTAAATAAACTCAGTATTTACTTGAATATGTTTTTGTGACATTTTTGTCAATTAATGATTAAGCAACTTTAAAGTGAAAATGAAAATGCATTAGAAATTATAAAATGAAGCAGTTAATTCATAATCAGTTAAAATGAAAAAGAAAACAGTCTATAGTTTCTACATTGCCCTCTCTGCTTGTTTTTTTTTTGTTTGTTTGTTTTTAATTGTTCATGACCATTTGATATTTTCTCAAGGTGTTTTTTTTCCCCAAGTTTTATTTTAATTTCATGTGCATGCTAATTTTGTGGTTGTTGAAGAAAAATAGTCCTGTTAATGTCAGCCAAAATTCTGGATTAGATCTCCTAAAGTTAGGCACTTGGATGCACTGAGGTCAGGGTTGCACCTTAATTATTGTTTCACTGCAGGACTGAGATGTCTTCATGTGGATCTCAAGAAATGCATGTCCTTCATCTCCAGGTCCACAGTCTTGAAACATCTTCTGGACTGTGCTGCCTTTTCTGTTTCTTTTCAAACAAAACTGGAGGTCAGTAAGTCTTTCAAAATGCTATCACACAAAGAGTATTCCTTCTGCTTTTAGTCCACTTCCTGCTTAGTGGTTCACCTCTAAACTGGAGTGAGAGGAAATGGAGTGATCTCTTTGGAGTGATGGATAAAGACAGGAGGACAGAATTATCAGAGAGTATGGAGAGGAAAGGTTAGTCAACAAGGAGATCAGCCATCAAATCTTTGTGTGCACTGGCATTTCTGAGAGATGGGTTTTCAGAGAATTATGAGTAAATCTTTCTGGTGTTATAGGACTTCTTAGAAATGCAAGGGCTTGGGGAAAGGCACCATGATGTCTTTCAGAAACATAGCAGGCCAACACCATTAAGGCCGTCACTGATCAGATGCAGGAGACTTGTTCTTGCTAACAAACAAAAGATGCTGGGCAGGATCCTAAATAATATGACTAATGTCCTTCATTGTCCTTGAAAGTAAAATCAAGTAGCTTATATTTGATATGGCAGACACCTGCAAGGTTTCCAGAACATTTCATGGAACTAGCACAAAGCACCTGTTTGCTTGCAAGACTGAAGAGAAAAATCTATAAATTCATATTTGCAAAAAAAAAGCTGTGTTGAAATCCAGGAAACCAGGCAAAAGCCAGTGAACTACCACAGCTGTTAGCAGTTATCTCTTGCTTTAGAGTAGCTGCTTGGTACTTATGAAAAGCTTTTGTAGTGGGAAGGAAATTCCAGAGCTCACACCACTCAATTTCAGGGTGGACAATCAGGCCAGGAAGGATTCTGCTGGCTGCAATAGACACCTTGTCAATTTAAAGGTGGAAAGGGAGATTTCAGACATTGGCAAAAAATCCGACAAATAAATGAAGATGCTTTTCCTGGAAGAGTGGCAGGTCTGTGGCAGTGGTATTTGAAACACATATAATGTCAAAAGAGTTGAGGTCTTCTAGGGCTTCTCAGGCTGAATTCTTCAGAAAACATAATTTAGGTTCTTACTTCAGGCATGGATTCATAAAGATTCTTCAGCCCATGCTGAAGTCAATAATTTTTAAGCATGAATTTGCAATTAGAGCATATGCTTTAAGGTTCTTGTTACTTGAGAAGCTTAGCCTTTTTCCTGATCAGCCAGCTGGTAAGTTATCTATTCAGTGAATGTAAATCATTTGAAAATGAAATATTACATAGTAAAAGCAGTATGTCTCAATAGTGCGTCCTGTCTATGTATTTATTTTTGGTCCCCTCTCTTAAAAGGCCCTTCAGCTTCTTGTCACCTAAATAAATAGTCTTCTGCTGCCTACTGCAGCTGAAAAATCAGGTATTACTCAAGTTTATGCAGTACTTGCTACTTAAATCTTCATTGCTATCACATAACAGAGGAAGTATCAATGTTACTTTTCCTTGGAATGGTAATGAATATTTTATTAATAGTTCATTATTAAACTATTTCAAAATTATTTCTAAATATTTCAAAAAATATTTCAAATTAAAATATTATTTTTTCAAAATGGTGTCAATATAATTAATTATAATTAAATAATTACAAAAATATTTGTCTGTATAATTATAATAATTTCAGCTAATCAAGCTGTGGCAATAGAAAATTGTAGAATAATGTAAGTTGGTTCATGCACATTTAATTTCCTTAAGGGAGTAGTAGGGTGAAACCTGGCATCAGAGAACAAGTGCATCTTTCAAGGTGGACACAACTGTTGCTTTAGCAGTTGAAAGAAAACAGAGTAGATGACTGACGTGTCATTTCTGTATCTAGACAAATGAATCACTCTAATTTGTAAAGTTCAATAGCTTATTACAATGCATTAGTATATTTCTTTGTGCCTAAATGATTTTTATTTTCATTTGATGGATTTATCTTTGAAAATTTGTGGTTTGAGATGTTTAATTTACACAAAAGCAGTATCTGCTTTGCCTCTAAATGTTTCTGATCAGCAAATAGAAAAGGAATAACGTAACATTTAAAGAGGGTTATTTTGTTTAGAGTCCCTTAAGTATTGACAAAGACCTATTCATTGGTTTAAAGCTGGTGATCCACTGTTTCCAAAGAAGCATGTGAACGTGAAATGGCTTTTGGAACATCAGAAGTGCATTTGTACCTGCCCTCATACAGGATAAGTCAATGGAAATAGAACAGAAAATAAAATTTATACTACAGATTTTCATAAGGATTTTTCACTCCATAATGAAAATTTCATGAACAACATCTAATGAGACAAGAACGTCTGATGAAATGTATCAGTGGGTCTAGACATGTGTACCTTTGAAGTGTGTTGGAATGTCGTTCCTGAGAAATTGCAGCTTCTGTGAGAAAAACACTGAATTGAAACAGGAGTATGGTTGAAGAGAATACAGAATAATATAATATTCCTCAAAGTCTTCTTCAGAATCAATCCATGTAAAATTTATGGTAAATATGTTTCTCTGTATTTATTTCCTAGTTCTTTTCAATTCTAAGTTCTTATTTGAACTTTTTGGCTTTATGTAACCTTCTTCTGCAAAGGATTTACGAAGTTCTGTTCCAGCACAGTAACCTTATGAAGTGTTAGTCATTTCTGATATTTAAAGCTTCTGGTAGAATGATAGCTTTCCTATAATTAGATCAATGCAAAAGACTGAAAGGCACAATTTAGGAGATTTTGTTCTCAGTTTAAAAGTCAACCTTCTCTCTGCTTGCTGAATGATTTCAGATACACTCCAAATAAATTACTGCAAAGTGAACTTTATCATTATCATTCTATCATTATATTGCAGTAGCCCTTCACTTCCCACTGTACCAGGCACTCTGCAGATGATCACCTCCCTATAGTTTGAACCCTGAGCTGTCAACATAGGGAGGAGACAGGGAAGCAGAGGCATAAGTAGTCAAGTAATTTTTCATTGTAGATTAGACCTTTTTAAAAATGCAAGAGATAAATTGCATTTAACAGTGACTCAGCTCAATGCAGAAGGTGCAAGCCCTGTGCTGGGATGAAAGTTTACATCCTGTCATCAGCCCCCTCTGCTTTTTGGGATCAGGGAACTTTCCAGGATGGTGGCTCTTGGAAAGGAAATGGGGAAAATATCTCTCAGATGAAAAATCTGAGACCAAGTGACAACCCCAAGACTTCTGCATGCTGTGCCATTCCCTGTATTTAAGGACTATCTTTGCTAAAAGAGAATTCCTGATTTCTTGAATCCTAGATGAGCATCCACCTACTATATTCAACTACATACATGTTACCGCCATATATATATGTTATTACTTATATATATGTAAGATATATCCATAATTATTACATATACATATACATGTATACATACATATACATATGTGTATATACACACATACATATATATAAATGTAATACTTCTCAAGTCTTCTAAATTCTCCACATAGAAATGCTCCACTATAGAGAACAGCCCAGGCTGAGTTGTTGGGTTTTCAGCATCTTCTTGATAGTTGTGCTTGTGTTTAATAGTGTTCCCATTTATGACTACACTAAATATTATAAACCTTACTGTGGAAAGACCAATATTGTCTCAGGCAATTGGAAACAAGAGTAGAAGAAGAGCAGAAGTTATCTTCTGATAGCTCAGATAATGACCATACTTTTTGGTTTAAGCAGGCTTTAACCATTATGGTCTTATATCTTGTTTGTGGCTCTGTCTCCCAAAACATTCTCTGTTGAAGAGAAAAATGTACCAATCTACATTTTTCCCTCATGTGTTTCTAATCCAGACAACATAAATGAATATTAAATTGCACAGGATGGTACAATCAATAGCAAGGGATAACTTAAGGTAGTGTGATAAATGATAAATAATTGCAATGATAAGCAAATCCATTAAGGCAATCAAATAGTTCATGATGCCACCATAACTTTGAGCCAGCATTGATTTCAGCTAACTATAACCATACAGAAGTACAAATTTACTGTGCAGTGAGTTTCTTCATTATGCTGGTTTGGAGCTGTGGAGGAGGACAGTATAAATGGGAGGAAGAGCACAGGAATGTGCAGGAATCTGAAAAACCTCTCTCTGTGTTGCGGTACATTACGCTATAACTGTTCATTTAATTATCAGGTTCATGTAGTGTAAGTGTGGTAAGAATAGATGGTCCCCATTCATTTAACTGCTTCCCATCCCTTTTCAGCCAACTGTTACGCATCTCCACAGCTTATTGCCTGGGCCTTCTCTCCCACGTTCCTTTCTAGCTCCTCTGAGTCACAATTAGATTTTCTACCCTTTAGCTGCAACTTGTTGGCAGATGGTTTTGGCTGAATTTAGACAGGCACAGATGCCTTCGTGCTTGCTGTCTTTGCAAACAGAAAAAAAAAGCGGAAAACCCCCCCCCACAATCACACTCCATTTTCTTTTCCTTTACTCTTTGTGTGTATGAATTTCTCTGTGTTCTGTGTCTCCATGAGCATCTGACCTGCCCCACCTCAGATAGAGATAATGGCAAAGAGACCCATTGTACTAACAGGTAACAACAACTGATGTCTATATTTGTTGATTTGTCTTCAGAAGGACTAGAAGATTATAGATCTCTTATACATACAGACCTCATTTAGTATGGAACATATTTAGAAACTGAATTACAGCTAGTAAATCCTTCCCATGAGTCTATCACATCTCATGATCCTGTGTAGACAAATCATAGTTCGTTCTTTCTTGCTTGCTTGCTTTCTTGTCTAGAATTCTATTCCTCTTAACTCTTAATATTTAATGCAATGAAAGGAAAGGTCATTAACATTTAGATAACATGGAGAGAAAAGAATTACTAGCTTTTACAGTCTAAATTTTTGCAGAAAAAATGTGTCCCTCATAATAGTTATACGTGTCTCTGTAGTGAGTGCAGTTCTTAACCGTTCCTCAATGAAAGCCAATCTAAAGACAAAATCATAGATATTTTAACACAACCCCTAATTTTCTGTACAAAGAGTAAAACAAGAATTTAAAAATTTCCCTCATTGAAAGAGATTCTTAGAAAGGAGTAGAGAATTTATATATAAATATATAAAATCCTGGGGTGTGAGTTTGAATTTTGCCTCTCTAACCTCCTACTTGGTTTCTATATGTGAAGATCTGCAGAAAAGAAATCCTCCTATCTCCTAGCTAGGATCTACAAAATTCATCCTAAAACTGAACTTTGCTACTCTCTTATCTGTAAATTTTTGCATTTCTGTACTGCCACTTTACCATCTTGTAGAATTTAGTGTGAAAAACTATGCCTCAAGGCATGCATCTAAAATAAGGATAAAGGAACTTCAAGAGACATAAACAGTGGCCATCTCGACATATTTTTCCCAAGTAATTCAGCAATTTTTTGAGAAGCAATGGAAGAGGCAGTAGTACTCTTCAACTAGTCTTAGAATTGCCAGAATCTACAAGTCTCCAGATCCTGGATCTGCTATAAATAGATGATTTATTTAAATTTATTTAAATAAATCAGACGATTTATTTAATGTTTTAACAGTAATCTATAACTAAAAAAAAAATCTTCATAGTGTTTCTGTTCTTGTGTTTCTGTACCTATATGAGTGATAAGAGCTAAAATTGAAAGAGGAAAATGGTGTAACATGGATCATTAGAGGCAAACAGAAACCTACAAGGCAATTTATTGTGCTGGTTCATGTTCAATTTGCATTTGAATAAAGTTCATTTCAACGGAGCATCTTAATCTAATTCTACTTTAAATTCACATCTAAATCTAATTTTAGCAAGAGCCAAATAGCCTAGAAACTTGTTATTTCTGCTGAGAATTTTACTCAAAATGTGAAAAATTATAATTGTAGAAAGATTATTTTTATTATAGGATTTGCTCCTGGTTTAATAAAAGTAAATGCAGATCACTAAATACAATTTTTTGAAGTTGAAGAAACAGCCAAAATTAATTTCCTGTAGAAACTGGGTCAATACACCACCTCTGTAGTAGATCCCTCTTCCAGAGACAGTACAGAAAATGGGGCAGCTTTTGTGTGAGAAGTCATTAAATCAAAACACATTAGTTATAAATGTTGCAAAATAGATATAAACCTGCAGCAATTGTGAAAAATAACACATCACATGGATGACACACATGGGAAAAGCAACACTAGCGCATTTTTAGAAATATGGTTACTTTAAAATATTTGTCATCTGCAGATTTGCCACAATAGTATCTGAGTGTTTTCCAAGAGAAACAGATGATGTTAAGGAGGTTCATAAGAGTTACAACGACCTTCTGGCCTTTCCTCCCTATTCACAGTGAAAATATCTGTATTCTTTTGAGTTAGAATATGACAATACTTGGAAGAGGACATCTTTCATTGTGACTCTAAGTGAAGCAAGATATGATTCCACCATGGGATCCAGCATCTAGCAGTTAACAGGAAGAGAAAACCAGCATCAACAACAAACCAACTCACAAGGTTTGAGCATTGCCTGAGTGATTTTTTTGCCATCTTAAACTATTAGGGGAGCTATCTTGTGCAGGCAAGTAGAAGAAGAGGTTGGAGAACTGATGATTCAAGAAAACACTTCAGTATTTCATTTTTTCAGATGTGTTTTCCATTAGACAACACTTGCCCAGGTGCAAGAGTTTTTTAACATCAAATGGAGCTGGATGCTTGACATATCTGAGGCTACATAAAATTCTGAGTGCTCCTGTCTCTGTTGGAGCTTGTGTTTCCTCTCTCCCACATGTAGTCCCCAAGGATTCAAGTTCGATTTTCTTCAAAAGAATTTCACTGTGCTAAAGGCACCGGGGCTGCCTACAGGCGCAGCACCTGTATGATGCATGAGACCTGTGTGGCAATTGCATTGTTTGCTCCTACTCTGTGGCAAGCAGGAAAACTTGACACTCTTCTGCCAGGCACATTAGTGGTTATGTGATTGCACTTGGGGTTTCAGCACAAAGTAAGAGACAACTCACCTTCATTTTACCTTGACACTCTAAACAACACCCACGTTTAAAAAGCAGCACCACTCAAAGATATTTCTGTACCTCCCTGTAAGCACAGAATTTCCCTACTTGGGAATAAAGACTAAGTTCCTCCTCTGCTCATCCAGTTTTACAGGTCTGTATATCTCACTTGGTGCACATTCTTTTTTATTCTGCTCTTTCACATTGTTCCAGAAGGCTTTTGCAGCTCTTCTTGGGATGTGTTTTTTGATGACCACTTGATGACAAACAATTAGCATTTTGTCTATGATAGACGTTAAAAAATACATATACATTTTATGAAGTATTTTTAAAGATTTTGGTTTATAATTATTTATGAAAAAGACGTGCTGCTTGACAGAAGTATCCTCCTGAAAGAAGGAGAGAACACAGAGATGCTAAGGGAAGGGAGGGGAAAAAGAGGTTCTGGTTAAGTACTCACAAAATGAACAACAACTTTTGGAAAAAAAAAAAGACCATTTATATTTTGATGTTATTTCTGCCTTTAAATTTCAAATGTTTCCTCCTTATGGCCTCATTGAACTCTATATTGTTTTAAAGCATTTGATGGCTGTTAAATGCAGAATAATCCCAAAGTTTAGTTTAGTCCCAAAGTTTTCATTTTTGCACAACTGGAATTGCCTATTGCTCACTATTTGCTGCAGTAGTTAAATACATGAAGCCTGATCCTGACTCACAGGGATTTGGAGGGACTTTAGTGCACTTACAGACTTTCACAAAGATTTGCCTGTCCAGTGTCCTGCCAAATGTCTATGTAAGAATTGAACTATAGAGAATTTGAGACTTGTATTTTTTGCTGACTTTTACAGAGTAGAATTATTAGCTTCATTATTTTCTATGCTTTTGAGGTTCTCAGCTGACTTAATAAAAGATTAAGCAAAAATCTACATGAGATAGGGAAATATACATTTACAAGCTGGCTTGTTTTTCAACACGTGGAGACTCCTGCACATGTGGATGTAAACACACAAACTGTCTCTACAGCATAATGCTTTTGTTCCTACTCCCAAGAAACATATAATATAAACATTTTTTCTCCATTAAACACATTCTTTAGTGCATTGAGGAGTTAATTTCTTCTTCATAAGGGTCAGTAATTGAATAACATTTCAGCTTTTAGGCAACAGTTTTTCAAGCAGAATCAGACATATAAGATGCTAATGCACAAAAGATGTTGCTAGCAGGATCTATCAAAGAGATGTGGGTTTTGTTCCCACTAGGAAATGTACTAAGCATAAGAAGTATCTTTCCGGGTGAGGAGTTCTTTCATTTTTCCTCCCAGTTGCTCTAGGTGACTGTTTTGTTGATACTCAGTCCCCTTTTCTTCATCAAACATCTATTTCTGCAAAGAGTACAGTTCACAAAGGGCAGATGACAATGGTAATACTGGAATTTCTGCTCTCTTAGTGCTTATGCTTTCCATTCCTATGACTTTGTCTTGATTATAAACCAAATTTGCGAGAATTTATGTTGGAAAGGAAGAATCCGGTGCAGGATATAGGCTCCTGGGACTTCCCAGCAGGGAACATACTTTGCCCTCAAGGTGATTTATCTTTTAGAGTCAGTCTGTGCTCCCCTGTAGGGTGCATAACCCAACTACTCTTACCTCATCTCCATTTAACTGCTTTTTTTCTAATTATTCTTCCATTAATTTTTACAATTTAATATTTTGTTGCAAAAAAATAATATATATATAGCAGAATAGATAAGAAATTTATGGAAACTCCATGACCAGCCTTTAACCACATCACTGGGAGTCAAATACTTCCTGGCACTTTAAACTGAATATACTTGTTTCTGTCTCATTCTTTTTTCCTTAGAATTGTACTTACTAAAGTTGGAATTCAAGAAATATCACAGAAAGAAAACATTCTTGAGAATGGACATGTAGCTGGTGAAAATACTGCATTCCATTTTATTCTGGACAACAATCAGGCAAACAGACCTGCCTCTCTCACCTCATCTTTTAAGGGAGTGAAATAAATAGTTTTGAGGAAATACATAATTTTAAAATGTTTTAAAGGCTTAAAAGGCATGAATATTAGTACGTTTTCCCATTTGTCAATAAACTAAATCCATTGGTAAGAATTTTACAGAGACAAGGCTTTCATGTTTCCATTTGCCACGGCAACTCTTGAAAATCATCTGAGTTTTGAAGCAAAAATCCAACAGCCCTGTAAATAAAGGAAGTAACGTAAATCCTTATCCTGCCACTCAGTGACATTCTTTTTTAACTATTGAAAAAGTTTTGAAAATTGGCAAAGTAATTAAACAAGAATGGAAAAAAAGGAAATCTTATCAACAGCACTCTAGATACCATTAATTTTATTTCATTTGGACACAAAAGGGAAGTAAGGGAATACTATCAGCATTTTTGTGAATTTTATTTCATTTTTTCAAGCAGTTGTAACTGTAAATCTCAGAAGATTTCAAGCAAGGTGCTTAAAATTAAGTTATAATTGGAGTAGAATGTATAAGAGCAATTAGAGGTTTTAAAAGTGCTTTGCATAGTCCTATTTGTAATTCTGAAGAGATGGAAATTCACGTAGATAAAATCAAGACTATTTCTGAATATTATCCTGGTATTTCTCTGAAATGAATCCATTGCATTTTGGTGATTTTTATCCAACTTTCTGATTAGGTTATCAGTAGTTTTAATTGCTTTTAAGTTCCTGAGTTTCACATTTGGCATAGCATTGCAATAATGCTGACTATTGAAAGTGTCTAGGAAGCATTGCAACTATTGGACTACCACACATAGTGAAGTACTATGAATTTGGTGCAATGAAAAAATTTAAGAGATACTTAGATCTCTTTACCTCAACATCCACCGTATTGCTGAGAGGAGGATGTTTTTATCATTAACATGAAGTTTAACTTTTTTAGGGAGGAAGCATGAGTTAAAGATACTGATCACATTTCAAAAAACAAACACCAATAAGTTAGGAAATATTGAAATTAAATCAACATACCTGATCTTCATTTAGCCCTGCACTCTGAAGACAGAAGCACATTTAAATCTTTCCATAGATGCCCTGCCTCACTTAGTTGCTGGGAACAGTGATGCTCACATCAGAATAATTTATTTTAAAAGCCCCTATTTTTCTCTAGTCTTCAATCTTCTCTTTCTCCTCACATGTAATGTACCAAATGCTGTTTGTGCATTGGTGTACAGACAGAATTGCTCCCTTCCTTACATGCTTCTCAGAGGCATTTGTCACTGTATTGCCCCGGTAACTAATCCACATATCTGGTAATGCATTAATAATTAATTTCTTAATTTTCACAACTCCTGTGAGGTATTATCTCACTTTTATTGCTTGGAAGCCAAGGCAATGAATATAAAACCTACTTATTTCCTTTGGACATCAAATTTCAAACTTTCGAGAGGATAAGAACCTAAGCCCTCACTTTAGACATTTAAAGCGCGTTCCCAGCTGACACATCTGTCCGTGCACTTCAGAACATCAGGCACCAGAACCCCAAGTTTGTTCCCTCAAATAATGAGCTTCTTAAATTAAAGTACCTTTCCTTAGTGTCATATCTGAGACAATGCAAGGAGCTGGTTCTTAGGGGCAGAATGCAATTGATATGTAAGGAAACTGTCCTGTCCCCACAAGATGTCTCCCGCCCTGCTCCTCCCTTACCTCTTTGATTTTGCATGCAGCTGGCATTTTCCTTCACTTAATCCCCTGTCTGGTGCAATAAGTGAAGCAGGGAAGAAGCAGAGTGTGTGATCAGGCAGTACAATGTGACATCAACTTACAGACTTGGGCAGAAGGGGATGGATTCCATGTACCTACCCCAAAACCTAGTGCACCCCAACATAATCCAGAGCTGGGAAATGTCTACTTAGTCCAGAACAAGATGTTTGCATGGAGTGAATAGCAGAAACAATTTAGAATGTTTCTCTGCTACATGTGCGAAACAAGGTTTTATCCAAAAAATAAGTCATACTCAGCTAGAACTTTGCAGAAGTTAAAAGCTATATATTTAGCATGAAAGATACCCCTTTGCTATGTATTGAGTGCAAATTCCAAAGTGTAAAGGTATATTCTTTTCAAGGCAAGGTTATCAACATGCTTTATGCTGGAAAAAAAATTAAATAGATACCTGTCACAATCCCACTTAATTTTTTTCCTGAAAGAACTAAAATATTCAGCTGCAAGAGTAGCTGGTGTGTCTGAAAGCTGTTTGTGAAGGTATGTGTGTCTGAAAAATTATTTTGAAATAGTTTCCCATGCTTCAAAATTTCAGTTCAGACTTTTCAAGTATTGTAAAGTTATCTGCAAATGAAAAGAAGCTCTGACACAGAGAATGAAACAGAGGTGAAATGCACCTCTACGAATGCAAACTTGTCAGCCTGCTTACGGGAGTGCTACCAAGCTAATATCCTCTTTTAATGTTGAGGACAAATAAAACCCTCAAAGGAATGAATACAATAATTTACAATGATTCAAGCAGTTTATCTTGACATATTTCTTGCTAATTAAGCTGTGAAAATAATTGATTTTTCTGTGAGGAATGTGGAGAGAAGCAGGTTAGTGACAGTGTAATTACTGCAACATAAACACCTGAAAAAATGTAATTTTGTTTGACATGAGCCTTTTGATGTCAAGTGTAACTTTAATTTCCTGGTACATGTAAAACATCAAAATAGTAATAGCAATACAACGTCAGATAGATAAATCCTTTGATGTCTTCAAGACCAAAATCAGTGCTGTCCAATAATGATTAATGAACTTAACATATGGAGCACACCAGTTTTATCTCCAATGCTCAAATGCACCAGGAGAAGGTGTCCCACCCTGTCCTGGGTGTGTGTCCAGACCCCACTGCTCAATGCAAAGGTGCACAGTCAATCTGCACCACTGTCCCCTTTAAAATTATTTTCCAAATGCTAACTGGATTTGATCATAGCTCCTGCATAATTTAAGGGGAGATGAAACCCAATTTTCAACTTATTATTCTCAAATTAAATTATTCTCTTCTTGCTCCCATGCTCTTTTCAAGTAAAGCTACCTTGCATATA
Source organism: Argya squamiceps (assembly GCA_037834095.1). Classification (NCBI taxonomy): domain Eukaryota; kingdom Metazoa; phylum Chordata; class Aves; order Passeriformes; family Leiothrichidae; genus Argya; species Argya squamiceps. The sequence continues at coordinate 103,181,953 of JBBMKD010000102.1, read as the reverse complement.
GCCTTTAATGAAACAGTGCATCTCAATCAACGCTTGATGGTTGAGCTTTCTTTCCTCTCTTCTTTTGGGAGATCTTTCCTATTTCTGTTTCACACCTTTGCTCTTTCACACCTTTTATCACTTCACACCTTTGGAATTTTATGTTCTTTTGACCCTCTATTTCTCTACTTCATCAGTTTCTTGTACCCAGCAACATAGAAAAAAACTGACTAAAAAAGCAATGTACCTGTGGTATTCAGCATCTTCTATTGTTTGAACTGTAAAAGCTTTTTGGGCTTCCTTCTATAAAACTTGCAGTTCTTGTCAGCTGGATTATTTTCTGGGTTGGTTGTAACTGTACTTCTATATTTCTGCTTTTGTCATGTGGGATGAATGGATAAATTTATCTGGACAAGCCTTTACCAATATCGATATTAAGGAAGGGATGACAAGTCCAGTGCCTGTATGGGATTTTATTAATTTTCTTGTAACCCTCCCATCTGTCCAAGTGCCCCTCAGATGGAGCAATGCCAAACTGTTCATTATACATTTCTTCATGGAAAGGCCTTTCTCTTATGTTTTTGACAGTAGTCCAAGATTAAAAGAGGAAATGCAGGTCTAAATGACTAAATTAATTGCTTCATGTCATGTTGCAAATATTTAAGAGACCGATGTCTTGACACAAAACAATGCAGACTTTGAAAAGTAAGAAGCCCATCATTAGATTATATATATAAAAAAGCAGCACAATCTGAATTTATTATCTTATTTTGAAAAATATTCTTAAAATAATGCCTTTTAGTGAATTATAAATAGAGCAGGCTCCCATTCAGAATGCTGAGCACACCACATCATGGTTTGTATGTCCCACAGCCAAACTATGGGTGACAAATCAAGTTTCTTAAGGCCAATTATTGGAACTGGGAAAACTAAGCAGATACCAGATAGGAAGAGGTTTCTAGAAGCACCATGGCAACAAGATGTACCCAGAAGTTATAAGCCAACTTTTAAATTTCTTGTTTTATTTGCACATCCACATGCATTTGGCCCTTGTTACTGCACTACTTTTCAAAAGTGTTATTTCTCCTTCAGTTGCACTGTTTACTCCCTGAAAAATAAAATACAACTGTAAAACTTCAAAGTATTGTTCTGTTGTGAGTCAGCTACACCTCAAGGCACCCTGCAGGGACTATTTCCACAACCATTACCATGATTTACAATAAGGTAGAGTGTAACGTGGATAAATATTCCACCCTGGCCATTAAGAAACTAAGATTCTTCATGCACTTAGAAAAAGTTGAGCAACCTGAGACCCAATATGTCTGGGTGCTCTGAAGAAGTGGGTAATTAGTGCAAAATATAAAACAGAACACAGTTAGGACTATTAATAGGACTATTAAAGCACCTTCTTAGATTTTTTTCCAATTTTCCCACAATGTCCAAACCACATCTTGGAAGCAAGCACTGGGTTGTTGGTAGCAAAAGCCAAAGCTGGGGCTGTGCCTCTCTAAATTTATGTACAAATGTTTCCAATTCTGCAGTGAATCTGTGGCAGGCTACAGCTAAGGCTTCACACCTGGCTAAGACAGCAGGACTCTGGGAAAAGCAAAATATTATTATTCTATTTCCTAGTTTGGCACACCTGAACTCTTAGCAGACAGAAATCCCAGATTTCTCTCTGCTCACAGGGGATTCCTTGTTTGGCAAAAGGGTATGAGGCCATAGTTCTTGCTGTGGGTGGAAAGGATCTTGTGGGAACAGATTGCCATCACAGTCTTCTTATATATTGAGTGGTACAGAGCAGCAGAGCTGTCTCTTATGTCTGTACTGCCCATCTTCTGCCCTGTTCTTCTTCTCCCTGGGTCTTGATCTCACATGAGTCATTTCACATGGAATCTGTGCCAGCATGGGACATTTGAAAGGGAATTTGTATGTTGCAAAATTCTGTCAAACTGCTAAGTGACACTAGAACTGCCTGAATGGCCCTTAATAAAAATGAGTTCCAGTTTTCCACAATTTCTCAGGAAGTTCTCTGACAGCCATCTTTGTTATTGAAGAATTTTAAAGATGAACAAAGCAAATTAGCTAAATGCTGTGGAAGTCCCTGTTTGACACTTGATTTCCGTAGGCTTGTATGCATACATGTTTGTGTAAGTCAGTAGACTGAAATTTTAGACTAGAATAGGTTTGCAAAACTTAGTGGTCAAAAATTTATAATGAAAAACATCTATGTAAAATTTTCTAGTGTAAGCACATAGGACTGAAAGACAATTACTACAAAGTATTTTTTAAATTATTTTACATACTTAATAAATTTTAAGTGAAAGAATGAACTTAAAATTTTCCATTTATGAACAGCTGTCTTCTTCTTTGTTAAAAAAATGATGGCAGGCCTAAGTTCTCTCATGGACCCATCACAGCTGCAGGATAAAAATCCATTTGAAAGTGAGAAGATGAATTGTTGGGCACTTCTTGATAAGCCTGTGAGATCAGAAGTGCAATTTCAGAACAACATTAGCCTCATGCACTGCTGCCTGTGTGTGCTTGCCTGTTCCAGCACAGCTTAAGGGATTTACTGGGGCCTATCTACTTTGACACTGCAGCCCTATTCTAGAATTTCTAATATTTTGTGTTAAAGCTCTGTCTCCTGACAATTGTCATGAGAGCCTGTTGCCTCACCCAGAGATCATGAAAACTGATGATCCAAGTAAAGAAGAAAAATGAAAAGGAACATGGGTTTTCCTCAGTGGATTTTCTACTTTGATTACTACGAATGGGAATATTTTCAGTTTTCTACATTGCCTGCCAGCTGGTTTGTCTCTCAAGCTGCCAGAGTATTTTTTTATCTTTAGTTTGGCTTTTCTGAAACTTTTTCAGAAAGATTTCATTCTTCAAGTGCCACTCTCACTTGTTCCAATTATCTCTCTAGAGACCAGCCCTGTAAATCTGGGGTAAGAAAAAATGGAAACCAATATTTTTCCCTTTTGAAGCCACTCAGATAAGGAAAATACATTGTCTAGGTAGTCTTCATAGATCATAGAGATTTAAATGACACAAAAGGATATACTGATTTATAGTAATTATCTGAAGATCCAAAAAACAATGTAATAGCAAAAGTGCAAGATAAACAGTTCAAATTAAGACAATAATAATGCTGCTATTAAGCCACAGGTATTATAGATGATACCAGTAGTGGGTACTTTTATCTTCTGTTTTATGTCCTTATCATTGTATTAAATCATCTTTAGGAGGTTGATTTGAAATTTTCAGAAACTCAAAGGATCACAGAAAGGCTAAGGCTGAAGGGGTTCTCTGGAGTTCATGTGGTCCAAACCCCTGCTCAAGCAGGGCCACTTGAAGCAAGTTGCTCGGCACTGTGTACCAAAGGTTTTTGAATATGTCCAAGGAGGGAGAATTCATCACCTCCCTGGGCAACTTGTCCCAATGCTGGGTCACCCTCACAGTAAAAAAAAGGTTTCCTGATATTAAGAGGGAACATGCTTTGTTTTAGTTAGTGCCTATTGTTCTGTCACTGGGCGCCACTGGAAAGAGCCTTGCTCTATCTTCTCCACACGCTTCCTTCAGCTGTTTGTATGCATTGACTATTTCTCGCTGAGCTTTCTCTTCTCCAGGGTGGAAAGCCCCCGCTCTCTGCCTTTCCTCATGGGAGAAGTGGTCCAGTCTCTTCATCATCCTTGTGGCCCTTTGCTGGACACTCTTCAGTATATCCATGTACTGGGAAGACCAGAACTAGACCAAACTCTAAATGCAGCCTCACCAGTGCTGCACGGAAGAGGAAGACAGCTCACTTGACCTGCTGCTGAGACTCTTTCTAGTGCAGCCCATGCATTAGTCTTCTTTGTCATGTTCAGCTTTGGTTTCACCAGAGCTCCCAGGTCTTTGTCTGCCAAGCTGCTTTCCAGCCAGGTGGTCCCCAGAATGAACTGGTAGTGACTGGGACTGCTTCTCTCAGGTGTAGGGCTTTGCACTTCCCCTTGTTGAGTTTTGTGAGGTTTCTGGCAGCACATTTCTCTAGCCTGTTGAGCTCCTTCTGGACCAGGGACAAGTTCTGGTGTACCAGCATCTCCTTCCAGTTTTGCATCACCAGCCCCTCCTTCCTGAGGGAACGCTCTGCCCCACCGTCCAGATCAATAATGAAGGTGTTGAATGGGACTGGATTCCAAGGATATACTGCTAGCCACTGGCCTCTGACAAGACTTCATGCCACTGATCACCACTCTCTGGACTCACACGTTCTGCCATTTGTCACCTCACTGTCTGCTCATCCAGCATAAACTGTGAGGATCTTATGGGGAACCGTGTCACAAACCTTACCGAAGTCTGCCTACCCTGTCTGCTGATCTCAATTTTTGACCAGTTCCTACTCTTTATCATTCCCTTCCCTTTTGATGCTAGCAGCGAGCCTCTGAAGACATTTTATTTGATAGATGAAAATAGATATGTGCTCTGCAGCAAGCTGAGTCTTAAATCTGTATTTTCTCTTGCATTTTCAGTCAGTTGCAAATCAATGAGAATGGAAACGTCTACTATTTAAAATTTGCAAATAATAGCATGGCACACTATTGCCTATGTTTGGAATTTTCAACGTTCAATTTACTCTTCATTGTATTTTAAAAGTCTGTATTAATAAAGTTAACTTCTCATGAGCTGCTGGAGGAAGTAGAAAGGTGAAAGTTTTGGCAACAGAGTTAGGGGCACTTCATCAGTTATCAAGTGTGGGAAGCTTGTAATGGAATAAGCACATGAAATGCGTGTCTTGCTAAACCTGCCATTACTGACATTAGAGAAGTCTGACATTAATTAATCATCAGTGGGTGCAAAAATTGGATTTACCAATTGTTTATGTTATGGTTTCAGGCATATTGCAAACTCTATTTTTTAATTTTAATTTTTTAGAAGGTGATAACCTTCTACAAGGAGAAAACTTGTTAAATTCCTCAGTTTTGCAAGACTGAACAGGACCCTGCCTATAACAAAATATAAAAGTACATAGCATTTTCCTTGAGAAGATTTCATAACTTGAAGGAAACTCAGGAGACAAGGCATTTTTCTTCTGGCAGGGAAACACATTTTAACTTGCTAATCCTCATACTTAAAAATCATGAGGAAAATTAAGACATAGATCAAATTAGTGGATTACAAAGAACTAAGAGAGGACGGAAGATCTACATAAAAGCCAGAAAATAAAATGCCCTGAATCATAAACATTTTCCAGAAAGTCTTCAAGTTGTAAAATAGGAACTATCTAAACTATCCAAAATAAAAAAATCTGAATCCAACTACTGCATGTCTTCCACAAACAGTATTTTCTGTATGTGTGTCTACATATGTGTAGTTTTAATTTAAGAATACTAATGATGCCTAATAATATGTAATTTTTTTCTGAAACCTCATCTTATCTGTGTATTCTGCATTAGGTCATCATCTATATGTGGTGAAAACTTAGCAAACTTACCTAAATGGTTATTTATACAAGCAAAGGAAAGCCAAACTGTTGCAGACGAACTCTAAATTCTCATTTTGGCTGTATTATATGTCAGGTAACAGTCTCGTTACAGAAGTAATTGAAATCAATATGACTGGAATAAAAGTGCTTTTCACACTGTGTCTCCTTCATGAAATTGAAGAGTTTTTAGTCTTCTGATTTTATAACAACATTTATATGACTGGTGTTGAAAAAGTCATGAGTTTCAATCCAATAAAGACAGGAATGATGCTATAAACTGTATGTTAGCAATGTAATATAAGCAACAATAGCTTTCAGAAAAGGGAGCAAAGGGAAGGTGTATTGCCATCACTGCTCATCTTATTAGCCATTATGTAGGTGGTAAAGTAATTTCAATATATATGAGAAACATAAGCATAGTCTTTGTCCTCAAGAGCTCACAATTTGACATCCTCACTTTGCTGGACTGCTACAGTTCTGTGCAGGATACTGTAAAATCATGGTTGCTTGTGTCCTTTGAGGAAAGGGAAGAGAGGGCTGCAAAAACAAGAGCCACAGAAACCTGAATTAGACAGGAAGGTGAAAGAAGAGTAGCAGTTTGAAGGGAGAAAGTGAGAATGCCAGACACGACTGGCAGACGGTCACCTGTGTCTTGAAACAACCTATTTGAGGAAGAGGGAAAGAAAACAGAGAAGCAAAAATGACACACTGGAGGAGTAAAGACAGAAGAAGAGATGGCGAGGCAGAGCTGAACATAAGAAACAGTGAACAAAAATACCCATCTCTGAGCAGCACAGGCACACATACATATCCTTGCACGTCTTTCTGGAGAAACTGATTGGATTGTTTCTTACTAAGTTGGCTTGTCTAATTAGAAATAATAGGCCAGATTGATTAGCCTTTCCAAAAACCAGGCAAAAACAAGGATCATTTTTCCTCATTAAAATCTTGTGTATTTGCTTCTGAGAAGCAGGAGACCTTTTGTGCTATCTTTTCAAGATATTTGTTAGTCTTGTACACTTCACCATTCTATTAAAAATCTGTTCATCTTCTATAAAGTTTAAAAAAATCTGCAAGTCATTTTTCAATTTCAGCCCCCAACTCATAATGACTAAAGCCAGGACTGAGAGGAAGGAGGGTTTTTGTTTTTGCACATAGGGCTCTTCCATTGGTACCCAGGATTTAGACAGCAAAATGTTATCCTTGCAGCAGGACAAGGTAGAAAATGAGAAAAGAAACACAATTCTAGGCTCAGGAGAGTTGGATGTTGGGGGACAAGTTTATAATTACATGTTTTGAAGGATTTGGAGGGAAAAGGTACACAGGACCTACTGATAAGGGGACTTTGAGAAAGCCACAAAGAACTAAAGATTGAAAGGTTTGCTAGGACTCTGAGCACTGTGACTTCGGGGCAAGGAAGACTTATGTGCTGAGCAGATGTGTCTGAGACCAAGAGCGCCTCAGTGGCTGCCTCTCCACATGGTAGAAGTTGCTATGAAGCCATATTAATGTGCTCGAAAATTAGGATGAAGGGAGAAGACAGAGGCTGCCAGTCCTTGAGCAGACAGCCTAGGATGAACAGCTTGGGTGGTTTCTGGATCCCAACTGGGCTTGGGATAAAAGAGAATAAAATTGTAGCTGCAGGAACTGGAGGATACTGAGTGGGAAGGACACAGCAGTAAATACCTGAGAGAAGCTGTGGTCAAAAGGAGAGTCACAAATAGATTTTAGCTTGCTTCATTTTTTTCATTTAAGCCCTTAACGGCCCAGTCTTACTTTTGTCACTTGCATCCTTTATTAGAATTCATCCTTGTGATACATGGTTCTTCTCTGAATCGGAATGATGCTGTAAGCAGCATTAGCTGCCTAACAGCTATGTGAAGGAAATTGTCCCTTAGCATATGTATTAAGAGATTTACATATTTTTTGCCCTTTTTAAAAATCCATTAGATAATAGTCACTTCTATTTTGAGTGTAAAGATACTTCAGGAAAAACAACCTCGTGGTTATAAAACAATGGGACTGAAGCCCTTGCTTAGGGGGTTAGTATGTAAGATAGGTACAACCACAGTTACACCTGTTTGGCAATATTAACACCAAACTATCCTTGTGGCTCTGTGCACATGCAGTAGGAGAATTAATTTCTGATTATGGTTTGCCTTTATTTTTATATCAGATTTTTTTTCTTTCTCCAGGAGTAAGGTAACTTAAGAAAGACTTCCTAATCTTATCAAGTATAGCAGGAATGATAAACTCACGAAATCTCCTCTTCTAAAATCCCCAAATCCCACCGATAATCACGGATGTAAGACCCCTGTGGGTATTGGTCATGTCTGACAGGTCTCTTCGAAGATGCAGAGATCCCTCCCCAGAGTTTGGGTGTACGTCTCCTATACATAGCTGATATCCCGACTGTAGTGAGAACAATATCCAGGCAAACTTATAAAGAAGAGAAGAAAACCTAGTAGTGCCTCTTAAGCCTCGCTGTATGTTCGTGTGTGTGCAGGTGAAGCCCAGGAGCGGAAGGAATGTCGCAGCTTTTCCCAGCCCAAGCCCTCTAGCGGTGCGAGCGAGCGGAGCCCGGCCCGGGAGCCGTCCCCAAGTCACCGGAGCAAACGAAGGAGCACGGCAGGAGCCTGGCAGGAGCAGGCAGACAAGGTAAATAACTCCGTCCTTGCTTGCAGGCTGCTTTCTGCTACAGCTGTGAGGGGAGAAACGTTTTCCAGAGCAACCTGCTCCTGAGCTGGGAGTGTCCTCGTCTGGCGGCCAGGACACATCCTCTGGCCCCTCTCTCCAGGGTCAGTTTCCTCCCAAGCCAAGCTGGGCTGCAGCCGCAGGGCTTTTCCCCTCCAAAGTGCCACACAGCTGTCAAGGGTGGAAGCTGCTGTTCCAGAGGTCTCTGGCCCGCACTGAGCCATGGCTTTCACAAGATCTACAGCCTCTATGGGACCCACATGGGATGCTGGGAAGCCTCCTTGGCAAGCTGCAAAGGAAAAGGAAAAAAAATGGGGTTTATAACCTGAAGTGGGCTCAGGTTATAATTATAATTCGAGTTCTCCCAACCCTCTATGATTTCTGGAGAAATTATTCCAACCTTTTCCCCCTGGATGTTTTTTCCCTAATTAGCAGCATTTGTAACTTTTTCCTAGTATCTTATTGTAACCATTTAAAGGCATGACTTTTTTTTTGTCTAAAATATATTCAGTGAAAGAATGGTGCAAAAAAAGTGAGAGCATCTATTTACATAAAGATGGGCGTCAACATTGTTCTGTAATGATCTGAAAACCCTGCTTCAAGTCAGGGAGTCTCAAGCGGAAGGACAACCATGGATTTTGGGGATCAGACCCCACCACACAGATAGCAAATTGCAAATAATAATTTAAAAAAAATTAGAAAAAGTCTCACCTGTGCGAATTGAAGGCTGGTATGTTTACAGAAACCACTTATAGAGGAATTTTAAATAACAGGAAATTTGGGAAAATTTGGCATCAGAGAATTATGCTAATGCATATAATTTTTTTTTATATTTTTTATTTTTTTTTTTTGTCCTGGCTGTAATTAATTTGTTCAGCTTTACTAAGTAAAGCTTTTATGTGCTGGTGGAAAGCCTAGCTGCATCTTATTTTAAAGGCACCCTGGAAAATTCTGAGAAACATTGCTGAGAGCGTTGAAATGTTAAATGTTCATCATAATAAATTGCCCTTGCCACAGCAGGCATAGGGACTGATGGCTCTCTTAGAGCAGGGAAAATCAGAAATAACTCCTCCTACAGGGGGGAATGACAGTGGTGTCTAATCTGCGAAGGAGGAGAATGAGGACAAGTGAGTTCAGGTCCCAGCGGGGGCTGCAGTGGGCAGCATCCCTCTGGTGTCCCCACTGCCTGGCTCTCTGGTGACATTGCTGCAGTCTGGCTCTGCCTCGTGGTTCTGGCTGAGCCAGAGCATCACAGAGAGCACACGAGGCTGAGGAGATTAAGCAGGTATTCCAGGTGGGATCTCCAACTGACAGGTCAAAGAGTCTCCCTGGCTGCAAAAAGCACAGGGTGTTTCTAGATTTTCCTGTAGACATGATTGAGTTTAAATGAGCTCATCTGCACCTGATTCAAAAAGCAAACAAAACAAAAGCCGTGGTATGGCATAGTAGAAAGAAGGCTGTATTTTAATAAAAAAGTGTGCTGTGATACTCTGAAAATGAACAGATCTGTTCTTGTAACTAGGCTGAATGCATTGTTTCCTGAAATATTAGGCTTGGGTTATTTCTTCTGCTTTTGCACAAGTGTAAATCTCCTTTCAGTGTAACCAAACTTCAGGGGTTGTTTGGTTTTTATTGAGTTTAGGGTTGTCTTTAATTTTAGCTGCCAAGATTATGGATTTTCCATGCTTATGTTTTGAATATATTTAGCCTCTTTCCCCACATTTATTTAATGAAAACTAATTAATATCCAATATCTACCTTTTCAGACTCTGTCATTAAACCAGGGAAAAGTAATGTGTAAGATCCCCCTAAAGACAATTGTTATCATATGAAAACCAATGGAATGCAAAGAGGCAATTTGTAGAGGAGGAGGAAAACTATACATAAATATACCCTATTAGAAGGAAAGTGCTGTGTTAGAAACCTGTTAGAAATTAAGTGATGTAATAAATAACACCACAATCCTTTCAAAATTTTAAAACATAACAGGTTTTTAACCAGTATCAACAAGGTACATTTAAAATATGTTTTGTGTGAAGAATATCCTTCTTCTTGGAGATACATATATATAAGTATATGTGTGAGTGTGTGTGTTACAGTTTTATTTCAATTTCTCACATGAGGATAAAAGGCTAGTCTGGATACTTTCCAAATTTGCAAACTATAGCTTTAAAATGAACTTCAGTGCAGCTATGCTGTGTTCAGCTTTATGACCTGGTTAAACACTGCCTCATTACAGTGGTCATGAGTGGTTCATGTCACTGAATTTCTCTCCTTCCTTGTTCTCCTATAAGACTGAGCAAAGAGAAACTGAATATATGAGGCAGGCGGTTTGAAAAGAGACAAACACTTCAATTTACAAGTGATTTTTTGCCTTTAAGATCCCATTTTTTAGTTGTTTTCATGGCAAGGAATTAATTTGACAGCAAAATTGAACTACTTACCAAATAAAGAAGTTAAACAACATGACAGTGTAACTACTATCTGCTGTGTTGGGTCATCTCATCCCAAAAGGTCCCCAGGCAAACAGAAGCATCATCCCATGAGTCAGAAGCATGAACTGCTACTGGGCAGTGAAGAGTGACTGAGGGGAAAATGGAAATACCTGAGCATCCTGATCTGTCACTGCTTTTCACCATGGCCTTGAAAATTCCAGCTGACAGCAACGGGTCAGATTCCCAGGAGTGGCCTTTTTTGCCTCTTGGTCTTTTTGGAGTTGTAAATTCAAAAACAAGATTTAAAAAGCCTTTGCTTGGCTTGAAGGTACCACCCAGGGTCCTTCACCCAGGAGATGCAGCCTTGGCTGCACTGCCCAGCTCATCTGTCACACGCTCCCTCCACATGTGCCCCACATAGCAAATTCTCTACTGGAAAGCAGTTTTTTGGTAAACAGAGCCGGAAGCCATGGTTCCCTTTGGATGGGAGACTACACTGCTGTGCTCTGGTAGGATCTCTGTCGGCTATATAGAGTTCCCTCATGGATCAGGGTGCTCTGCCCACACTGGCTACACAATTATTCTGCTCGTTTGCCCCACTGGACGTGAAAAGATGCCAACAGGGTTTTGCCTCATACATTAGTGATGGCAACTAGCCTTCTTCAATAGTAGAAAACTAAAACACAAATTTTATAGTGGGGTGATTACGGCAGTGTTTCGGGGTTGAAAAAGGTTTGGACTCCAGTTCTCTTAGGTAAACAAAAATGCTGTATTTTTTTACCTTTTTCCTCAGCTACAGCCAGCCAGGAGGCATGCTGCTGAGCTTGGGTGCTCAGCTACACTTGGCTGTCTGTTTAGGTTTACAGCCAAGTTCCAGTTCAGTTCAGTTTATAGAACCTACTCCAAGGTAGGAACCTTTCTCCATATGAGGAAAATCCATGTGTGCTCTGTGGATAACCTTCAGCCTGCTCTGGTCTAAGACATAGTCTACTACAAAGAAGTGAAAGGTAAAACAAGTGCACAGACCACTTGGGTTTGCCAGCTGTGTTGAAGCAAACAACTTTGCTTTGAGTAAGGAGATATAATTAGGCAAATAAATACAGAGGTGCTATGTAATTGTTTTCTTGGCATGGGTTGTTATTCACTGTCAAGTCATATAGGCACAATAAGAAGGAGTTAAATAAAAAAACCCTATGTTATTTCATTTTTTTTATTGCATGGAGAGAAAATGAAATCTTGAGGAAGTGGGTGTCTTGAAAAAGGAGGAGGAATATAAAAATCTGTGTGTCTGCCTCTGAACCACAGAAATAATTTTTGAATTAGATTTATTCTCTGCCATTCAGGAGTAGAGATAGAGGAAAAGATTAGATTATTTAATTGTGCTTTAGTGTAGATATATCAGAAGTCATGTGATGGAGTTTCAATAGACAGGAAGAAAAAATCCAGAAAAAAGACCCAAATATTGATTCACTTGCACTCTTCACCAGGATATACCAGTGATCTTCAAAGTGTGGTGATGCTCATCATATTAGGGAGAGTCTTTTCTGGAAATTTCTGAGACCTGAAGAACCCTAGTGCATAAATTAGACTATGTGAAAGGCATCCTGTGTTGCTAATCAGTGTAAGTGTGGGACACATAGTTAGGAAAAGGAGTTGTGAAACACATGATGACTATTTTCAAGAGTACTATTATAGTTTGAAACCTGAAAAAGGGAATTAGCCTTATGAGAGCACAAGCCAAGAAAAAGTTTCAGTACTTTAAAATTTATCCTTTTTTTTTTCTGATGTTGTCCCTTCATCAGTGAAATAGGCAATTTTAAACATGAGAATCCAAGCTGACCTGTTCGGAGAAATCTCTGTACCTCCATCCCAAAGAAACAGAAATATATGGAGTAACCTCCTGCAAACAGTGTTTAGAAAACTTTCCTCAAGAGTGAAAAGTTCTCAAACAAATGTCTGTAATTCTTGCAGCAAAACATTACAGTTGTAGTAAAAGGGATTCTATTTCCTTCTCTGAATCATTTCATGTTGTATATTGCTTTTACTTAAGCTGGAAATTCCAGTGTGATTCTGTAACTATGAAATTGAAATGTTTATCTCAGCAGCCAATCTAAGTATCTTGGTCTGAGACGAAGGGATTTCATGGGCGGAAGGAAAGAAGATCTTCTCCTTGTCTCTGCCTCCCTCCCTCCTTCTTTCTTTCCTTCCCCTTCCTCCTTTTACTTGTCCCACCCTCTCTCTCCCTTCAACTTTTTTTTTGTTTTTTAACAAACCAAATTTCTTCAAAGCAAAGGGAAGAAGTAAAGGTCAGACCTGTCAGCCTCCCCATCCCTCTCAGCTTATTTTGGAGTGTGGTTGCCACAACTCACACTAAATGTGCCCAGTCCATCTCATCTTCCCAGTAGCTCCAAGCAGTTTTTGTTTCTTTTCTGATGCTCTGCCAAACGTAACACAGGCAGATATGTGCCAGGCTTGGGCACAGTTTCCAAAGGATGGAAAAATACCTCTCTGGGGAAGAAAAGGACTATAAATAAATGTTCCTGGGGATCTAATATCAAATGGCAATGTTCCATATGTTATTTTTAAATCTGACTATTGGAGGACTTTGTGGAGGGATGGGGAATGGCAGGAGAAAATGAATAGCCTGTCAAATAATCTGAGCTCTAAAGCAATATGCTGCTTCACCACTGATTTCATCACTTGCTTTGGGTCCACACATTTCATGCAAATAGGAGAGGCATACTGGGAAACAGCCACAGGAAAACACAGCATTTACTAATTTATGCTTTGATGCTTTGTTTTAGCAGGAGTGAGGTAGTGTCATTGACTTGGATGAGGCTGCTCTGTGCCAAAAGTTAAGCACATCTGTGGAACTGAGATTTTGTCAGAATATTAATCCAGAAATGCCCTTGAAACCTCAAACCACTCTCCAGAATACATAATTTGTGAAAACCAACCTTCTACAACTTTTGAAAGCAAAAAATTTCAGAAAAAGAAAAAAAGTGAAATTAGCCTTTCTCATTTACAACTTGTTTTTGTGTACGATCCTTATTACAGCAGATTCCAGCCTTGGAAAGAACTATATAATTAGCTTTTTTCCTCAATTAGGAGACTGTTAGTTTGCCAAAGAAAACATATTATGGATGTATCTTTTATCACATGATCAAAGATCGCATATATCTTTGCCTATAACGAGAAGCTCATGTGCTAATGTTCTGTAGTGGTCCAAAACTTACAACTGCAAAAACCTTTGATGTATCACTAATTGGTTTTAGCACCGTAGATTAGGTGCTGAAATCAGTAGGCAAGAAATTGTGAGTAGTAGGTGGAGAAGGGATAATTCTGATTCTCACCATATGCTTTGAGAATTTTAAATCGTTACAGCATAAGTAAAAAAATAAGGCATAACTTGTTGCTTTTTTATTTTTAAGAGAGTCTCATAGATTAGCTGTATGATCCAAAAATACGCTTTCTTCTAAATCATTAAAAAATCTCCATTTCACAGTTTTTATTCTTGTAGAAACAACATCCATCTCGCCTGCAATGTGCTGTGCATTCTAACACCTAATGTGTGGTGAAGAATGTAGTAACAGGGGAAATATATCTTCATAACACATGAAAAGTGCCAAACCTTTAATTAATTTCAGACACTATGTCGCAAAATAGCAAACTCTAACTATAGACTTCATCTACACCACACAGAAACAGGAAGAGGAGGAAAGTGGTGTTGTACATGCTGTCACGATGGTGATGCATGTTACATCTTTGATAGCTTCCTGGTTATGAGGACTTGTTATTTCATCAGTAAGGAAAATAATAGGTGGCATGGCCTAAGGATCATTGGCAAGCTGGGAGGAGAGAACTCCATTCTGGATTGAAAGCTACATGGCTGCTCTACACAGAGGATGCTGCAGAAGCACACTGCAGCAGACATCATCTTTGGCTTTAAAATATGCTCCGATGTTCAGTGGTTGGGGTTTTCTTAGTGGAAATTGAGTGATTTGTATAATTCTACACAAACATGTACACACTCTCTTCCAGTGTGCCTTGTTTCCCATTTATTATCAAAATTCAAAGTTTCGTGTTCACAGCAAAGGTATGGTAAATATTTTATCTCCATACATCTTAATTTAAAAAAACAACCAGGCAAACAAACAAAACAAAACTCCCAAAACATCCAAAACCAAACCCTCACCAAAATGCAACCCTAAAAAAAGTAACAATTCAGAACATTTCTGCTCTGCGCTCCCAAAGTGTCTTTATTTAAATGATCAATATTAATTTGAACTTTTAGTATTTAACTTCACTTTAAAGTTAACTACCCTTATTGTCAAGGCTAGCTTTTGGAGGTTTTTTTGTGTGTGCACATGTGGAAGTTGAGACTCAGAGCTTTTGAATTTTGTTTATTATAACTGGCTTTTTTAATGGCATGTTCAATTTGAGAATCACTCATTGTTAGAAGCTCATCTACAGTAGATTAGGACTCCTACTGTTCATTCCAAGGATTTTCTCCCTATGGAAAGCAGAGGATTAAAGTGATTGCAAATGTACATTAAACCAAGGTTTAATGTACAACCCCTTTGTATTGCTAGAGCATTAGTAAACGCTTGATAGTAAATAAGAATTTGGTCCACTATTTACAACTAACAATCCTATTCAAAGTGTCATTCAGAACTTCCAGCTTCATTCTTTATAATAAAAAATATTTTAATGTTATTGCAAAGGAACTAAAAAGATAACAAAGTGCATAACATTGCTGTATGTTTCCCTTGAAAGTGAACCACAGGGTGTCCTCTTTTGATGGCAGGGTGAAAGCTGAAGGCAACAGAGATATGGATCCTTTTGGCCTTGATTTAAATGCTCCCTGCTGACTTTGACAGTGTCCTGAAAGTGCTGTTTCTATACTTCGGTGTAGTTCACTAATTTAGTGTAAGACCCTCATACATTTTTCACATACATTTTTACCCAGATGATCATCTTACTTTTATCTCAGTAGCAGAGCACCATGTTCTCACATCAAACAAATCTTCTTGGAACTAACTTTTCATCATCATTAGTCTCCTTATATGTACTCATTTAAAAAGGATTGCCATCTTCTCCCTTCCCCGCGCCCCAAGTTCTTAAATACACTTAACAGATAAAAATATTGGTGACCTTGTGTGAGACAAGTATTGTTAGAACACAGACAATTTTTTTACAGAGTGGTGGTTGCAGCATGTTACAGATCGCTTGTAAACTGTTGAGTTTCTCATGATATTTTGCTACATCAATAGAACTAACCACCCATATGTGTTGTCCTACCTCAAGGAGAAACGAGGGAGGTGATGAAGCACACTGTTGTTTCCTACAAAGATTTTACGTATTCCTATAGAACAGTTGGGGGAGGGGGTTAGATTTTTTCAGTTGTTTTTGTTTGGGTTTGTTGTTGTTCTTCTTCTTTTACTTTGTTGGGTTTTTAAAAATAAATGTAAAATAAACAGTGAAGGTTTAAGTCTAGAATAACAAAGTCATTGTGATTGGTGGGTGAAGGTAACATGGCAGAGAAAAATTGTTTGGAAAAATGGATTTGATTTCCCACATAGTTTTACATCTACTTCAGGCTGATTCATTCAGTTTTGCTCTGTTCCTGTTACAATGATGGTGCCTGAGTGGAGCTTGGCACTGACTGCTTTCCTCTGGCTGACTTTCACTTGGTTGTGCTGATGTGCTGGATACAACGTGCCAGTGTTGATGTTCATTAGCAGGGCAGCATCTGGCTGGATAGGGACATTACAAACAAACATCTGCCAGGACACTTTCCTTATAGCTGGGGAGCCTGGTGCATAGGTCAGCAAGCTTTCTTGGCATCTCCTCCTCTTGCTTATTATAAAAAGGTCTGCTCAAAAGTAGTGA
This sequence comes from Argya squamiceps, assembly GCA_037834095.1. NCBI lineage: Eukaryota > Metazoa > Chordata > Aves > Passeriformes > Leiothrichidae > Argya > Argya squamiceps. The sequence goes on along the minus strand of JBBMKD010000102.1, from coordinate 103,165,486 downwards.
ATCCTTACTTGCAGCAGATTTCCTTGGTTTCCACATTCCTTTAAAATTAGCTTTAAATGTGGCTGTTGACTGTTGTTCTCTTTCCCCAGTCACCAAGGATCAAGTATCCATGGTAATGGCCTCCGTCTATTAGTCTGGATCACACAGGGATGACCTCGGAGGTCAGAATCCCTTTTTCTTCTCAAGGCTGTAAGAGAGAAATGTGTCTATTATATTGGGCTTTACAGTGAAATTGTAAAGAATACAGGAAATAAAATTATCACTGAAGGCACAACTCCTGTTGAATCTTCGCATGTACCTTGTTGTTTCAGAGATTTGCTTTAAAAGAAAGCCTTTAAGATGCTCTCTAAACATGGTGTTTGCAGTTGAAAATTGAAAATGCCTCTACGATTTGTATAATTTATGTATCCAATCTGGTTGCAAATTAAATGACTTTGCATAGGTTGTACTGCAACAGAAATTGCATTAAATCCTAAATACACCAGTTAATATAGGCAGGGAAGTCATTAAATATGAGCCTGCTAATTGAGCAAGTTCTGTGTAAAGGAGATCTGCGTTTGCTTGTGACAAAATACCAGTGTGATGTAAATTGCCATTCCACAGCCACTGACTATCACAGTGATGAAAATTGCACTACTGTGCCTGTAGATTCAAAAATAAACCTAGTGTGAGCATGGAGGGAGGGAAAGGAGAGATTTCCCAAAATAGGTTGTGCAAAATGTTTCCATTTTCTCTTTTTGAGGTGTTGTCAATTATGTTAGTATCAAAAAGATTTCAGCCTTCTCAAGTTACTCATGATGCTTTCCTCCAGAATTGCTGTGCTTACAGATTGACTTACCCTCAGCTGCCTATGGACATATTTTTGTGCTATAAATCAAAGCAGAGCTTGTATAAAAAAAGCTCCTGGTAGCCTCTATTATTGAATGTCATCATAAGACAATGGAAGCAACATTGCTGAGCAGTGAAAACAAAAAGAGTGGCTTTTAACCTTATATTTAGCAGGACAAAGCCCCTGTTACAGTGGGAACAAAAAATAATCCTTTTTCCTTAAAACTGAGATGGAAAAAAAACCTCACCCTCAGCCGTCAATGGTAAACAGAGCATTTTCAGTGACAGATCACCCAAATGGGTGGTCTTCCCTCACCTGTGATTTGCAGCTCATTATTAAATGTCAGTCTCAGACTGTTGCCTTCAGCATCTCCCCAGACATGAGCTCAGCAAGTGTCACCACTCACTGGGAAACCTTCGTTCAAGCACGAGCTGCATGAGCCAACAACCACTTATGACTCAGAAAATGATGGATCATCTAGCTGGGCTGTACCTGCAGTAGATCAAACACAAGAGGGATGCTGGATGCTAAATCTCATTCATCAACTGTGTGTGACACCTTGTAAAGCTAGAAAGATTTTACTTTGTCCTTTCACCTTGGATCCAATAAGGCTTAGAGGGTAGCAGTATGCATCTTAAAATAGAAACAGAACTGGTTTGCTCTGGGAAATGCTTTTACGTTGGGAAATGCTGCAACATCCAACAGCAAGAAGTGGGTTGTCAACATGTAAACAATGGCCATTCTTGGACCCTACCTGAATTAAATCTTCTGGAGGGATGTGCAGGGGCATGATCTGATCTTCCCATCTCTGTGGGGCAATGGAAAAAGCACTTGATGCCAGTTTTATGGGGTGTTTTTTCCTCCATTAACAGAGCATATCTTTTGCTAGGGTTTGTCCAGCAGATAGTGCAACAAGTGCAAGGTTCAACACTGATTAACAACACACCCTCTGAATGTCCCATTCCACTACATAGGTCATGGTAAAGTCATCAGAAGAGCCTGTAATTGATAATATAAGAAAGATTGCAGCGCCCTCTAGATGGGTCTGTTTTAAAATTCCTGCTAGAGGCGTCTGGGTTTTTCCTCCAGTAGTTCACAGAATCACAGACTCAATTAGGTGGGAAAAGACCTCTGTCATTGTTGAGTCCAACCTATGATTGAACACCACCACGTCAACTAGACCAGGCCACAGAGTGCTATGTCTAGTCTTTCCTTAAAGACATCCAGGGATGGTGACCCCACCACCTCCCTGGGCTGCCCATTTCAATGCTTATCAACCCTTTCTGTGAAGAAATTCCACCTAATGTCCAAACTAAACCTCCCCTGGTGCATCTTGAGGCTATGTCCTCTCATCCTGTCTCTAGTTATTATATTCTGGATTGAAAAAGCAATTGTTGCCTCGTCATTGATCTTATTGCTTTTTTATTTATTGACCTCAAAAGAATGAATAAAATTCTGAAATCAAGTAAAGACAGCTTTTCATCAAAAAAATAAGATGTAAGTTACAATTATATCCGGTGGGTAACATGAAAAAATTATTTTACAAAGCAACAGAATAAAAGTGGAAACAATATTTGTAGGTTTTGAAAAGCAGGATGTCTATTCTGTGAATGTTTTAGAACTTCATCTAGTTTCACTATTTCCTTTCCCTCATTTTTCTTGTGATAAGTAGGAGAAAGCAACAAGGGAAAATAAAATCCCCTCATATTATGAGTGCTTGACTAAAGAAAAGTTGAAAAAAATAATGTTTCTGAATGGAACACATAAAACATATAGATTATTACCATAATTATTGGAAATTATTGTTATTGAAAAATAGAGTTTCAGGTTTTAGTACTAAGAAAGTGTTAGGCATTGCCACAATATATTTTTGAAGCACGGTGCTGTTGAACTGCTGATGCTTTTGAAACTATTTTCATAATACTACCTAACTGTAGAGAGAGCTATCAGAGAGGACTACAGGTCTGTCTAATGGTGGCTTGAAACCATGCAACATTGAAAAAAACATGAAATATATGAGATAGAGTCCTATAATTTATGTGTAAGAAATGCTACACTCATTCTGAAAGTGAGTACCCTCCTATCTACTATAAGAAAGAAAAAGAGACTAGCCTTAGTGCTCTTAATTCAACTGTACCCAATAAGAGGTTAAGACCCTTTGTTTGTAATGCAAATAATCTTTTATAAATCCAATAGATTGATGTTCTGTCTGTCCATTGGTAAATGTAAAACTTGTATTTCACAAATGTAGTATTTTTCTTCTTCAAATACATAGAGTTCAGATTTTGTGCTTAAATATCTGGCTCATATTCTTGGTTGGAGGATAGGGTGTACAAACTCCTATTTCTCCTCATAGACTTCAAAATATTGAAGAACTTTTTAAAAAATCCTTTAATCTACAAGAATTATTGCAAGAGGTGTTGTCTAGCAAGAAATGGTAGAAACCACAATGCTAATGTGCTAGTGTGGAATGGTATTTTCAAGACATTTTAAAAACTGATGATAGCTAATCTAAAGATGTTCTCAATCTCTCACCAAAAATACAACAGAGCTCCTGTGGGCAGTGGTATGATAAATTAGAAATCAAAAAGGTCCTAATTCCTAACCCAGTTTGATTCACTGATTCATTTTGTGGCCTCGGGTAGGCCATTATAACACTGTACTCCACTCCCAGCTTACCTAAGGAATGTACTAAATATCATAACTATGCTGAAGAAAACCTCAGGTGCTAAACTGGCCTCTTCTTTATTTTTAAAATAGAATTTGAAGTAGCAAAAGAAAATCCTTCATCCTAAATGTATTTGCAGTCTAAATTCAGAGTCCCTTATTTTCCTCATTTTCAGCTGATGCCACAGAAGAACAAAATTGTTACTTTTTATCAGTATATAACATGACTTGTGGGGGCACTTTAATTATAAATATCAGCTGCCACAAAAATTACAGATTTCAGTGTATTTTCCACAGTATATCCACTGAAACTTCTCACTTTTCTTCATATTTGTTTTTAAGAACTGAATTTGGCCATGTCTTAATACTTCCTGTGTCCACAGGCAAGTTAATTATTTTCTGACCTGTCCAAATACCTGTAAATCTGGTCTCCTGAGTGCCCTCTCTCGAAAGAGGCTGATAAGTATGCCATAACCATGTTCTGGCTTTCCAGGTGATGCTCACTGTCATTCCAAACTTGTTACACTTGCAGCATGAATATCCATTCTCTTTTTCAACAGTATGAGTGACAGAGGGAAATAATTTTTATGTCATCAGCATAACATGTTTTGGAAGTAAACAGTATTCACTATGGACTTGAATGACCACCTATGAAAGGCATTTCACCAGAAAGGGCATTAATCTAGGGGTCTGTGTCCCACTCTATTACAGGCATTCCTTGTTATCTGAGAAAAAGCATTTGGTCTCTCCAGGTCACAATCCTGTATCTGCCAGGAGGATAGGAGGCATGTCCTGACCTCACATGGGTTTTTGTCAAGGTAAATATATTACAGTGCTGAGATTGTGCCAAGGATGTCTCTGATCTACTCCCCTAGGAAACTACAGCTCAGAAAATGATGTGAGTGGAAGGATAGGGTTGCAGTCAAATGAGAAGGGAAAACTGCAAAGAAATGCATACCTTGTACTTTGGGGTTTTTTGTTTTTTCCTGCCATTTAGTCCTATTTCAGTTGTTAATTGAAAAGTTAAAAGAATATTTGTATTTATTCAAACTCAGCACAGTCAGTAACATAGTGCAGAGACAGAAGTCAGGTTCCCTAGTGTCTTTTTGGAGATTTGTCATTGCTGAATTGAAGCTGATGTAACAGTCACAGTCCACAATGAGATTCATGTCAAGTTACATGACAACTTTTTGATATTCACTACACCAAGGACTGGAATAAATGCATGTGGAGCAACAGTGGTAATGGGATTTGACACTATTTTATTCCCTCCATGAGATCAAAGACTCTCCGTAAGTTTTCCAGAAACGTTTCCCACTTCGTGGCTTGGAATAAGATCAGGCTAACAGGATCTGGCATGTTCTGAGAGACTGTTTAGGAACAGGAGTTATCTGGTACTTCATGTGCAAGAGAACAGGACCAAAATACTGTATGTCACTGAGTATACAAAGACATACAGGACAGTACTTCTGGAAAGACTCTGCTGATATATTTTCTCTGAAACACTGAAGAGATAAAGAAAGAAGATCAGTCAGCCTGCAAAGAAAAAAAAGGTGACAAAAAAAAAATAGAAAAAAAGGTGCTGTATACTGTAAAGAAATCACTAAATGTCTCATGTTACATGGTTTCTTTCTTAGAAGTAAGGAAGAAATAGGAATACTGTAAGAAAGGAAGAGCAAGAGACAACTTTCGCCTGAAACCATAATGTGTTATTTATTGAATTGTGGAATCCATTGTTTTCCTCATTTCAGAGCTTAAGAAGAAAGAAAACAATGTATTTTCCTTCCATGTGTGAAACAAGTTTCACACTATTGTGAGGAACCTTCTTTCAACTGGCTGTTCAAGAAATATTACCTATGCATCATGTATATAAAAAATTGGCAAAAAGGTCCAAAACTGTGGTACAAATGTTGTAAATCTTTGTAGCAGTAGAATTGCTGTAGTTTAAAAAGCTAGTTTTCATTCGGGGGTTCCACTGTGTGTCCCATTCTGTCATGATGTATTCAGTTTGTATGGCAAGGTTTTGGTATTTGTGGGGCCACACGGGTGGATTCTGTGAGAAACTTCTGGAGACTGCTCCCATGCCAGACAGTTCCAAGGCTGTCCAAGGCTGGAGCCTGTCAGTGATGGTGCTACTGCCCTGGGGATAACATAATTAAGAAGAGATGGGGGAAAATTGCTGCAGAACAGCAGGCAGAGGAGAAGAGTGAGAATACCTAAGAGAAAGAACTCTTGAGTTCTTTCTCAACTTGTGAGTGAAGACGCGCAGGTCAGTGAAGAAGGAGGCAAAGGAGCTGCTCCAGGCTCGGGAAGAGAGAGTCCCCTGCAGGCTGTGGTGCAGACCATGGTGAGGCAGCGGTGCATCTGCAGCCCATGGAGGACCCTGGGGGAGCACAGATCCCCCTGTATACCATGACTAAAGTAGCTTTATTCACTAGTATTTATTGAAAGGCCTCTAGGATACACCTTGGGCATGACAGGGCCTCACCAGGGCTACACCCAAGGTGGATAAAGAATAGTCACAAAATAGCTGACCGGTCATGAGGTATTACATTTTTATAAGTTTTGGTACATTTGCATATTGGGATTTAATTGTCCAATTACAGATTCTGGTTGTGAGGTCCCATCCTTCTTGTTCCTCCCTTCAGTCCACCATTGTTTATGCTTTTGGGCCTGAAAGTTGTCCTTGGTCTTCAACAGGAAAAGGATTTGTTTTGTGTACCTACTCTGTGAAGAGAGCTTACTGGCACTTAATATGAGACTTAGAACTACACTCCTAGGCAGCACAAAATCTGAAAAACATGAAAGTTAAAACTTAAGGCATCAGTGGACCCCAGACTGAAACAGGTGGTTTCTTGAAGGAGGCTGTGACCCATGGGAAGTCCATGCTGGATCAGGCTCCTGCCAGGGCCTGTGGACCCACTGAGGGAGGAACCCAGGCTGGAGCTGTTTGTCCCCAAAGAGCTACACCCTATGGAAGGGTCCTACACTGCACCAGGTGAAGAGTGGGAGGAGTCCTCTCCTGGCAGAACCAAACTGCGATGAACTAACCACAGCCCTCATTCCCCATCTCTCTCCACTGCTGCAGGGAAAGGAGGGAGACAAAATCAGGACTGAAATTATGCCCGGGAAGAAGGTAGGGTTGGCAAGGAGGTGTCTGAAGGTTTGCTTTTTATTACCCTACCTTGATTTGATTGGTAATAAATTAATTTTCCCCAAGTCAAGTCTATTTTGCCCATGATGGTAATTGCTGAGGGGTATTTCCTTGTCCTTACCTCAACCCATGAGTCTCTCATTACCTTTCATTACATTTTTTACATAGCACCAAGCGCCCACCCCTGGCAGACAAATATCCATACTAGGGCAGTGGCTGGTGCTACAATCTGCCAGCAGAGCAGAAAGAAGAGCTGTAAGAATCATCACAGGTCTGTATTCTCCAAAAATCAGCCGTGTGCAAGGAGCAAATTTAGGATATCCTCTGCCCAGTTTACACATCACAAGGGACTTGAACAAAGTGTAGGAGGCAGCACAGACTGACACCTTGGTTGTGAAATTCATCTGTCCATCGCATGGGCCACTCATCACCACTGTGTGAGCCACAAAGTTTGGCAGCACTGTGAGATCCTGCATCGATCACAGGGAGCTAGACACTGTTACAATATTGGATGTCTACACAAGCCAGGAATAAATTAAATCACAGACAGACTAAAGAGAGCAAAATATATAACCTCAGTAGGCCATTCTACAGAGTCCTGGCAAACAGCATTAGTTCTACCCAATTGAATTGGCTTTCACCATACTCCAGGGATATAAGTGTTAAGGTTATAGACACTTTTCAGAGGATTGTAAATAAATTAGGAGACATGTAAAACTTTGGCAAAGTAAATATTGATGAAGTAATTGTTTATAGATGTAACAGGGACCTCACTTATATGACAGCTTAGATGCCTCAGAACTCAAGATCTCAAAAACTAAAGCATGCTCAATGTGATGTTTCTGAAATAGTATCTGGACTCAGGTTGGACACAATGGTACCGTTTCCTTGCACTCTAAACATGATCCAAGGTAGGCTTTGTTCCATACTTTCCAGTCCCTGAGCTAAACATACAAACTCCTTCAAACTGTCCTAAAAGAGGACCAGATGAGATGAGCATCTGTATTTCTTTGACAAACTTGAATCTTGGAAATTCTGTATTTTTCAGTCTAAAAGGTGGTGAGTCATTTTAGCTGCGTACTAACTGTGCTCTTTAGAAGTTACAAAGCTATCCCAGTTTTTAAAATACAACTGTGCTGATAAAACTTTATGGGACTGAGACCTGATTTGCTGAAGAAAAGGAGATTACTAGTTGTGTTGCCTGAATTGAGACATTTTACAAAACAAAACAAAACAAAACAAAAACAAACAAACAAACAAACAAAAATCACTGTGTGTAAAATCATACAGTAAGTTTCTTTATAGGTTGAACTACTGGCAAATCCTTGCCTCACTTCCTTATCCTGCTGGTTTGGCTAGTATAGACTGGATTTTCTTCAAAGTAGTTAGTATGGTGCACTGTTTTGGATTTGTGCTGAAAACAGTGTGGAGAGCACAGGGATGTTTTAGTCACTGACAAGCAGTGACTGAAGGCCTTTTCTCCTTCTCACCCTACCAGTGAAGAGGCTGGAGAGAGAAGTTGGGATAGGACACAGGCAGGACAGCTGACCCCATCTGGGCAAAGGGATATTCCACAACATACCACAGTGCGCTTGACACATAGAAGTGGGGAAAAAGAAGGAAGTGGGGGATGTTTGGACTGATGGCATTTGTAATCCTGTGTAAACACTACATATAATGGACCCTGGCTTTCCTGGAGATGGCTGAACACCTGCCTGCATATGGGAAGCAGTGAGTGAATTCTTTGTTTTTCTTTACTTGTGTGAGTGGCTTTTGGTTTACCTATGAATCTGGATCTGTTATCTCAACCCATGAGTTTTCTCCTATTTTCTCTTCTAATTCTCTTCCCCATCCCAATGTAGCATTATTGCAGTTAAAAATATTGTACAGCAGCATGCACTCTTTAATGAAGCTCAAAGGAATGTATGTTTTGATTGCCAAGGGAACAGGGATCCTGTGCAAAACTTGCTCTCAGTGGAGAGGTTAGAGGATTGGGAAGAACAGTCAATTGTTCAGGAGAGAGAAGCATGAAAATTAATGGATGGAAATGGGCAGGGAGGGAAACCACAGCATGTTCCAAGTCAAATTTAGTCTTGCTTTGGTTAAAGGGAAGATAGCTATTAACTGGCAAGTGTTTATATTAGATGGGGGTTTTTGAGAGTTTGCATAAAGAACAGGCATTAAAAAAAATATTGACAGTATTCCAAATTCTATTTGTTGTCTTGAATATATATGCACAAGTCTTCTAGGTTTCATATATATTCACCTTATATGAACTTCCATCTAAATTTTCCATCAAAAACTGACTGAAAACTTTTCATCCAATAACCTGGTCTTTTACATGCAGTACCTTAGAGCTTTACCTCTGTAATACCTCTCTGCAAGTCCTTACTAGCTAGAGCTCTTACTCACACTTCAGATGAGAATGAAGCTGGCATCAAGGAATAAAGGGATGATAGCAGAGTTGTATATATAAATTGCTTCAGAATCTCCTTACCCATCATAGCATCCTTAGTGCTGAGCTCTTTATCGCTCTTCAGCAGTGATCCTTGTGTGTCCTGCTCCAAGGAAATGTGCATTTCGAGGATAAAGTGCTAGAATTCTTTTTCCTGCTTGCATTTTTAAAATTTACCATAGAAAAATACTGTAATGATTAAGGTGAAGAAATGTCTTTAAAAAATGTCTTTAAAAAAAGCCATCCTTCATATTAAAAATACACCAGAGGTTTCAGGTATTTTATGAGATTGAAGGGCCTATGTCTTCTGGAAGACAAGAAACATTGTTGACAGTTGGAAAGGATTTAATCACAGGTGCTACTACAAAGTGAAAATGCAGATAGTATTATGTAGCAATTTATTCCACCACTATAAACTCTGCATGTGGGATAGCAGCTTTCTCTTCTGCTATGGCATTTGCAGAAGTACTCTAATTCATAAATGTCATTAATAAAAATAACTTCACAATTCCATTTCATTAAAATTGTGCATTAGTCAGTGCATTCTACAAATGGATTTATCTCTTTGGACTGCTCTCTTGCAGTGCCTTTCAAATACTCAGTACTTAGGATGCAATAGCTGTTTGCAATTGGCTGGATAAGTCACAAGGCAGTATTTTTGCACATGGCTTAATAAATATGTTGGTGTACATATTGGTGCTTGTAAATGTAGAATTTTATCACTATGTGAATATTCATGCTCTTTATATTGATATTATCTTCCTGTAAATAGCTGTGCCAGAAAAACTCTGTTTTATGAATATTTGCAGAAGGAGAACAGATAAAAGAAACAGTGTGTTGGAGGTAAATAATTTGAACATTTGTTGTAATATTCAGACTAAATATTTTGCAAGATTTGCCTCGCTTTGCTGAAGAACATCTTCCCTGTAAATGAATTACAAGTTTCTCCTATTCCCACCTCCTTGCTTCTACAGGGAAGGGAGAAACCCTGTATTTCCCAACATATGTTTTCAGGTCTGACCTACTATATCTAGCAAACCCAACCAGCTCTCCAGGGGACACCAGACTGTAGGAAAAATGTCAAGAAAGGCAGTATATGTGGATCATAAGAGGTGAAACAGAAAGCCTTTGAGTTACTTCCAATATACTCCCAAAATAGAAATTTCCATCCCAAACTGGCACATTTCATATCCACATGATCTTGAATATTTGATGTCTATTCCCTTGGTGCTGACCTTGCTCCCTACAGCTATATACAGCCCACTCTTTCTGCAATTTATAACAGAAATGGAAATGTAAAGCAAATTCACATGCTTTGTGTACTAAGCTCGGCTTTGTACTTCATGTGCTGCTACAGCCGTGCCATGACAGCTGTGCTAGATTTGACATCCTTGAGGCCCAACATTTGTCCACCCAGTGACGAAAAGCTATTAAATTTTCTGAAATTTCTGATGGGGTCCTTTGGAGAGCAGGTGGACTCTTGTACCAGGGTAGTCTCTGTGTCTTTCCCTTCAGTTCATCTGTGGTATTCAGTGTTGCATAGGGAGGGTAACCGGATGCTTGTGGCTCTCTGCTAGAGTTTTACTATGGAGGGGCTCCTGCTGGGCATTTGGCTGCTGCTCTTGGATGGGAGAGAGCTGTGCTCAGGTGTCAGTGGGAGAACAACATGAGCAGTTTCTGCTGCACCTCTGTAGTTGTAATGCCCCATATCCAGCTCCTAACAGTGAGATCATAGTGAGTCTCCATTAGCTGAGAGCTGGATGATGCTTCATTGTCCAGGACATGGACAAATCACCTGACCTTTACTTGCTGCCACAGGGAATGTCCCAGTACCTTGCTGCTGTTCATTTTTCTTCCTCATCTCCAAGTAACTATAAGCATTTAATAAAATGTAATTTTATTGCTGGGTAGTGTCTCCAGGGGATGAAATGGCCCTGTGAAATCCCCATGGGAATTATTGCATGCCTTTTCAGGCAGGCTGAGTATAAATGTGAAGACTTTTTGATTTTTCTATCTTTCCACAAATCAATGAGTTTCCAAACTGCACTGCCCATCAGCTCTTCAACAATTATATAGAGTCCCAAATGTACCAATCTCTTTGCCAAACTCTGCCAGCAAACTGGGGGTCCTTCTTCAGCAGCAAGCAGGACGGAGCACATGTGCACCAGGGACAGAGGAAAAGCAGACAAAAATAGGTGCTCTCTTGCCAACAATCTACTCAAATGCTGGAACAGAATTAATTTCCTTCTGAGCCCCTACCCCCTCTAAAGAAGATCCTTGCCAAGCATAACATGGTGTGCAGGACCATGTTGCCTGCCTGCCTCCTGGGGTCCTCTGCTCAGGCAGAAGAATTTGGGGGAGAATGGGAATTAGGAAACCAAAATCACAAAATTGCCTTGTATGAAGCATGCCTGTTTGTATGTCCTTTCACTGTTGAAGTCAAAGGCTTATATATTTGGATATGGGGAGAGCAGCCATGACACCTCTTTTCAGCTGCTGCGTCTCAGCTGTTGAATGCTTTCACTTCACTGGAGAGATCACTGGCTAGGAACCACTGACCAAAATGAATATTTTTGGCTTTGAAGCTGTCTCATTTGGACACATGCTTCACTAGTTTTGGTTAATTACGCAAGAAGTTATTGATGAGGAAGCACAAGAAATATGCAAACATGATGTGACACACACCAGAGCAACAGCCTTGTCTGGAGAGTGATCCTCTGTTTTGCTACAATCTCACTTGCTACAATCCCTGGATGAAATAAATCACTCCACGGGCAATGTATAATGCAGTCAAAAATAGAATGGCTCTCACTGTTTGTAGTCCAAATTGGATATGCTCTTATTGCCCTCTTTGTCAGAGCTATCAAGGACTTAATAGCCTTCTTGTGCTTGCATGATTATTTCAAATCACCCTTTTAGTAATTTAGTTTTTAACCATAAGATGTGTTTGATCATCTTTGAACTTGCAAAGGTACTATCTAAAAGCTTTACTTCATTTCTTGATAACAGATTTTATATATGATATGCAAAATGAAATGCAACATCTATATCTTTGACCCTGAGACTAGCACCTTTTCCTCTGTGTTGGCTATCTCCACCTCAAGAATTGTCTCTGCCTCCTGCATAGCTTTCATTTTGTCCTCTCTTTTTGTTATTTCAGAGATCTGTGAGCATTGGTCACATCATTATTTGAACAGCTCTGCTGGCTTCCACCCTGCTTCTGCTCTGCATTCACAGCAAACACTGCACCAGCCGCATGGTGATCTCTTACAAATTGTCACTGCTCTGGTGAATCCTGCTCTGCTGCTGACAGAGATGATGTTGCCATGCTATCTGACTGCTTTATCCCTCACATACTTCTGTGTTCCTGGTGAGATTTTGCAGAAAAAGCACCAGATCTGCCTGATAAACCACTGTGATTCTTTTACTTGAAGTTCAGTATGCTGCTCCTAAGGATGATGAGCAAACATTGGGAGCTTTAGTGCAGGAATATATTGTTAGTCTACTTTCCCCTCTCTCACTCTTCTCTTAAATGATCTTTCTAATCTCCTTGTGTTTAGTTATTAGCTAGAAATTTTCACAGGATTTCCCAGTGCAGTCCTTATTTCCATTTAACCCCTTCAAGGCCTGTTCAGGAAGACAGACAAACTGATTATTGAAATAGTACCAGGTTTGTACCTCCTTATCATGACCTGTCCCTGCAGCCATTGGTGTTTCTCCAGGTTGCCACTGCTTCTTTGATGAATGCCATGGCAGAGGCATGGCTCAGCAGGCAAGCCCATCTCTATCTATCCCTTCTTTCTCTTTTGCTCAGCCTTGGATCTGAGTGCCACTCAAGAAAAGTGCAGTCAAATAGTGTAATTCACTCCAGGCTCTCTCTTCTCAGAAATAATTGACCTTCTAGGACAACACAGCCCTACCCAAATGTAACATATTCTCCTTTCCACTGATATTTTTTTTCCTGGTAACCCTCAAGTGTTGACCCCCAGGGTTGGTCATAGTGGGTGAGTCTGGTTGTAATGACTGCATCTGACTCAAAGAGGATTCAGGGGAGACAGACAGCACAACAACCAAGGACTAATTTGGGCAACATGCTCACTTAAAGATAGTGCTGCTCAATGCAATTTTGGAAGAAACTAACATCTAGATTCGATATGCAAATATAACTTCATAGTTATATGATTATCTAACTCCATAAATAGTGGACAGTACAGGCACAGTCAATTGTGCTTCTTGCATGGCAATGGACAGAATCTCCCCTTGAGGAGGGATGCCTCTCAAGGTTGCTCCTTGAGGCTGAGAGACTCCTGGCTGCAACAGATTTTTGGTAAGTAATTATCAGTGTGCGAAGCTTTAAAATCTTAACTAAGTGATATAAAGCATTGTTTATACATAAAAAATCCTTTAGACATAAACCATAGTCTGGGACTAAGTCTGGATCCAGACACACTTCAGTTCCTCTCTGAGAAGGAGTTTAGAATGCAAGGGATTTCTGAATCTCATGACTCAACAGGAGGGTCTCCCTAAAAGTTTTGGCTGGCCTTGTCTGCTGTGTAGTACCATGCCATGGAATGCTGTAAAACCACAGTAAGATTTATTATCAAACTTTGCTAAATCACTGGTGTGTATCAATGAACATATTGACACTTTTCCCTAATGGGTGAAGTGTATCACTCCATCCACACCACTACAGCTTTCAGCAAGAGAAGACATGGAGAAAATGCATTTGCATGGGAAGACAATGGAATATATCTGCCCTTACTGGTGAAAATCAGCTCTGCTTCCATCTGAAATAAGCCAGCGAGGGCCAAGACCCATCTTGGTGGGTTTCCCATAGGTGTTTCTACATCCTTAAAAAATAACCTTCTTGAATAACCAGGTCTTTGCAGGATAAAAACTGCTTGTCTTGTGATTTTGAAATACACCTGGCTATTATACCGGTAGCATAATTGGGAAGCACATTACTTCTAAAAACAGGGTTGCAGATATACACCCTCTTCTGCCTTTTTCCTCATCAATATTTATGTCCCATAATCCTGACTGGGCTCTCAAACTTTCATGTTGACATTGGGTTTTGACCCATGGGTCTCAGAGGTGCAGAGATGCAGCACAGTTGCTTGGCAACACAAACACACCAGTTCATTGGGGGTGATGAATATTTTTTAAGGAACATTTTCTTTTTTCTGTTCCTGAATGGATAAGAGCACAGATGACTCAGACCTTGGGTTTCAGGGACATAATTCAGGGTTTTATAGATGCAGAAGTCTGGTTTGCATGGGGGAAAATTTGCACCCAGGCTTGACTTTCATTAACCCTAGGGGTAGGGTAATTATGTTTAGATGTCCAAATATTTAAGATTTGGGATTTTGCCTCAGACAAAAAGACTCTTCTCTTAATTCCTGATTTTAAGCTCTTTGTGAGGGCAGAGTGTGCAATTCCAAGCTTTCACAAAAGGAGAGGAAGGGAGGATATTGTCTTCTGTGCAAGCACAGAGCTTGTCTGTCTGCTCTGGGGAAGATCAACCCACCATCTCCATGCACTGCATTTCACAAATCCATGCATACATGCTGCCTGGGCCTTGGAAAATTTTAAGCCGTATAATACCATGATGACCTGCCATTTACCAAGGTTTCAGACTTGCCAAACTTGCAAAAGATCAACAGCTTCATCACTAAGGTAGCCAAATCTCTGTGCTTCTTTTTGTCGAGCACCTGTTCTGGTACAGCTCCCATTTTCAGATCAAGAGTTTCTGATCTGACTGTTCCTTCTTCTATAGTTCTTTGTAATTATAGTTAGAAATTTCATTAAAATACATTTATTGACAATTACAGTTTTGTAATTCTTACAATTCCCTATGTAATTCTTCCCCCTGGGTTTGGTTTATAAGCCTTTCCTAAATTTACCTCCCTGCTGAGGCAAGAAATTAGGTAATTCAGTAAACTTTGAAAAAGGTAAGTGCACATAGCCCTTGCGTCTATGGAAATTTCAGGTAGAGTTAAAGGAAACTAAGAACAGTCAGGTTTTGGAAGATTTAGATGTGTTTGACACATGCACAGTACCTCCAATCTTTACTTAGAATTGATGCAAGCCACAATAAATTAGACAGCCTCCAGGCTTACTTACATTCTGAATTTAGTCCTATAACGTTATTTCCTTCAAAGCAGCAATCCAGTCATCCATCAGGTTGTCAGCAAATTTTCTGAGTGTCATATATTAATCTCACTTTTCATATCCTGTATTCTTCCATTTTAGTGGGAACTCATTCACAAATGAAGTCCATTAAAATGCAATATTCTACAAATAATGTAGCCCAAGAAAGAGTTAACAAATAACAGAAAAAGTGGTATCTAAGTTGGTGATCTGTGGGTATATGTTGCCAAATGAGTGCTGTACAAAGAACTGTAGCTGGAAACCCTCACTTAAAAAAACCCAAGCAAGTAGAAATTGACTTTTTTCCTACTAGGTTAGCAGCAGCAGGCTTTAAGGTAACAGTGATATCAAAAGGTAACAGTGATATCAAATGGTTTGTTTAGTTCTCAGTTACAAGGATAGAATTCTTAGTGGAAACAAACAGGCAGCCTACAGTGACATATTTAAGAGAAATCTGCTTTCATATTACTTGGAAAGCACAGAGTTATCTCCACTAGGAAGCAACAGAAAAAAATCCCATGGAATATTTTATTCAAGACTCTTGCTTTTGTTCTACATTTCCTGCAGGGAGCAGTGGCTTGTGTTGCCACCAGAGACTGTAGATTACAGACAAAGGCAAAGTAGATTCAAAAAAGGAACCAGAATTTGTGCCATGCTGCCTTTCCTTATGTTTGTTTTCTCACAGCAGTCCAACAATACACAGCAAACCTTTAATGATACAGTGAATGAATCAGTACAGGCCCATGACATAGTAATCTTTCCAGCTTGTTTTCCTTTAAAAATAAAGTGAAGGAAAATGTGTTTAGAAGTAACATCTTTTTATCTACTAGTAATGGTCAGGGAGAAAATAACAAAGTTATGGCAAAAGAGAGAAATTGTTCACAGACCTGACATAGGGACAGTTAAATCTTTTCATTTTCTGTCTTTGTAGTAGGTCACGTAGAGTACTAGAAGTGGAAGCTGAAAGGTGATAAGGTTTTTCCATTTGCTTTCAGAAGTTAGTCCTTCTTCGTGCATGATCCCTGTTGGTTAAAGAGAATTTAATAAGAATATGCACAAGTTTCCTGGGGCTGAATTTTTGTGTGTGATGCCAGGTGGAAACACACTAACTTGAGTTTTTAAATCAGTTTATTCTAGAAAATACAGTACTGATAACAAACTGAAAAGTATCTTCACCAGCAGAAGGGGATTGTTTACCTTATGGTGAGAATTATATCACCCAGTGATACTGAAATAAAGCAAGAAGACATGCTTTTATACTTCTTATCATGAAGTAAGTGGTCTGACAGGGAATTCACCCAAGGCACACCATATCTCCAGACAGGGCTGAGTGTTTTTGACCCTGAGGCAGAACCTGGTGGCTGTACAAGCATGAGTTCTGGGAGGGCACTGCAGCTTGCTACCAGCCCACAGTCCTCTGGCAGCCTGCAAATGGAGCTGGTTACAGCTCCTATGTCCCCTAGCCAAACTTCCTCTGACTAAGTGCAAAAAAGAAGGAGGAAAGAGAGGCACTGAGCGCCCCGGTGCAGAGGCAGGTCTAGGTGCAAGGTAAGGATAAGGAAAGGGCTCTCCCCAAAGCTTGGAATCATCCAGATTTGACATGCAGTGATATGAGATTGCTTTCATTTTAGGCGGTTTGTTAAGGTTGAAATGCAGGAAAAAGCCTTTAAAGAACTCTGAGATGGTGCTTTCCATTAACCTAAGCTCTTGACAGGCAGTAAAGAGAAAAGTAAGAGAAAAAGAATGTCATTTTCATTTCCCTCTTGGATTTTTTGATACCTACATCTTGTTGGCAAAGCCTATGTCTTTCTCAATGGTTGTACATTTTTTTGTACAAGAATCTTTCAGGAGGATTGGATCAAGGAAGTTTCTGTGAAACTACCTCATTGCTCAGGGGTCAGCATGGCATTGAGATATTTAGGTTTATCTCAGGGTAGAATTATTTTTTAAAACAAAACAAAAACTGAATAACCAGTCAACAGGAAAGGACAGGAAAATAACTCCAGACTTTCAAAATAAGGAGAAATAGCTTAATCTGAGGTTGGAAGAAATAAATCAATAAAAGTAATTTTGTGCTATGTGTGAAGGATTCACGGACCTAGCTTTCAACTTTCTGTCAGTTTTATAGTTTGAATTCAATTATGGAATTTTAGATTGTACCTATTTTTGTCCAGTCACGCCTTTTCTTGTGATAGTTTATCAAATCTGATTTTGAGACACCTCATCCAAATAGCAATCATCTTTGTAGACCATTGGCCATGTCATATGGCATGAAAGAACAGTCAGAGGGATCCAGGGAAATATCTAATGTGTTGTTGGATCTGGAGGCATTGGGAATATGGGCTGAACTGCAGGTGGGCTTTACAGGTGACCGGTGTACATGCAGTAGCCAGAGCAATGTGAGTTTGAGCTCTGTATGCCATTTTCCCAGGTAAATATTGTGGAAATGCAATCAAGCAGAAGTGAAGCATTTTCTTTTCTCATCAGGCATATGCCTCCCAAGATTTGAACACCTGACACAAGAGAATACGCTTATCATCCAGCGTATCTACAGGTGACCGTCCCTCAGACTAAAACTTTTCAAAAACATCTGAAGAAAACAGAAAACAAAAAGAGGACATTTAATAACTTCACTAACTGGCTGGCTTAGGGCAAGTGTCAGTGAAAATACCCTTCAAACTTCAGTATTTGCTGCATGCCTTGCAATAATACCTGCTGTAGGAGTGTGTGACTCAAAGTCTGCAAAGTTTGTGACTCAACCCATTCCCAGTTATTTCCTATGACAATACCTCCAGAGCTTTGCAACTCGCTGCTCTGCTGGAGCAGCTGTGACTTACCAACACACTTTGCAGTGTCCCTGGGACACAGATGTGTCTGGGACAACTGGAAAAAAGTCCCCACATCCCTGTAACTCCACAGCAGTATCCCTGTCATGGCAATGGCCCCTCTGCTTGGCTCATTGTCCTTGCAGGTTTTCATAGGTTGATCAGAGCAGTGATAATGAATAGGTTTCTCTGCATGTGACCCCTGGTTTACTTAATTTCAACCACTTGTACTCTTGCAGGCCTTATTGAATGTATCCAGGGGCAAGCGAGCTCTCTGCATGGGCAGTCTTTGCCCAGAGGGCACAGAACAAACTCCTGGCTCTGCCTGTGACAGTTGCAAACTCTGCAGTGACTCGAGGATGCCCCCGGGAGGAAACCCTGGAGCTGCCGAGTGGCCTATCCAGCTCACACATTGCCAAAAATGACTGATGGACAGGAGACCTTGTAGCTGGAACATCTTCCTCAGAGTGCTCTGTATGTTAAATATTTTTAGGACTCAAATTCCTTTCCCTGTAACCGATAAAAATATTTTCCAGAACACACTTTTGAATTTCAGACGTTTCATGAACAAATCTGAAGCCATAGGACTCCCCAGGCTAAATGGAGAGGCCAGTTTACATCTGTCAGCAGACTTCCCAAAGGGAATTTTTGGGAAGAGACAGAAACAGTTTATGAATCTTAAAATTAAGGAGTGTCAGAGATATTGAAAGCAGTGGTATTACTGTTTAAGAAACCAGTGGCATCATCTCTCATTTTAGAAGCTCACAAGAAAATAAATGAACCTAATAAATATCATCACTAGTTCCATCAGCCCTCTCAAGCACTATCAACACCAGCCGAAGGCAAGTGAAAGCACCGAAACCCCTTTGACCTCATATAAACTAATCTGGGGGAGAAATGTTAAAACAAGCGGCCCCGGGAGACTGTCCCCCCTCGCTCCCCGCGATCTGCTGCTCCTTCCCTCCGCCTCTCTCCTCCTCCCGTGGCCACCAGATGGGGCAGC
>JBBMKD010000102.1:103057388-103146341 GCA_037834095.1 Argya squamiceps | reverse complement strand
GTCTGCCCACGGCTGCCGGGAGCGCTCTTGGGAAACAGGGAAGGAGCACACTGCTTCCATCCTCCTGCAAACTCGGGAAGGTGAAACAGCTGCGGTTTCTTCTTGTGCGCCAGTGGGGAGAGAAGAGATCGGGGCAAAGATTTCTGGAAGAGTGGCTCGGTGGAGCCGCGTCCTCGCTGGTGTTTGGTATAAAACTGGCAATTTAGCTGGGGGTTGTAGGTTTGTGACAGAATCTCGACATCATGCCTATGATTCCTGCATTTTCGTGAGTGAATAAATGAATAAAATGCAGCCTATCCCACTGATAAAATTGCGGCTGGCCTATATTGTAGGGGTCGGAAGACACCACCATTTTTCAAATACCATAGTGTGAGAGGATCTTAAATTCATCCTCGCTAACCAAAATCACTGGCATGAGGAGGAAAAGGTGGGAGAAGAGGGAGAAGAAGCCCAGTATCATATGAAAATCTTCCTCATAAAGCGAGTGAACTGCTGCCCACAACGTTTTGCAGTTTGTTTACTTGTGGCTTCATTAAAATTTCATGCAGATCCAACGACTAGATTTTCTTAATGGCCCACAGAGGGACAATCATTGCTGAAGCCTGAACACTGTGATCCATTTTCCCTAATTATTACTTTGTAACCGTTTCTAATTTGACAGCTCCTGCTGAACGAGGGTTCATTTATTTTGTTTCATTGTTTCATATAAGGAAAGATCAGATAAGCATAACAGCAGAGCATTAATAATAAAACCCATAATTTGAAACATGCATTAATTGCATGTTAAGTGCACATAATGGCCTTCATTGTAGAACCCCCTTTAGAGGGTATAAAACACAGGGCTGTGTTGCACGCTTAGCAATGAGAAGGGAGATTATCTAATTCCTTGTGGCCTACATGTCAAGAATGGAGAGGGGCTAAGGGGTTAGTTTTCCTCCTTAGATCTGTTTCATAACTGTCAAAAAAAATGGAATAAAGATGGATATATTTGCTCACAATGGAGTGGTTTCTAAATTTATCTGTGAGCTTTGAGGGCTTAGTTGCTTTCTTTAGAAAAGAAACATCTGGGGTGGTCAGGTGTTTCTAAAAATCCAATGTAGCTCATGGCTTTTTGAAGGCTCTAACATAAGGCTACGTATTTCTAAAGAAGCAAAGTGAGAATGTTTAGCTACAAGGGTCAGCCAGTCCAGTCTCCTACTAGCTCAGTTAAATGTATCAATATTTCTTTCTAGAACCCATGCAATTCTATTTTAAATATATTAGAGGTTTTAATTTTGATCCTTTTTATTGCTGTAACCTAATTTTAGAAGTCTATTCCAACACTCCATTTTATTGACTTGCCTCAAAATTTGTGTCTTCAGGAAATTTCATTATCTCATCCTTCTACTTTCCACTAGCCTTCTTTATTCATTTTATGACATAACTAGTCCCTGTCTGCAGTTTTAAAGTATTTGGCATTTGTACATTTGGGTTTTTTACATACCCGACTCTGCTACTACGGTAGCAGGTTTTTCTCATGGTGTTTACCACTTGTTTACAAAAATTTGTTCAATTTCAAGCTTCATTTTACTAAGCTAAACAGACAAGGCTATTTCAGTCTCGTTATTTCTTTCCTCCATCCCAGTCTGACTTTGTCTTTTTTGAGTGTGAGTGATTGGAATTATGCATTCTTTTATGGTTGAAATTTCCACAATGCTTTGTAAAGTGCATCAACACACTTTTTTCTTTTCATTTCCTCTGGAAATGGTGCAAATGATAAATCCTTGGAGGGTTTTATTTTATTTTTTTTTTTTCTGTTGCAACATATTGGTAGACTGTAACTCTCCTAACAATGCTTTGCTTTGCCCAGACATTTTTATCATTTTTAGCTCTCAGCTGATGATGAGTCAGCTTGGAGCAGTCATTTTTGCTATCTTTTTACTAAGGCATGATTTGCACTTTTGCACATTGCACTCTTAAATTTAAACTATTTCTATTTTTCCAAGCCTTGTGATCATTCAGTTATTCCCATAAAATATTCTGATCTTCCTCAGGTATTGGCAATGCCTCAAAATTCATGTCACCTGACACTCCTTTGCATTAGCCAGTTCTTTACTTTCTCTGTGATTTAAATAGCTCCTGTCTTCTCCATTGTGTTGTTCTGCTTTAAATGTCTCACTGAAGTTCACATAGATTAGGCAGTACTGCTTGCTTACTCTGGATCTTTAATGACCTGTTTTATACAGATATGAAATTGGCCTCATTTAGTCTGCCACAGTTTATGCTTTTTCACCTTTCCTTTCCATTCTTTACTCCTTCCTTCACAGTCTGATCCAGAGGCCTGTGTAACACAGGGGTCAGACTAATGGGCTTATGGTTGTCTGATATACTGCCTATTCTTAAATATAGCTGCTAAATTTGTCATTCTCTGGTTGCACAGCAATATCCCTTCCTATTGTCTCAATGCGTATTTAGGGAACAAAATCCATCAGTGCTCAAAAGCCAGGAATACCTGGGTCTTACCTTCACCTGAACTTGTTCTGTCTGTGTCTTTGTATTTTTCTTCTCTCTCTCAAAACATCGTACAGCTGGGCTTGAATTGCTACTATTGTTCACTCTATTTCGATGGACAAGGTCCCCAAATGGTCACTGCCATCTCAGAGAAGCCTGTGCAATGACCCCAGGGGAAGTTAAACAACCACCTAAAATCCGAGCTCATCTTAGAAGATGAATTACTCTATCAGGCATGGATAATGAAAACAGTCTGCTTAGACAAGAGGAGGACTTTTTGCTTTTATCAAAAATTGCCCTCACTGTTTCAGTGCACTCAGGTCAAACAGCCCTGGAAGGCCATGCTGTCCTCTCCAGACAGTGGACACAGTAAGTGTTACACTCAGAAAAAGACGTAACAGATGCAGTTATTTGCTGTAAGAAGGTGAAATTCCTTGTTCTCTATGTTCACTCTGGACACTACTCATTAACAGCAGGATACTGAAGTACTGTACAGTTGTTTCTCTCAGAGTTCCCCAGCTTTGCTCTCACTAGCTGTGTCCTTCTGCATTACTGACATTTATGCTTCTTTTCTCCTTCTAAGTGGCCCCATTCTTCCTGCCTTCCGGTCTCCTTCCAACCAGTGTTGAATCACCTCTTAACTGAATTTCCTCATTAGCTTCTGTTAGCAAGCTTCTCCCAGACTTCTGCACACAGAAGGGTAAAGGCAAGAGATCAATCCTTGTTCATTCTGGGCTGGAGATATCACTATCCAAAAGTTTGCAGGTAGTGAGGGGCACTGCATGAGCAGTGTGGCAAGGTGCTAGAGCTGGCAGGGTGGTTAACTGTGAGGATTCTGCTCTCTCATGACTTTCAGGAGTGAGAAATATACCAGCCCCTAGCCAAATGCATCACATCCTCTCTATCCTTTCTGCCAGGAAAATACTGGCAAAGCAGGTAAGAAGTTGTCCTTGCTTTGCAAGAACTATGGCCTGCGTGCCACAAGAGGGGCACAACAGAAGAGCAGGAGTTGATCAGAGTCCAACACTCTTTTTTCCTGGTGCCACTGTCCATGTGTTTGATGTCCAAAATGTTTGATTTTCTCCTGCTGGCATTCACTTCAGCCTCCGCCCTGGCTGGCCAGGGTGTGCAGCAGCTCAGTCAGTCTCCATTGTGCTCTGCCAGGAGCTTCCTGCTTAGCTGTAAAAAACTGTACTGAGCAGTGCTTCCCTGGCTGCCTTCATCTTTAAACATGACCTTTTTTCAGGTAGTAGATTCAACACAAATTGTTAATAATTGAGCTGAGAAGCAAATTTTAGACCCAATTTTCCATACTCCATTTAGGTTTCTATTCTGGTCTCTGCCTCACCACCTTCCTTGGCTATTATTGTAAGTACATCATTACCACAGGGCAGGAATATATTTGTGCCTTTAAGAAGTGAAGCAAGATAAGCCATAAGTACTCATCTCATTCTTGCCATTTTTAAGTAACAATTTATCCTGTAAATAAAACTTTCAATACTTGCATTTGTTTCCTTTTTTTCTGTATATTTTTAGAGCAAGTCTTGCCTTTCTTATGTCCTTTAAAGTGGTGACTCACTCTGATTCCTGATTTACATTGTTTTAACTTATACTGTTTTCACCCCAAAATTTACGTGAATGACCTCCCAACTTGTGCCATTTATTAACAGGTTATGTGTCTAGACTATACTTTCAGTTAACTTGAACACATTTTCCCACTATTTTTTTTTGTTTCTGAATTTCTTGGGCCAGAGCTCTTAAAGAGCATACCAGTTAAATAGAATGCTGAATTTGTAGGTCACTTATCCACTAAAACAGATACTTCGGGGTGCAAACAACATCTGTGTGTTTGAGTAACCCACTAATGAAAACAAGTGAGCTCCACATGCAAATGAACTCAGGCTCCAAGTCTGGCCTTTTTCCTTTCTTTATTCTGTTTTATATCCCAGACAGCTTCTGTCATGCATTACTGTCTATAAAAGCAAAGCTGGGCCCAACCCAACAAATTCAGAAGCTGCCTGAAAATCTTTTCACAGCTTTCCATCTTCTGGTTACAAGCTCAATGTTAAAATTATCCCCGTTCTAAAAATGTTACTGTTGTCCTTTTATCTTTTTTCAAATAGATAATCTGCAACTTTAGCTGTTTATCAAAAATCTTGTGAGACCCAGATTTCCTGTAATACCATGTTTTCCAATGCCTAATTTCCAATAGTTGTCTTGTTATATCGACCTGCATTATTTCCCTCATTAATTACTACCATTCTTAAAAACAGCTATAGCTTTCAATTTGTGTTGATTTCTATGAAAGTCTTCACTTTGTTTAATAACCTGCAGCTTATTTAAATTGTTATGGCCTCTTGGGCATTGTTGGACTGAAAAATAAAAAAAACTAATGAGAAGTGCAATGATGGTATGAAAATAACTATATTACGTGAGCAGCTTGACATTACTTTGATAAGAACTTCATGTTTAGATTCCGGAAGAAATTGAGACGGTAAAAAACATCCAATCCATAGAAATTCATTAAAATAAAAACATCTTGAGGTGTATTTATACAATCTGGCACCTCACATTTTCATTTTTCATTTCTGAAAAGAGAAGATGAGAGAATTTTTTAAATTATTTTTACAGTAAAGATTTTCAGTTACGTAAGAGAGAAATAAGAGGTCACTGTGTTCAGGCATTGGGCTATAAAATAATTGTTTGCAAGCATTACTTGTTTGAACATTCCCCTAAAATGGAACATCACAGAATCATAGAATATCCTGAGCTGGAGGGGACCCCCCAGGGTCATTTTGTCCAACTCCTGGCCCTGTGCAGGACTCCCCACCTAGAGAGGCTGTGCCTGATGCCCCCAGGACACAGCTGCCCCTCCTGTCTGCCAGGGCACTGCTGTCTCAGGTTCAGCTTGCCATCGACCAGGAACCCAGGTTCCTTCGTACAGCACTGCTCTCCAGCCTCTTGTTCCTCAGTCTATACACACATCCAGGGCTGCCCCCAGGTTGCTTGTTACAGGTGCAGATTCTGGCACTTGCCCTTGTTCAGCTTCCTATGGCTGATGATTCCCCATGTCTCTGATTTGTTGATGTCTCTCTACAGGGCCTCCCTGTCTTTGAGGGAATCAACAGCTCCTCCAAATTTAGTGGCATCAGCAAACTTAGTATTGCTTCAATTCCTGTATCATTAACAAAG
The DNA here is from genome assembly GCA_037834095.1 of Argya squamiceps. Lineage (NCBI taxonomy): Eukaryota > Metazoa > Chordata > Aves > Passeriformes > Leiothrichidae > Argya > Argya squamiceps. The sequence continues at coordinate 103,140,659 of JBBMKD010000102.1, read as the reverse complement.
CTCATTAAGAAAGATGTTGAAGAGTGCAGGGCTGAGGATGGAGCCCTACAGAACCCCACTGTGACAGGTGGCCAACTTGATGTCACTCCATTCGCTGTAACTCTTTGTGCCCAACCCCTGTGCCAGTTGCGTGATGTGTTTATCCAGCTGAATGCTGGACATTTTATCCAGAAGGACGCTGTGTGAGCCAGTCTGGAAGGCTGAGGTCCAAAAATATTTCATACATTCAAGATGTTTGGGGCTTCAATGTCTTTGGGTGAATTTAGATAACATGTCTTTCTAAGAAGCAAATACTTCCTAAGAAGAAAGTATAAATTATGTCAAAAGAAAATACTTATGGATAGTTGCCCTTGCCAGCTGTGGTGCAATTTGGGTTTCTTTTTAGAGTATTTCCTCTGTGCTGCAGGGAATCACATAGATAGCCTTTGAAACAGAACTCTTTTTTTGTATTTCTTCTTTTGCTTTAGTAGAGAAGTTGTGTTCTTTGATGGTTAGTAAATTTTTTTTTGTTTGGTTTTGTTTTTTTAACGTAATTGTGGGAGGTTTTTTTTCTTTGGGATTTTTGTACTAGGTAAAGAGATTCTTACAATCAAATCTTCATGTGTCTGAAACCTAATGATCAATAGTGACTTTAGAGGAACTACTTTGTCTTGCAAAACCAGGTGGTATAATGATATCATAGATGCTTTCACTAATAAATTCAACATAAATTCTTCTTCTCTGGAGGAGATGGGAAATGATTCTGCAGTCTGTACTTTGGGTTGACCAAGTATCTCTGTAGTTTTTCTGATCTATGCATGCAAAACCTCTTTCGAAAATGCCTTTGGAGAAGGAGAATTTACAATCTGTGTAAATTTTGTGTCATATGGCTCACAGGATGTCCCTTCATGGCTGGGAAATTTTCTGCTTCTTCTTTGCCTCTTATTAAATTATTTTCTCCAGAGTATTCAAAGCACCAAAAAATGATTAAGCAATCTTCTAATTAAGACCTTTTTTAAAATTTACTGGCAAAAATTTGAGATGTTTAAATATTCTGGTTTGTACAACCCAGCTCTTTCACTAATGTGAGGACTCCATTTAAATGTGCCTAGTGATCCTTATTTGAGTGCTTTCCCCTCTTTAGCTTACATATGGGAAGGGAAAATGGATCCAGTGAAGGTTTTACTGTAATGTACAACCACACAGTTTTTCCCATAGAACTCTGTCTTGTTCAGTGATCTTTCTTTTTCTTTTTTTTTTTTCTCTCTAGAGTGAGTCAGACTGGTGTAATGAATGAGACTCGCTGGTAATGCACCTACTCCATTCATCTGAGGAGCTCGAGGGTTTAGTGAATGGCTGCTGGGAAGAGAAGCACAGCCTTGTACCTAATGCTATTAAAGAACCCTGCAGTGACAACTGAATTGTTTCCTGACCTCCTCCATACAGTCACATTTTTCACAGGACTTTTAATCTCCTTTCTGGATGCCTGGGACTGGTGAAGTGGAGGTGCTGACCACCTCCATAGACTACTGGAAGAATAGAGAGATGGAAACCTTCCACTCAAAATGCCTCTATGCCCTGATAACTGGCACGATTTTAAACACACCAGGTTTTCCAGCTTTATTTTTATTTTCATTTCTATTTGGTGCTAAAGCAAATTTGCCACTATAAAATTTCTTGCAGTCAAAATTACACTAGGACCCTCGCTGCAGATCCATTAGAAATGTTCTTTAGGAACAGGGTTTTTTCCAGGTGTCAGGTTTTATATCCTCAATATTTGCCTAGTTTTAAGTGCATTTTGCAGACGTGTTTGTACATACAATTTTAATCAGTTCCTTTCTCTTTACAGATTTTAGACAAACAACAAAAAATTCCTGCAGGTAACTATCTGATCCTGTATATATGATTTCTATCAGTGGGACTTGAGAAATGCCTACTGATTGATTTGAAGGTATTTCAACTAGACAGCTTCTGCACTCTTTTGAGCCCTGTAGTGAAGGAGTAGATCATAATGTTCTGAAACTTTACATAAGAGCTTAGCTCCATTCAACAGGATAGCTAAACATCAGAAATAGATCTTTTTTCACCGGTTCCAAAACGAAATGTCTGCTGATGAAATATGAAATTCTATTAAAAATTCCCATGTCATTTAAAATCACATTTCTTTTGGTGTCTGGGAGTGAAGTGAGTATTGTATTTTATTTTATTTTATTTTATTTTAATCAAAAGTCAGAAAACTCTGAAACCCTGAAAAAAATCTCTCATGCAAATTTTTTTTATTGGAAGAATAATTCTAGCCCACTCTCTTCAAAGCATGTGCAGAGGAAAAGATGTATTTTAAGGATGTCAGACTTCCTTGCAAATGATTGAAAGAACCTTGCTGCTCAAGTTTATATTGGGCAGCTTATGCTTGTCTGTATTTTGATATCTTTTCATTTTTCAGAAGCAATTGAACAACATTACCACTATGTTACAATTTCAGATTTCCTTGATGCCTAAATGTTGCAGCTTCAAGTTTGTTCTAATGGAGCCTCTTGCCTTTTTCACATAACTGTGTTCCTTGGAAGAGGAAAGCTAATACATTCCCTTGAAGAAAATAAACCCTGCCATTCTGGGGAATATGATCCCACCTGCCATTTCATCTTGGGGAAAAAAACCCAGGAAAGCAAAACATTACCATAAATGGCCCGATTTAGCTACCTGTGTATCTGTCAAAGCATCAGCAAAGTTTCACAAGGAATCATCACCAACTTTTTGGGCACTGCATAAATCAGTTTAAAGAAATCTGTATTCCCAATCTCTCTGCTCTCTAATCCTGAAGGTCACTCAGGAGAGAGAAGAGACTCCTGTGCATCTGTGCATGGAACAGCTGATTCCTGGGTCATACAACTTCAATCCACAATGTCAGTGCCTATCTGAAAATGCACGTGTTGATTACATCATATTTACTGAGAATTGCACTTTCTTGGAAGTCACAATCTTAATTTAAAAATACGGACAATTTCCTCTCTTTTTAAAAGAAAATGAACCTTTTATTGTGATTTTATTCTTTGAATATAAAACAATTAGAAAGGTCAAAAACTATATACATCATCTTTGTGGTTTACTGTAATTTTTGCATAATTTTTCATAGGCTGTTGCATTCTGCCATGTCACATTTTCATTGTCTATGAAAATTTCCTTATCTTTTCAGTCTGATTCAGAATGTACTGACAAAGAACTGGAGGGCTCACAAAAAGGGATAATTGAATGCATGGAAATCAAATCTGTTCCATGAGCTAATGTAAGCACATGTAGCTGCTTTCAGAACCACTGTACCTATGAAAAGTTATCACACCGAAGCACTGATTGATGATAATTCAAATTCAGAACTATCCACTACTGGAGCTTTCTTTTCAGGTCCCTGAGGCTCACACAGCACATGAATGGGTGGGCTACCATCTTTGAAGGTTTGTAATACTCAGAAAAATACCAGCCTCCAGATCCCGACAGGGATTTGAACACAAAAATAGTTGAGCAAGGTCATAAGAGCTTGTGCTTTTTGTGTAATTATCATTTTATACCCAAAAGAAGAAAGCGCAGTTGAATTTAAAGCTGTGTACTTATCTGTGGCTCTTTATCCATGCAGACGGCTCTGCTCACTAAGACAATGGGAAGACTGTAGGATGGACAGATCATCAAAATATCATTTGTTTTCTTTGAAAATTCCTGAAGTCTCTATTTTCTGCATGTATCTCAGCAACCCACCTTGCTAAATTTAAATGGTATTACTTCATTTCCTTGCAAGCTAATAGCAAATTTAGACCCTGAATATTGCTGTCAATTCTCCATCCTCCACTGTGTCCGCTGCTCTATCTTCTTTCTATTCCTCTTATATCTTTTACACCTACTCCTTTTCCACCTCCTCATGTCTCAATTTCACCATCAGCAAATATTGCCTGTGGGCAATTGTTCAAGAGTTTAATATTCATACAACTTCTTTAGTTTGTTATTGTTAGAGTCTGAACAGACTGATAGGGCTTTCTCTAGAACAGGGAACATTAAGTCCACATTTACATTTATTTCTAAAAACACTATTTTAATGTCTACAGCTTTGATTTTTTTTCATGTGAGAAACAGAATTCCTCCAAAAATCAGAAAACAACAATTATTTATTTCCAAGTATTTCTTTCTCCTTTTCCTTTCCTTGTGATTCTGTGGGTTTTTTTTCAAATTGTCCATAGATTTAAATTCTCTGAACTCAGAAAAGTCCAGAACTTCAAGAAGTTAGGGGAGAGCTGCAGTAGTGGTTATTTCCAGAACCACTAAGGCAGATTGCAGCACATGGAGAGAAGAAAGAATAAAGGAATATATTTCTTTAAAATTACTGGACAGATAATGGACTGCATTCATTTGGTTCTTATTCTAGTAAAAAGAATATATTAATCACTCTTAAAGAAACAAGTAAAGCTTGTGGGAAATGAGCCTTTTTCTTTCCTTCTGGTAGAGATGTGAAGATGAATATCTTAAGCAAACTTTGAGAAGCTGCAATGTTTCTCTTTCTATATGGTCTCCTTTGCACGCAGGATAAAACTCAGAAATAAGGAGTTTGTCTCAGAGTTGTTGGTAGATATAGTCAAATTTATTTTTCTGGTAAAATGCAGTTATGTCAACATAACTATAGTTATGTTGACTCTACCAGCCATCCTGAACTCCAGCCTTTCTGCTGCCTTGCTTTATGTGAAGCATTAATTAAGCTAGCCAGGAACTCTGCCCAAAATGATGAAATGAAGCCAGTGTTTGTGAATCAGAAGGAAATACGGCAATGTGTTTGCACCCATGATTTTTGCAATAGGTAGGATTAACATCCTACTCTCCTTTCATTGAATTTAAATGCTGCTCTCCTTTCTTTGAATTTAAACTGGAACAGACACCTATTGTCTCGTGCCATCCTTTCATCATATTAATCCAATATAAGAATCTAGAAAGGAGCAGTGAGAAACATAGTTGCATTGTTAATCCATCAGTTAGGTCCACGACACATCAACATCTGAAATGATGCACACAGTCCTGCACCACCACCTCAATAAAATATATGGTAGGCCTGGGACATGTTTATAAAGAACAGGGGCAAGGGTGATGAGAGGTATGGGATGGCACTCACGAAGAGTTAATCAAAAGGGATTTTGCCAGTCAGAAAAAGAGATGTAAAGAAATGTAATGCACTTTTTATGAAACCTGTATCACAGAGGGTGAGATGATGAGATGAGGTGAGATGAGATGGGATGAGATGAGATGAGATGAGATGAGATGAGATGAGATGAGATGAGATGAGATGAGATGAGATGAGATGAGCAAAACAGTTCAGTGCCTCTGTATGAAAATGAGAGAGAATCACATACAATTAGCAGTTGAGGCATTCAAAACCAACAGATGGGTGTGGCCTGTGACACAGCTCACAGGTAAGCTTGGGACTCTGCTGCATTATATGGTTGACATAAAATATGTGCAGCTTCAAAAAGGAAGCAGAGAAATTAGTGGGGAAAAAAACTCCTTTGAGTCTCTCCTACATAAATAACCCCCTATGGCTCAGTCAAGAACCACTGAAGACCTGGAGACACTTCTGGGGAAATTTTGTTTCATGCTTTCATCCATTCTTTGTACTTAGTGTCAGGGGACAGTCCTGATAACCTTCCATGGCTTTTTACATTTTCAGAATTTCAGAGATTTTCACAGCTCTGGGTTTTGTAGGTTGTTATTTCCTTGGTGATCAGTCTTCTTGCTGATAATTAAACCCATAGTTTTCAGTTAGTTCCTTCTTCTGGCTGAAATTAACTAACTTTCTGGCAGTGTTTGACATTTGGCCAGAGAAGCTGTTTGACTTTTTAATTTGTTTCCATGAAAGCACATTGAAGACACTAAGCCAACATTGTCAGTGTGTACCAAACTTGCATTATGAATGAGAGATGTAAAATGTGAAATTATTAAAATTCTATAGTAGTATTTTTCAAAATAATATTCTAACAAAAAGTGTTTTTCATTTGTTTGAGTTTTTTGAAAAGTATTTACAGAGAATAATTATGGATATTTTTAAAATTCAGAAATATTTATAAATAAAATTCAAAATAAATACGGAAATTATATTTGGGGTACATTTAAATAAGAATACCAATATTTAATTTTTTTTCAGCTACAGAACTGTATGATCAGTTTTTGCCACAGTTCTCTGTAAGACCTTAATCAGAACAGACAACTTAAGTATTTCATTTCCATTTTCTATTACACTAACTGAAACAATTAATATAGAAAACAGATGTTTATTCCCTAACTGGCATTACCTTCTACCACAGATTACTGTCAGCAAACTCCATTGTGTTTTTTCACTTCTCATGTCATTTTTTTAGTAGCATTTATTAATTCAGAGTGATTTAATAATTCCATGAATGTCAACATTTGTTTTTATTTTCAGCAAAGTATTTAAAGTATTTAGTTACAGAAATATTTAACCTGCTCTCCTGAGTATACAGGATTTCTTTACGTGTTAGCCAGGAGAGGATGATGGCTGGAACTAGATACATCTGTATTTTAAATCAGAGACCTACATTTGGCATCACATTATGTTTGCTGTACAATAAGTCAGTTGACCTCAGTGACAATAAATAAGGTGATATTAGGAACAAAATATCAGAGAACATGAAGTAAGCCGCATGCAACCTTTTTATCTCAGACAGTTTATCTCAAAATCAAGGCAAAACTAGTTTTGTTGACTTTTTTGCTGTTGTTTTGTTACTTTGTTTTTTGGGTTTGAGTTAGAGAAACTTACATGTTTCTGAAAGGCTTTTGAGTTTTAATGTTTCCTCTTTTCTTTTTTAATTCTAAAGACTCCAAAGCAGTAAAATAAAATTTTAGTATTTCATCCTCTTGATCCCTTGTAACAAAAATAGAAATGCTTGCAAAAATAACAGCAAGTGTAAAGAAGAACTTACAGTTTGGGTACCTGGAAAGAAGAATTTACAGCAAAATTTCATTAAAAGTCTAACATCTGTGTAGTCTAGGCTGGAAATAGTCTGTAATTGCTTTTAGGGACCATGACTTATGAGTATTCTCTACTGAGAGTTCTGGTTATTTCTGGCTCAATTTTTGTTTTCAGTCCCAAATGGGCAGACTCAAAACAAATGTGCCAGTTACATACTTAGACAGAATTTCAGCTTTGTCCTTATGCAGACTTCTGCACTAACTTCATCAGCAGAAAGGAAACACAGACTCCACTGTAGCTCTCCTCAAATTTGGAGAAGGGGAAGAGAGACAGTTGTAAAGGTCCTGTGGCTGAGCACCTTGCTGTGGTCACTTGCCTCAAAACCTTCTTCTCACAAGAAATGTCTCTCAGCATGCCAGTTTCTTTATGCGTATGAGATTCAGTTTTATATTTTTGTACTTATGGTATGAAAACCATAGTATGTCTTAACATGCATGGTATGAAGACCCTAGCATGCCACAACTTTTTTCAAGGAATCTAAGCTTTTGATTATTCTTTTTATGTGAACTACCGACTGCCTCTTCTTTAATTGTATTTTTGTTTTAGTCACATTAATTTTAATAACTGCAACAGGCTCCCCAGGGAAGTGGTCACAGCACCAGTCTGCCGGAGTTCAAGAAGCATTTGGAAAATGCTCTCAGGCACGTGGTATGATTGTTGGAGCTGGCCTGTGCTGGGCCAGGAGTAGAACCTGATGATCCTTGTGAATTCCTCCCAACTCAGGATATTCTATGATTCTATGAACTCAGTCAAACCTATGACAAAAATATATTTTTTATAAGGGGCAGCTGGCTTATCTAGGGATTTCAGTTGCCTAATATTCAAGAAATTATAAACAGATTAATTGGTCTGGTGTTTGAAAAAAAAAACCACCCTCAACATAAAATTAATGTGATCATCCATTTTTCTTTTTACCATCCAGTTGCAATAAAAGAGAAAATGTGTATCAAATTTTACAATATTGGAAGGGTATTTGTGAAACTTCTATTTGACAGATCATAGATCCCTTTCTTATAATATGAAAATGAACGAATGAATGAATGAAAAATTTGTCTCTTGATGCATACTTGCATATAAATATGTGTGTGTGTGTGTACATATATAAATGTATATGCATATTTAAGAACTCCACTGGCATCATATGTCAAAGGTGATCTGAAATGTTAATTGTGCAGAAATTGCCCTCATCAAAAAGAATCAAAGAGAAAGAAACTTGGAAGAAAACTCTACTTACCCTGCCTGTCAAGGCAGCAAAATTTTTGGGATTGCTAGCAAACCTTATTGATGGTTACTGCAGCAAAGGAAAGGTGCCTGGGTCAGAGCAAAAGGATGCAGGCTGCCCTGATGAGGCTGAGGGGTGAAGGTCAGCATGTTTGCTGTCTGATCATATAGACAGTCCCAATCTGTTACCCAATCTGTATATCCATAACAGGTTTATGGAACTTTGATGAGATATTATTTCTGTGGATCAGTATGATTGCTTTGTGCAACTGCTGTTGGTTATCATAGGTGGTCTTTAGATATGGACTTCATAACATTTTATTGATGACTGGATTGTGCTTTTTGCTGCATTTCATGATGTACTTTTTTTGACTATAGTTTTCTTGCAACAGCTACAGGTTGCTTACTCACAGGTTGTAAATTCTTCATGAGCACTGGCAGAACAGGCCTTCAGGTAAAAGTTCAGCTACGGAAGAAAGACTAGGAAGTAAGATCAATCGTCCTTCAACAGCAGAGGTCAGCACCCCTGTTTCCCCAGTACCAAACACAGCCCTGGGCTGGCAGCTGGTCATGGAGGAAGGATGTTTGTGCTCCTGTGCACAAGGTGAGTGCTCAAAGGTGAGTGCTCTCTGCTCAGCTGCAGAGCTTGGTGCCATTGTTGTAGCCTCACCTATCAAAAGGTCTCTCGTGTCCTGCCGCACGTAGCAGGCTCCTGTTATCAAGGCACACACACCCTTGCAGACCCATATCCCCTCACACTGCTCTGCTCATCTCCCAAACTTTGCTCCTAAACAAAAAAAAAATCCACTCTGCTGTGAATATAAGATGGGACCCCTCCCAAACTAAATGAACACATCATGGTATTTGGTTACTTATTATCATTAAAATAAGAGTTACAGACATATATATTTGCTTCCAAATCTGGAAGGTATTTGCAAAATGTGCTTATTTGTATTTATGGAGAAGAGAGAAAAAAATTCTTTAAAAGATAAGATACAATTCTAAGGTTTTTTCCTTTTCCTTTTTTTTTCCCCCTAGGTTATCTTATCTTCCTGAGTCTCATGGTCATGTGAGTTATTGTTACAATGGGTCATGTCAGCAACATCCTTTATTTTAGCTTTGTTAAAAGTCTTGTTGCCATAGCAACTGCTATATCACCTCCTTGAAATAACATACACAACATAGAATTTGATCTTTTGCATTGTAGAATATTCAAGCAAAAATGTTCAGTGTTAAACACTTTTACACTTTTTTTTTCCAAATTTTAATGAGGTTTCAATGATATTTTTAACTATCTATCTGTTTTTCCCATTTAAAATTCTTTTATGAAGAAAACATATGAGTGCACCAAGATGTGCATTCATTCCTACTGATGCCCAAAAACAGTAGCAGAACTGACAGTATATATTGTTTTCTATACTGATATTTTAAAAGTTGCATCAGGGATTTGTTTTAGTCACTGCACTCCACTTACTTAATTTCCTTTAAGTAGTTAAGGCAATAGAGTAATTAAGCTAAGTCAGACAGAAAGGTTTTCTCTCATCTCACATTTATCTAATTTATCTTGTTAAAATTTTTTTTAGATTTTAACACCAGAAGCAATCATTGTGATCATCTAGTCTGGTGTCTCGCACAGCACAAATCAGGGTGTTTCATTCAGTCACTCAGCAACCACAAATTTCTTGCTGAACTTTTAGGAACATATACTAACTTATTACCCTTGTGCAGCAAATGCAAGCAAACATCCAGGCTGGGATCAGCTTTTATTGCTCCCAGGGTGAAGGCAAAACATGTACCCCATATGTTCCAAGCTTTGCCTTGTTCTGGACCTTCTCAAGTCTGGCCTTTGGAGTAACTTACTGTGTTGTGATCCTGTGTTTGGGCTTCTGAAGGTGTAGGAGACTTAAAGATCACAATTGCCTCAAACACTATTAAGAGCACATAATCAGATCTTAAACAGAAGGCACATAAACTTTCTGGCTTCTAAGTGTGCTGAGAACAGAGGTTGGCAAGGCCTCAACAGGAACAACAACAAGAACAAAATTTTTAAGTAAAAATGAACAACTTTTGTAAATGCATTGAATAATATAAAAGGCCAAGAAAAGAATTTTCTTTTTTTCCAAGAAGTTATGATTGTCCTATTCCTGTTCCCGGAGTTATCAACAGTGCAACCCCTCACTCCCTCAGCACACACTCATTTTCTTTGCCCAATTCTGTTTGTTCTTAACCCTCATTGATTTCCTGTCAGTCATTTAGCTCCCAGTTATGTCTCTCAAAATCTCTGCAGATTGTACAAGCCATCTAGAAATTACTACTACTATGAAGGAGATACTAGTAATTTTAAATGAGTAAGATTTATCATGATAACAAAGATATATTTCTCCAAGAGTATATAATCCTTTTCTTTCCTAGTTAAGTCAGAAAGGTGGCAACGTTTGTCAAACCTGCAGGGTGAACACCTCAGCACAGATTATTGTTGTCAGATTTCAAAGGAGAGATTGTTGGCATAGCAAGTACTAGGAAAAATATTTCTGTGAAATACCTGTGAAAAATCTGCCCTGATTTTTCTTTGAAAAATGAAAATCCAAGAATTTTCTATGATCTCTTTTGAATGTCTTTTTTTCTATCTGTCAGACAATGTTTTCCTTATTCTCATTTTTACAAAAGAATTTTGGAAAGAATGAGATTTATATTTACAAATTTGTGCTGTTAGTTTTATTTGCATGCATCACATATGAAAATCCCCTGGTCTTGAATCATTTTCCTCTGACAGGTAGCATAAGTCTGCTAAATTCAGTGAAGATACACAGTTGGAATTCCAAATTAAATGAGAAGAAATCCAGCTGTTTCTAGGAAATTTGAGAACACTAGGGGGTAAGTGTTTCTACTTTTTAAAACAATCATTTTTATGGATTTTAATACTTTTTATTTATTGGGGAAGGGAATCAAAAGAAAAATATCTGTTCATTTCTTCAAGCCTGGGTATTCTAAACCTGGCTGAAGCAATTAAGGGTGATCTTAATGTTAATAAGAAATACATATCTTTCTGGATTGTTTTGCTGGGCTGCATGAATAGTTATTGGAATTTTATAAAAATTTGCACTTTATAAAAAAGCAAAACATGGTACTCAGTTTGTTCATGCTTGAACAAAGTAAATTTTCTGCTTGTTTCAAGCAATGAAACAAGAGGGAGAAAATGCATCGTGCTGGGAGTGTAGAAGGAGACAAACTGCTGATAAAGGGAAGTAGTGAAACAAGCCAAGTCACACTGTTTGTCTTCTCCAGACTGTTGAAAAAGGTATAATATGTCTGATATTACAAACTGGGCTTCTGAGGAGCTAGGACTGGTTTTGTACTAGTAAGTGAAAAATACAGTCTGAGATTGACCAGGTTTTTAAAATTTCCTTCTCAGGAGTAGGCACTGTTAGACCCCTACAATTATAAGCTAAAATTCATCTAGTTTCAAACTCCATAAAAATGAGCAGACCTTAAATTGACTGCTATAATCCCAATAGAAGACCATGCTTATAAAGGTTTTACTCCCCCAGTCCTCCAAAAATGGAAATTTTCATTTCGGTAAATGAATAATAAGGAACATCATATACATATATAAATATAAACTTTCTCCCATTTGCAAGAAGGTATTGTTTTTATTTAAAATTTGGTTTCTACTTCTCTGGGGCTAAGAGGTTATAAAATCACAATTATGTTCGTAAAATAATATATCTTGAACACTTTTTCTGGAGCAGCATTTTTAAAAGTAAATATCTATGCATCTCCTATATGTGAGGTATAGACAATATAGAAACTGTTGTTGAATTCACTTGGAATATTCATTTTACATCAGCTAAGAGGCTCTTATAAGTATATTAGAATATCATGGTCAGGATCATGATATATATTTATCAGCAAGGTATAAGTTTGATCACTAGTTTACATGTAGACATAACAACCTGCTAAAACCAGGGAAAAGTAGTTCTTATTTCACTAAAATTTGCCATCTGTCATGCATTTTCCAGTAACCAGTGGAAACTGAGAAGTGCAATGGTGTTCAGCCATGCCATGGATGTCTGTCCTAGTGGGCAAAATCCTGGAAACTCCAACATGAACTTTAGCTAATTTGGTAGGCTACATGATAATTGAATGTGCCTGGATTTCCTCCAATACGCACATATTGCATCGTTTCATTTGCATCTTTATATTCCATTTAATTGCAAGGTAACATGTCTGGTCATCATAAAGTCTAGTATCATTGCCCAGCATTGTGCCCTTGGAAAAATCTTTTCTTGCCTGTCCCTCCTTCACTGTCTGTATGAAAGCTGAATTTGTCCTAACTAACCAAATACTGACAGTGCATGGTTATGCTTACAATAGTTGCATAACTAAAGAAAGCAGCATGATTCAAGACAGCTGAATATTTAAAATGATCCAGCACCAGGATTTCAAATTTCCCATCTTTCTGTTACTGCCTTTGTCTAGGTAATTTTGAAGTTTATTATGACACTTTCTGTAGTATAACAAACAAATTAAATAATACCAGAGCTGTCAAATCTCTTGGGGTGTGAATACTGTAATAAAAGGTAACCTTTTCTTGTCAAGTAAATAAATAAAATTATGTATTCATAGAAGAGACACATATGTATAGAGATAAAATAGCACAATGAGGCTTGGTGGAGACCTGCTATGGTTTAACCTGGCAGGCTAATCACCACATGGTATGGAGTATCCCTTTGGCTGCTTGGGGTCAGCTGTCTCATCTCTGTCCCATCCCAACTCTTTGTGCACCCCCAACCTCCTCACTGATGGGACAGCATAAGAAGTCGAAAAGTCCTTGACTTAGTGTAGGAACTAGTCAGCAATAACTAAAACATGATCATTGCTGTCATGCTAAATCTGAAATACATCACTCTTCCAGTAAACTACCAGAAAGAAAATTAACTCTATCCCAGCTGAAGCCAGGACATGGATAGAAGGATAATGGAGTTTGAAGATGTATTTTAGTTCCTGAGGGTCAAAGGCAGGTGTTCTATATCATCTGTAAGCTCATGGAATCTGGATCCCTTGGAATGTTTTCATTTTTGGACATGGCATGAGTTTAATTCAAGCATGGTCTCCAAAAAAGTGTTGTTTTGTTGCATTTGGATATGTGGGAAATGTCAGTATGGGCATAATATAATGTTGTGTAGGGATTTCATAAATAGCTTGGCTTGCTGAAGCAATCTTGCTGATTTTGCTTGGTACTGCATATAGATTGATTCACATTTCTCCTTGGACAGTGAGGGATGTGAAAAGTAATAATGAAAACAAGTGCCTAAAAGAAGCATAAGTGATAGGATCAATCTTAACTCCTCCAGTGTGGTAGCCAAATACCTCAAAAGCAGATGATCCACTGCTAAACAGATTTGGATATTTCAGGAAATGCAAAATACCAAGGAAATAGAGAAAGCCATTATCAAAACAAATAAAAGTCATTAAGATGGGTGTCATAGAAAATCAGAGGTTGCTAAGATCCAGTTATTATGATTATTAGAGAGATGCCTCTACATGAATTAAGGTACAATCAAGACCGTATGCTGAGGTCAATAGTATAGATTTTGTGTAGCAGTAAATGTGAGCTAGAGAGAGAGAAAGAAATAGGAAAGAGAGGGAAGAGAGAGAAAAAGAGTGAGAGAGAGACTAAATAGAACGATGTCACCACTCCATTGATTCTGATGGCATCCCATTGGTCGATTTCTTCTGGACTTCCTTTGGTGAACCTGAGAGTGTTTAAGACAATTATGATTTTTAAGTCTCTTCCAAGGTGATGCATTTGAATTCAAGGTTCTCCTACCCCACATATAGTATTAAAATATGAGTGAACATCAAGGACTCTGAAATAAAAGTAAGTGTCTGAAAGCTGTTTCTTGTGTAAACAACAGCAAAACTTCTCCTTGCTGCAGTGCTAAAAGATTGGTTACAAAAAGAAATGTGTTGATTTGTCTAGCCACAGAAAGTTATATGGACTTCAATTTGTAGGAACGTCAACCTCAGTTGACTAATAAAGGAAATATCAGATCAGGGAATAACAGAAAGAAATTTGGATGTGGGCCCAAATTGGACGCCCCATTAGTAAAGTGAAATATTATCCATGATGATTGCTAGTATATAAAAAAAAAAACAACAGAGTTCTGAAATGAAAAAAGTGAAAGAAAAGATGATTCAATGAACAGATTGAGGACCAAGACAAAAGGGGGAAAATTACTTTAAATTGAAACTTCGGAGCCTAAAAGGCCTTTCTATCTTTCTTTAAACTAATATTATAGAAATATAATGTAATGTAATGTAGGCATTATTACAGCAATTATGCACCCACCACCAATCTGAAAACCAGAATAACAGCAAGGCATCAAGAAATCTAATTCTAATATAAAGACAACAAACACTTTCTACTCATTACTTTGTTATTATGAAAGGCTACAGTGACACACATTAGTAGATAAAATTACATTTACTACTACTACTCAATCCAAAATTACATGTAGTATCTCATTCCAGGAAAAGAAGGGAAAAGAGAAATCCAGTATGTGGTTTGTTGGCTTTTTTTTTTTCCTGAAATGTCATTTATGAGATTGATAAGAAGTTCATTTTTCCAAAATTTGGAATGCCTTCTTTGTCATGGCAAGTTCCTTATTTGTCTGAGACCATGTTGCCAAACAGTGCTGATTGCTAAGACCAAATGTTATTCTAGAAATCTGCTACAGGAAGTTTGTTAAAATCTTAGCAATGTTTTTGTCTTAGTGAAACTATTGAAACCTTAGAAGATTCATTGTGGTCAGGCAAACTTAGCAGGAAAGTAGAGTGACATAACTAATCATGGTACAGGACCTTAGTGGCATGAGCTGTTTCTGAAGACATTGGGTATAGGCTTTGGTAATATGCTTGGAAACAGAGGATGTTTTTCCTCTTTCAAAGTGGAATTATGACAACTCTTCTGATTCCAGAAGGAAGGAAGAACCTACAATCAGTAATTATTTGTTTCACAGGTGCTATAACTGATTTTGGCACTTAGTCTATGGAATAATTTTGAGGGGAGAAAAGAGTCTGTGAAAGCTAGGCTTGGCCTTCTCTCATCATGGTCAATAGGACTTTATTTATCAAATTTCAAAGCACAATTAATTTTATTTCATTGTTAGAGAAAGAAGGTTAAATTATCTCTTTGTGCTTAATGTGAAATCTGTGCATTTAATAAAAAGAGAAAAGATCAAGTGTTGTAATTTCGCTAACATTTCTCATTTATAGGTTTTCATATGCATCTTGTTCTTTGTCTAGGAAACTTCAAGGATTTTAAAGACAGCCTTTTATGAGGAAGGAAAATGTTGTATTTTACTTTTAGATAGCAAAATGAGACATGAGGGATGAAAGTATCTATTCCAAATCCTAACTGGAGGCCATTGACAGCTTTGGAGTAAAGATTTTAATAATCTTCAATAATCTACCTTCCCAACAATCATTGAAATAATTACCTTTGTATACAACTAGCCTTCAATTGAACAGTCACTTGCTGATCACATCCAGTAATTAAATGACAAAGAAATGAGTTGTCATTTTTAGTCTGGAATATCACAAAGTTAAGTACATGAGATAGTAGCCCATGCAATTATTTCACCTGCATAATTTAAGAAATGCCTCTGGATTTAGTCTCTTTCTGAGTGTTGGTGTCTCTGGCTTATGCTTTTAATGCAAGGTACTCCATTCCTTATGGGATTCTGTGGCAGGCATTTGAAATTCCTAGGACCATTACTGATCTACCTAAAGGAATCCCATTCTGGGGTCATGACTGTAGGCTCTCTCTGAAGAGGAGTCTTGTTGTGGTTGCTTAGGAACCAGACAAAGGGATTCAAGGGAGAAGGAAGGTGTAATGGTAATGAATGAAAATATAATCTGTGTCAACATCTGACTCATATGGGTAACTGGAAGAGGCTTTGTGACTGTGTATACTTGATAAAATTATGTTTTCATTTCTGTAAATTCATTCTTGTCAGATGAGTCCTAAGTCCCTTAATTATAATTTAGTTGTAAATTATGCATCTATTCACAAAATCTGGTTAGAGTTCGTATGTATCATCTGAGGAAATCAGAAATTAAGAAATTCATTCTGAGAAAAACAAGTTAATGAGAATCAAGCCTTATTTGTAACTTTGTTTGTAGAGTTGTACTTGGGCAACATTTGTCATGGGATCTGTGGTTACCGTCAGGTACCATAGATTAAGGCTGATGATCTCAGAAACACATAAATAAACTCCTGGCTTAATTGCTGCACCGAGCTATCCATGGCTGGAGGGTACTTGTGATTCAGCCCCCAGCTGTCTCCTGTGTGAATGAACACACACCAGCTGTGTGGCAGACGTCAGTGTAGGTGACACAATACAGTACAGTGTGCTGAAGATACCTCAGACCTTCAGATATACATAAAACAGGCTTGGCAGCATGATGTGCTGGTCACTGGGTGTGTAACAGATGTGCCCTGCACAGAGCAGGACAAAAGGTGGGTGCTGGTGGGCTGCTGAGCTGCCACCTGCCTGCCTCCCCCAGCTGCACCAGCACTGTGCCTGCTTGTCCTCTAGAACTTGTATTCTGGGCATTGTGTTTACTTTGGAGATGACATTCCTGAAGGGAACCTCTGCAAAGCCAAGAAGTGAAATAAAGTACACAGCTACCACTGCCAATGAATGCAGTCACACCTGGGAGTGCACCTGGCCTACCATGTTTCCAGTGCTACTGTCAGGAAGGATACTGCTCCTGGCCCTGCAAAAATAACCTGGCTTTGAAGCTAATTTTCCCTGATTCCTTTTTTATGACAAACATGTTTCAAACACCAAGGTGAGACAATTTCGACTGCTGCATGTTAAACGCCTCTTTATATCCACAGACCCGTGTGAATGGTTTTAGGGTGTTCTACTATGTCTACCCCAGCAAAGACACTAAAGCTGACTGTGAAATCCTTGTAGAGGTATTACATAATAAAAGGCTGTCATTCCTGCTCCTGGCTCTGGAAACCACATGCTTTCCTCAGCAACCTCTGTTCTTGTGAGCCACTGTGCTGTTCAGATTTCTTCTTATGCTTCCAAGTGTGGAAGGGTTTTGAGAATGGAGGTATGATTCCTTACTGTAAGGGTTGCATTGACCATATCACAGAAGTACAGAATGGCTGAGGTTGAAAAGGCTCTCTGGAGGTCATTCATCCAAGCCAATCCCCCTGCTCAAACAGGGCCACCTACAACTGGTTGTTTTCATTTGGTAGCTTTACTTACTAACCAATTTCTTTTCCTTATTTTAGTTTGCGCTTATTTTAGTTCCTGAAAAATTTGGCTGTTTTCTTTCTGTTGAAGGCTTTATTTTAAAAGTATTTTTATTTTTATTTTTATTTTTATTTTGGCTTTTATGTACCTATCTTTCTTATTTAGACTTTTCCTTTTTGGCAAAATTTTCTTCCTTCAGCTTCACCTCCAGTTTTCTTATCCAGATTAGAGGACAAGCCATGATTTGAGTTGCTATTACCTGCATCTCTCTGGCTTTTTCAAAATGAAGTTTTGCCTTATTCACTCACGTGTTTTTATTCAGATCATTGTCAATGTCTTCCTATAATTTTTATTCATTCAAAAATATCTTTTACTCTTGGAAAATGATAAAAAGTTGTATCTATTTGCAACTGTCCTAACTCTTGCTCTTATTTGCAAGTTCTGGCCCACTCCCATCATCCCTGTTTTCTTTCTGGGCTTGAAAAAAAGCTAGTCTTCTGTTCATGTGTTCAGCTAGTGTTCATGTCTTCAGCTTCCTTCTGAATTCATTTGTGTCTTCAGCTGCTGACAATCAGTTTCTCACCTCCTTTTCTGATGCTTCTGCATTCATTAATATTTAGTATTGCCTTTGATCCCAGGGTCTCCTGTCAACTTGATAGACCCAAGCAAAAAAATAAAAAAGACAATCAATGAATCCTCCCTCAATGTGTTCCCTTAAGGAGACCTTATTCTATTGCATCTCCTTTCCCTTAACTGCATTGTTTCATTTAATCCATTTCATTTAATTCCTGGGAAAATTTCAGACACATAAAGTAAGGAACACCAGAAAGTTATAAAAGTGAATTTTGTCTCCATTCCAAAAGCGAGATAATAGCAGAAAACCTCTTCATATTACTGTATACTAGCTCTAAGTTAAAATGAATAAACTAAAATGCAAATTTTCATGAGATTTCATTTCTTGGGTTTTTTTTTTCTGTGTGTCATTTTACTATTCATGCAGATAAACTTATTCATCTAGGAAAGGACACCTAATGGCACCCAGACAGATGTTTTATGTCTTCCTGTAAAACATAACAATGTCAGCAATGTGTGAAAGTGTTACTATTATGACCCGCCCCCAGAAAGGCAAGAGCAACCCAGATTCTTGGTAATAGATCCCTTGGGGCAGATTAGAGTGAAAAGACACTGAATGATGGCTGTTTGTGAATATGCATATGTAGGGTTCATTTCAGAACAATTCTGTTCCAATGCAAAGCAGGTATATAGCCATTTTCTTTCAGAAAAAGAAAGGAATAAAAAGAAGGGATAAGAATAGAATGATACACGGATCACCACCCATGTACCTACATGTGGCTTGATTGTTGCAGCTTAGATGCCCATGGGTTGAAGTGATGGTTGCCATCTTGATCTGTCTGGGGTGGGGAAAAAGCCCACAAAACACAAAGTCTGATGGATTAAAATGTGCTAAGGGTCAGGTGGAAACTTCTTGGCACCTTGTATGTGTATGTATGTGTGTCTTTCAGTCCTTTGGTGGAAGGCCTCAGAAATGAATCTGAGGAACTTTGGGTGTTTTTGATGGTTTTGGACACCTTCCCAGACAAGACAGCACAGCTGAGCCAGTTATGCCCCATCCAACCTTCCCGGGGTGGTGGGGGTGGAAATAGGGGGAGTTTTACACCTGAGTTGTGTAAGGAAGGACAATTACTATGATAAAAAGCACCAGCCCAACCTGCAGGATTTTCCTCCATTGACCTCAATCCCCGGCTTGTAGCCTCCGGGTGGTGACAGTTCACTCCTCAGGGCAGAGGTTTGCCATTACACACTCAAACACTCACCTCCTCCTGGGGTTCAAACCTGGCCTCAGCAAATGGGTCTGTGGGCTGTGGCCTCCCCTCAGATAGAGCTGAATTTCAACCCGTCTGATGAGAATGGCTTCCTTTGTGGATACATTCTACTCCCCCCAGGCTTGTTTACTTCTCCATAGACTTGAGATGTATAGACAACAGTGCCACCTTTATTTTATTGTATCTTGATTTCCCATCAGGAGGCTTAACGCACAGCCCTGTTCCCCTTAGGAAGCATGCTCAGGGTGGGGTGGGCTTTGGTGGTCACAGATGAGCAGTTGCTTCTTTGCGCAGTTTGATACAGTGGACAAAAGTCCTTTCATGATTTTAACAATGTTTAAGCCATAACATTTCAATCTCTCCCACAGACTAATCCATAAACATGAACTCTGCAATTTGCATAGCTCTAGGATTTTGCAAGGGCCTTAAGGGTACATGAACAACCCCATCGACTTCACTGAGGTCCTAAACAGACATGAGTCCCCATGTTGGATTCTTTGACGATATCCAGGTATTCAGAAATAACATCACCAGGACACCTATTTTTCTTTGCTTTGCTTTGCAGTTATGTGATTAGTGTATTTTCTACAAAATATGTTTTAATACATGGATTTTCTTTGTGAACTTTGTCTGAAATCTGTATCCTCCCAGGAGATAAAAGTTTATAGCATTATTTGTCATATTATGCATTTGCTACAAACAGTTTAAAATTACAGGCATATTTATTGTAAGTACTGGAGCGATGAATTAGATGTTGCATGTTTCATCTATACTTGTCATGATGCTATAGAGCTTGTTAGCAGTCTAGGATATACAATGATTTAATGCTGGGCTCACATTCAGTATTATCTTTCTGGCTTAGGATTTACAATTATCTTGTCATTGTATTTCAAAATGTCAGAATGCTGACTCCTTGCAAAAAAACCCCCAAACCCGCTAAAAAAGGGAATTCATTTAATGACTTAATGAGTATCTGTGTAAGAAACAATGATCTTTTGTAGAGGGAAAGCTTTTTCTGTTCTACTGTCCTATTCAGATGCCTTCCTTATAAAACAAGCAGCAAGTTCCTCACCTAAAACAACAGCTGAAGCAAAAGATGTGAATTTGATCCATGACTTGTGTGCCTACGATACATAAACTTTATGTAGAATTTTCTGGCTTATTTTGGTGATCATTTTCACCACCTAGACACTGTAGGGGGGTTAGAAATTTTACATATTCTGTCATTAATTTTGTAAAGTACTTTGCTTTTCTTGGCTGTTACTGTGCAGAAAGGATGCTTCCATAATATAATTTTTGTTTGGATTTCCAAGTTAGTTATCCACTTCTCATACATTTTATAAAACAGATGAGGATATGCAAGTTATGCTTAAAATTAAAACCACGTATTTCATTGGCTCTAGATTTATATCTCAGTTACTGCCTGCCAATATTATTATTCTAGAAATTACCACCCATAAAACCAAAGTATCCCAGCACTGTTTGGGCAAAACACCTCCAAACCTGCCAAGTTATCACTGGATGCCAGTGGTTCCTGTGGTGCTTGACTTAAAACATTCACAAAAGTTTTAAAATCATTTTCTCTAGTAGGAGAAAACCTTGATAACTATTAGGGTTTACACTAGATATATGAATGTCATGACTATAAGTGTAATCAATACATGAATATGGGAATGATAGCTAAAAGGGGTAGAATCATGACCTGGAATTCAGAGGGAAGAGGTCTTAAACTTTGACTAAAAAAAAAAATGCTGTGGCTGCTGAAGTGGAACTAGCTTGTGAAGGAGGAGTGAAGCAGAAAGAGTGGTTAAGAGGTTCACTCAGAAGGTGTCACTTGACTCTGGGAAGGATGGTAGCTGCAGAAAGGGTGGTTCAGCATGGTGCCATTTGAACCACATGTGTACAGCTGAGATTGACAGCAGTTTTTCAGGCCCCAGCTTCATCAATTCACCTCTGATCCCAGCTTTCAGCAACACAGGTGATCACAGGAAGAAACATGCAGGATAAGGATCATATCTTCGGTGAAAAATAAGCCCATAGGGTTAATAGGAGGAATAGGAACAGAATAATGCACTCACCAAATATCTGCGTCCAGTACAGCCTTCTCCAATCCAAATCAGACAGCAGTCCCACCATTTCTGTGTGTGACTGCATAAAAAACAGAGGCTTGCCCAGACTGGACATGAAATCATTCAGCAGGGAGAAAGGCAAGGTGTGAGAGACCAGGAATGAGCACTGAAGGAGGACTTGTGGGCTTTATACTAACACTTGCCTGTGCTGTAATTCACAAACACATTGATGTGGAAACCTCAAGAAACTCACCCTTCACTTGTATTCTGGTTTTCATCTGCATTCATATGTCTTATAATTTGCTGCAATATGTACTGGTTCCATATTGTGCAGGGAGATGAAAGGATGATTTATTAAGCACAGGATAATTATAAAGTTCTTGGTGTAATCACTTGATCTAAATTTTTAATATCTGCATCGTTTTACTAGGAGATAATGGCAGGGGTTTTTTTCTTTACTGGCCCTTTCTTTCAATTAATATTACATAAAAGATGTTTCAGGCTCTTTGCTTCTCACATATCTTACATTCTTCATGATGCGCTGTGGGAGAGAGAGAAGAACATTGTATAAGTTCTGGTGCCCTCTTTTTACATAGCCAAAGCCATACCAGCTCCCCTCTGACACTCAATATTAGCACAACAAGGAGAGCAACACCAGAAGAAAACCTCAGAGCGTAGACCAGTGTTACAGTGGAAAGGTTAGCAGAGAGTGGCTTTCGGTTACAAATGTCAATAATTTCCCTTTTTGGTTCTAATGAAAATTCCTTTCTGAGAACCCCTTTGTCTTTGCATAGCAAATATGAAAACCTCTACATAGAAATGAAAGAGGCTGGACTTTCTCCCTTCCTATAAAGTTACCAGCAAAACCATCGATTCGGTTTTGTCCTTCAAGTATATGGCCCGTATTTTCTCAGTATGTTTAAGATAGATTACCATTTAAAGCATCTGAACAAACCTAACTCATTAAATAAAATTATAGTTCAAATACATTTTATCATTTATCACAGAAAAAAGGATAAAATGGTCAGATGTTAATATATATCAGTAGGTTTAAATATTCTTAACAGATTTAAGCAAGGAAATGCACTTTTAAAATACAAAATGCTTGAATATAAAAAATGAAAAATACTTGAAATGCTTCATAATTAAATACACTTCTAAATTTAATGATTATTTTTTCATTTTTCCTTATCGTCAATGATGACACAGCAAGTAAAAAGTCTCAATTAATATTTTACTCTTGGAGGAACAGCACTAGACCCTGCCTAAAGTTTTTATAAAATATAAATGTGGTATTTTTATGACCCATTATAAGGGTAGGTGACATGCACAGGAATGAATAAGCTCCCTCAGTGATCATTGTAAGTGGCAGACTGTCAACTGTTAGGGTCATATTTGCAAGCACACATTATGTATGTGAGGAAGAGAAAGCAAGAGACAAGGAAGGGATGCTTTAGGCCCATATTGTCACATTTGGGCTTGCAGGGCTGATGCCTGAAGTAGCAACCCCCCCCACTTTTTGCTGGAGCAAACTCCAGGGGGGTATCCACTTCCCCTTCCTTTTTTCCCTCTTCCCGAGGAAAGGATGGTAGCTATGATCACATCTAGGCTCATTCTGGGTAAACCCAAAAAGATTTTTTAGATTTTGCATGTTGAGCTGATCACAACCCTGTGCCCTTTATAAGTTCCCCACACAGCCCTGGCAAGGAAGGGACATCCCCTGAAGAATCAGGCCTACTTCTGGGTTGCAGATGGGAAAGAGATGCCAGGTTGCAGGAAAAGGAGTATAGTGATTTTGTCTTGTGTCATTTTTTTTTATCCTGGTTAAATATAAGTTGTTTTCAGGTATCTCTGTGTAGGCTGTGATGAGCAGTAACCGTATCTGCCAAAGGGAGGCCATGAGTTCAAAGAAAATTTTCTGTGTTATGGGAACATAATTTTCAATTCTGTTTTTATCTCTGACTCACTCTTTAGAATCTTATATTGATAGGTAAAATTAATTAAATTTAGGGAAGTGGGCAATGGAGGCATCTTCTAGAAAGTTTACAGGGGACCTTCAAAGGTGAATGGTTGAGTGTACTTGAAATAGGTATACAGAAGTGAATAGGATAAATAGTATGGTTATGGTGAAAAATGCAAATATGGTGCTTTGGTGCTTCAAATATCAGGACAACATGGATTAACTTTAATTTTAACCATTTTTGGGGTTAGCCTCAAAAGGACCATAGCTTCAATAACAAAAGAACCATGACACTCTTTTTCCCACTGGATTTAGAGAACGT
The DNA here is from genome assembly GCA_037834095.1 of Argya squamiceps. NCBI lineage: Eukaryota > Metazoa > Chordata > Aves > Passeriformes > Leiothrichidae > Argya > Argya squamiceps. Next base: position 103,116,971 of record JBBMKD010000102.1, on the reverse strand, counting down.
ATGATTGATTCATCCCCTTCTGCTAAAAATCCTCTACCTGTCAAATGTAAAATATGAATACTGGCCTTGGGTCAAATATGAGTACCTCCTTCTACAATATTATATAACTGGAGATGTACTTGATACTCTTAATATCTTCATCTGTTCAAGTAAAAATTGCCAAAAGTTTGGATTAGCAAAAGGAATGTTCCTGAAGTGTCCTCAAGAGTGGTAGCAAACACGGACAAGCTTTACTTTCTGCTGCTTAAGGTTGTATATCAAAAATGTAGAAACATGTAAGTTACTTTCTTGAAGATTAAATCCTCTTGGTTCTTGGATTAAAATAGTTTAGCACAGAGCAATGAATTTAAAAATTTAGTTGGGAGGGGATAGATTTCTAATATTGTCCCAACTGAAATATTTTAATTTGAAAAATTAACTTCTTGTTCTTTCACAAATTAATCTTGAAACAAAGTCTAGTTTTAAATGTTTGCTTTAATCATGGAACATTTGGCAAAGAAAGATAATTTTGTTAGTCAGTTTTTAAGTAAGTGTATAATACTTCTTGGACCATTTTATAACAGTGGTGCAATAGAGACTAAATTTTCTATTTAGTTTTAAACAGTTCATTTTGATCTCACAACAGGATATTCTGAAAACTGTGTAGAATGACAAAAAAAGTCCTTTACGTCACTGCTTCTGTGATTCACATAAATAGAGAGGCTCTTTTGTGAGGGCAAAGCTCGGGTGGACTGACTCAGTTTAACTGTAGGAAACCATGCACTCAGTTTGATTAACAACAGTAAAAAGTCTCAGGTTAGTTAAACTAGAAACTTATATTTCGTTCCCTCAGAAAGCAGAAGGGCAATTTTGTAACTTAAATTTATAACTCCAGAAGAATTTCACACAGAGTAAAAACTCTAGACAGCTAATGAAGACAGGAAACAAATTAAACACAGTTATTTTAAGAATCAACTTTGGACAGAATAATAAACCAGGGGAAAAAAACCTTCAGAAAATAGGGTGGTATTATATTAATTTTATGCAAATTATTTGTACTCAATGGATGGATAATAATTCAGGGTTTTTTTTTTTTCGTAAAATATGTTCACCCAGAGATAGAAGGCTGTCAAAATTTAACAAAAAACCTGAAGGCCCTTCATTTTTGCTGCTTGATTCCAAACAACTAAGATCTGAAATTAGCAAAAGGGAGTACTGGGATTTTAAGGAGATACATGGCAATTTTTTTCTTTAATCCTGCTGTTTGCTTTGAATCTTGTGTTCAAGTGAAACTAAAGTTTAAGATTTCAACTTTTATAATTCTCTTATAATTTCTCTTTACAATTTATTTTTCAGAGATAATTCTAGATCTCTGAATGGGGGAACTTGAAGTCAGCACTACAATTGTCTCTGACATAAAGCTATGTTTTATTGATATCACAGCAGTCAAAAATTTATACAGTTTGAAATATGATAATGAGAAAAAAGAGAATGGGTAAAATGGGAAAACATCCACCAACAGTTTCAATTTCAGTTTCCTTTACTCATGCATTTGATATCTTGTGATTATTACTTATATAGTAACTAATAACATACTAATAATTCTGGATCTGGCAAGAGATCCTCTTGAGAGGAAGATCCCCTGAGAACTTCATCCTCTATTGCACAGCTTAGCATTCAGCCTAGTAGAGTCCCAAGATGCTGATTCAAAGTGGTAACACCTTCCAGGTACTCCACATACCTGCAAGAGATGTACAAAGCGTGGGGCATGTGGAAGATTTCCAGGTTCTGATTTTTCTTTCCTGTGTTCTGCTTTCATTCCTCAAAACTGACCTTGGAAAGACAAGGAATCACTTGAGAGTGTTTAACAACATTCTTTATTTTTTGTTCTAGGTTATCATTTTGGCCCTGGTTCATGTGTGATGATGTAATGTAACACAATTTTCTGTAATTCCCCGTTTCTCAAGTGAAGTTGTCAAATTTCCCCATTATATTAGTTTTAAAAGTGGAATGGGTTCTCATTACTTCTTCTTGTTACTGGGAAAAGTAGGCCTTTTTTTTTGCTTTCACTGTTTCTGGGAGTTATGTTGGGTTTTTGGTTTTCTTTATGATAAAAGACAAGTTCCTGAAGATGTTTTCTATCCCTGTGCAATATTAAATGTCTCTAGAATTATTAAAGCTGTGACTGCCATTGACCCCTTGGTTTAAATTGGTTGTATTCACTACTCTAGGGTTTTCATTAGTTGGATGCTGTATTGCTCCTTTTTTCTTAATTTGCCATTTGTGGCAGGCTGCATATCTGAGTCTAATTTGGAGGATTCAAGAGTTCTTTTTACCAGATATTTTTCAAGATCTGCTCAGTATCATACTTGCAGAGTCCATCTGAATAGGACATTGATCCCATGACATATCTGAGTAATATCTAAAATAAAACTAGAAGAGTTTCCCTCAGGAATGATGAATTCACAGGCATGCTTTTTCTTCACTAATTCTTCCTGCCTACTGATATCAGAATAATAGGATATGAGATATCTGAGTGAACAGAAAACAAAACAAAAACACTTCTTAGTTGCAAGGAAGTATGAGGCACTATCCCTAGAGTAACACCAGTGACATGTCTTTAGATTTTTACTCTCTGTGACCAAAATCAGAGTTGGGTCCATGCATGTAGTGGGTTTGTGCTGGCTGGACACCAGGCACCCACCAAAGCCTCTCTATCACTTCTGTCCACAACTCGACAGTGGGGAGAAAATGCAACGAAGGGTTCATGGCTTGAGATAAGGACTGGGACATATCACTCACTGTCACAGGCAAAACAGACTCGAATTGGGGATATTATAGTTGAATTTATTACTGGCAAAATCAGAGTGGGAAAATGAGAAGTAAAAACAGACTGTAAAAACACCTCTCCCCTCTTCTCCCTCCCTCACTCCCAGCTCTACCTACCCCATGCCAGCAGCAAAGGGAGAGAGGGAGTGGGGGTTATGATCAGTTCATCACCCATTGTTTCTCCCACTCCTCAGGAAGAGTAGTTGTTACCCTGCTCCAGCATGAGGTCCCTCCCAAAGGAGACAGTCCTCCATGAGCTTCAACATGAGTCCATTTCACAGGCAACAGTCCTCCACAGACTGCTGGAACATGGGTCACTCTTACATGGGGTGCAGTCCTTCAGGCACAGCCTGCTCCAATGTGGATCCCCTACGGGGCCAAAAGTCCTACCAGGAACCCTGCTTCAGTGTGGGCGTCTCCCTCCACAGGTCCCTCATAGGAGGCTCCCCAGCATGGATTTCCCATAGGTTCAGAACCTCCTCTCAGGCGTCCACCTGCTCCAGGGTGGGTCTCCTACACAGGTAGGTGTATCCCTGCATCCCTGTGCTCCTCCATGGGCTGCAGGGGCACAGCTGCCTCTCCATGGGCTGCACCACAAGCTGCAGGGGAACCTTAGATCTGGGTCACCTCCACCCCTTCCATTTCCACTGGTCTTGGTGTCAGCAGAGTTGTTCCTCTCACATATTCTCGCCCTACTCTGGCCGGAATTTCATCTGCACAATAACCTTTTTATTTCCTTCTTGATAACATATTTATGTTATCACAGTGGTGTTGTCACCTTTTCTGATTGGCCCAGACTAGGTCAGTGGAATGTCCATCTCGGAGCAGCCTTGGACCATTGGGTCTGCTACTAGACATGGAATAAACTTTGAGTAGTTTTGTAGAAACCACTTCTGTAGCCTCCCTGCTACCAAAACCTGGCCATGCAAACCCAATACAATGCAAAAGGAATCTTCTAAGTAAAATTTTTCAGCTGTCAACAAACAGATTTTTGTGTATTTGAAACACTTCCAAGCTATAGCCAAGTTCTTTAGGGTAGCTGGAGATCCATTCAGATGATTTCATAAGGATGAGCAGCCCACTAGTATTATGGTGGAAGACAAATTCTTTTACCACTGGTTTCCTAAAGAGAAAGCTGCCCTCATACCTATGGTACATCTGCTATATTTTACAGATGACTGGAAGGGAATGACTTCTCATTTTTACATACAGGGCATTTAGAGCCATTATGGTAAAATTGGTACTGCCCAGCATTGTGCATTCTGATGAGGTAGCTTAAAGAAATTCAACATCTCACCCATATTGTGAAGGTGATGAGAAGAACCTGCTACCTTTCTGTGTAGATAAAGGTAGCCCATTTGGGCTAGCAGTAATTCAGTTTGTGAAAAAGCTGGGATGGAGGTTTAAAGCAGGAGGTGAGACTACAATGTAAAAAGAAACTGTGTTGACCTGGATGTTATAATCTCAGCAATGAATATCAATATCCTATGGTTGTTGGTTAGTTTCTCTCTGTTTATCTTCAATAAATCCCTCTTTTGATTGTAATGTAACACTACAGTGGGTTTTGTGTGGTTTTGTCTCAGTACATTGACCTAGAAAGAGAGAATTGCAAATCTGGATGCCTTGTTCATTATCATAGTCTTGTGACTCTTGGCACCCAACCATCTCCTCCGCACCAACGAACTCTCAATTCAATCTACTTGGAAATCAAAATTTGCTCAGACAGTTAGAGGATGGCTCTAACATTGTCATCCATGGTCATAGGCTAGATCCCTATATGAGCCATTCACTTAAGAGCTGGACTCCATGATCTTTGTGGGTCCCTCCCAACTCAGAATATTCTGTAATTTCATGAAAACTGTTGGAAGTCTGAGGACTGTAGGTAAAGAGACATCCAAGCTCGCTTTGTATGTCCTGTAGCAGAGAAGCTATGTGGGAGGGGCAATATATCTGAGGCAGTAAAAAATAAGAGAAAGAGATTATGATATGCAGCACTATTCTGCTCAGAGGCAGGTGTTCTGCTTCAAGATTTGACATATTAAGTCCCCATAGCACTGTAATGTAATGTAATTCTGCAATTATATTAGCTTCCTGATGGAGGAAAATGAGGCATAAAGATTGTGTAATTTTCCCCAGGCAAGCCAGTGCCAAAGCTAGAAACAGCATAATAATAGACAATGGTATTGTAAGAGTTCTAGGAATGTCACAATTTTGAATTGTCCACTGTACTTCAGGATGACAGAATTATTAGATAGTGACACTATGCTTAGAAATATACAGCAATGTTGGCTCTATGGCTGTTGTCCTACAGCTCCTAGGGCTGTCCAAGCAGTGTTGCATGAGGATGACTGAAGCAGTGTCTTGAAACCTGTCCTTGCAATTGGTGTTGTTTCCCTCCCCCTGCCAGTGCTGAAGTGGGGTCCAGGTGCTTGCATGTGTGAGTGCTGGTGGATCCCATTTTGCAGGTAGATGGGAGAAGGAAGGCAACTAAGCACAGGATATTGAAACTGGAGGAGATTTCAGCACCATTTTGCTCTCTGACTGTTTCCACCCTAGAACAAGTCCCTTGGGAGTCAGTACAGGTGCCCTAGAAGATCAAAATATTGTGGTACCTAGAATTAGAAAAGACTGAACAAAATACAACCTCACTTACTTCCAGCCCTCTCCTGCCCACTGACCCCTTGGGAAGAGAATTACAATGGCTCATCTGGCCTCTCTACTTTTAGTATCTGGTCTGGAAAATTTTCAAGCAGCATTGTTTCTTAATTGCATCAAGTTCCGGTAGACCAGACCTTTCACTCTTGCTGGCACTGTATTGGTAAAGTGTTACTCGTGCAACAAGTAGAGAAGGTGGTGAGATGTATCAGACCAAGGTGCCTACCAGGGATCTGCATTCCTTGATGTCTAAGATCTGATCTAACGCTGTCCTAGTCATCAGGAAGGGACAGAAGAAAATGCTCAGAGGAGTGATGGGAAGGACGAATAAAGAAAGAGGGCAGTGTAAGTTTTTAAGGACATATTGGGAGATTTCATACCTCAGTTTCAGTCTCAAATCAACTCTTCATATAATGAGACTGTGTAACCCATTACACAATTGCCAAGCTTCCCCAGCACATCTCTATTGCCCTTCTACTTCCCACCTTCCTCAGTGCTGACAATAAAAATATTGTAGTGCTACTATAAAGCATCATGTAATGAAGAGATACGTATAGTTGTGGTTGTCAGAACCCCACATTCAGTCCAATCAGGTAAAAAGTCTTTCTAAGGGAAAAAATTCTGAAAAAATTCCTTGTCCCTCATTTTTCACTGTCACCCTTTATGAAAACCAGAACAATTATTGTTTAAGACATCAGTAAAGGCCATTTTCTCCTTGGACAGTAATTGAAAGAGGCAAAACAGAATATCTGTCTTTCTGATGCCATCTCGTATTATTCTTTTGTGATGATACAAACCTGAGTGCCAGTGCTTGGTTTAAAAGACAAAACACAATTGTCCACAGACCATTGCGGTTTTGATGGTCCTGTGAGGATCACTGCTTTAGATGTGTATTATTAGCTGGCATCCTGTCATCTTCCCCTGACCTTTCTCATGGGATAGCACCCACTGCACATGTCTGAGCAGTTGGCTGTCATTATTCCCGGACTCTAAAACTTGGTACCAAACTCAGCTGGTGACTTAATAAGATGTTTTGAAAGAAAGAGTTCTTTGTCATATGTAATAATGAGTGTTTTTACTGCCAGTACAAAGTCAGAGGTTTAAAAGGCTTCACCAGAAAGGAAAGAATAATCATTCCCCTGATCTGAGGTCTGAAATGTTGGATGCTACTTAGTTCTCTGGATTTCAAGAATCTTTTTAAAACTTCAAGGTGTCTTTAGCAAGAACAGGGATTAATTACAATGCTCACTTTTCTTTATACCTTCTTAAAATGTATTTTAAATGTTTATAATTAAATTAAGGCCAGATTCCATCTTTTCTGTTTTTCTGTTGAATAACCTTCAAAGCTGAATCTGATATTATATAAATCAAAGGCCCAGTTCTCGGAATGAAGAAGTAATTGATGGGAGATATCATGAAACAATTTGTTTTTCACAGCTTAATCCTTTATATGTAGGTTTTACAATAACAAATTCCTTTAAGTTCAAGGAACTTCTGCTTCTGCTTGCTGTGCCCTGTGACTTTCAGACAAACATAAAGGCTTTTATTCCAAAAATTTGGGGCAGAAAAACACAACACACCCATATATTTCCTCTAGAAGATCTGGCTTTCCTGTGCAAAAGGCTTATCAATACCATAAGAGAATTCTCTGATGGCATGCTTCACTTTGCCTGAAGAGTTTAATTTACAGACATACCTGCCAAACCCTCGCCACAAAAAACCAAGACAATGTTGCCAAAATTATCTTACAAAGAAATTGAAGAAAGCAGTAAACAGAGAAACTATGGAAAAAAAATGCTGACATCTGGAGTAGAAATGAGAACACCGAAGTGATGAAAAATTATTCAAACACAGAATAATCTCATGAAAATACAGTATCTGTGATATAAAAAAAGTAAATGTTTCTAGAACATGACTTTTCAGTTTAATTTGCATTCCCCACAATTCCTATAGCTGAGATATTCAGCAGTGCAAAGCAACTGAAAGGAAAGAATTAAAGCTGTATATATGCCTCTTTTAGTGATTAACACTATCAATTATTTTCTTCAGTACTCAGATTCCTAACATATGAAAGAAATTATGGCACACATTTATTTTGATGGTTATATATATTGTTTCAACCTCTACAATACATACAGTTTTCATTTAACTTTTCATTCAGCAGTGACACAATAACAAGGAATGCAGTCAGTTCTTCATTAATTACCAAATGTTGGTATTACTCAATTAATCTAACTATATAATTTTTGTTTAGAACCAGCTGTTCCTGTTTTCTCAGAGCTTGTCTTTAAGCTTAGATGCTCAAACCATGAATGAGAATGCTGCAGGAAACATTTGAGAGACAAGCTTGTTGAGGAGCTGTTGATTTCAGAACACAGTGTAAGTGAATTTGCATAGACAAATTAAATGACCCATATCAACTTCTAGTGCTAACAAATACTATTTGTGAGTAGTGACACAATGCATATTTCTATCCCTTAACCATTAATGAAGCTACACAAGTAAATTAAGTTATGCCATTCCATCTTCATAAATTGCTGATTCAATAAATCACACTTGAGAAACAACTGGGTAATTACAGGATGATGCTTGAAGCAAGAGAGGTCTCATTTGCGTATTAACAGGCATTTGTTGCAATAATTTCTGTCCTGGACTGGTGAACATTAGATGTGATTAATCCTGTGAGCACTGCAGCTTGACTTCACAAAGGTTGCAGTATGTGTGTGCTCCACAACAGCAGGAATAAGGCACAGGGGTCTAATTAGCACCAGGAACTTGCCCAGGTACAGACACCTTGGAGAATATTTATCTGCAACATCTTGTCACGCAAAAAGTCTTGTGAAACAATCTCAAAAGACTGGAAGAAAGGGGGAAACAACACATGAAATCTTTTAAGCATCAAGTAATGCAGTGTTCCTATTTCTCAAATGCTCAAATAAATACAAAAAGAAGATTAAAAAAGCTTTCCACACAGGTTTAAGGAAGGTTTTATTTAATTTGCAAAATTCTTGCAATGAATGAGCTTTTTAACTGAGGAATTGAATGAGCTTTTTACCTGAGGATTTTGCTTGGTCTTGTTTGTTAGTACCAAAGGGAACAGAAAACTTGATGAAATTTATAACACTCTGCCTGGTGAATCTGTGGGCATAACACATCTAATTCACCTTAGTGAAAGTTAGTTTGCTCTCTAATGATTTTCTGTTCTTTGTTTGTACTTAAAATTTCTTGGGAGGAACATTCAATTCTTACCTAACCAATTTAAGTCTACACCCTTTTGTGCCAATAAATAATCATTTGAGGGACAACAAGATACAAAAAAGAGGTAGAAATGGGTATGAATAGAATCTGGAAGGTGACTTGACTTGTGGGCCGAAAATGATGAAGTGTTACTCAATCTCTCCACAAAGATAATGCAGATAAACTAAAATACATTGTTCTCTGAGCTGGTTACACAATTGTGTCCTGTTTCAGTTCCAGCATATTGAGTCTCCCGCGTTAGTTAAAATAAACCAATATTTTTTTTTAGGTTTTACTGAGCAACAAGGCATAGTGTGCAAAGCTCCTAGCAGAAGAATGTTAGCCTGTCACTGTTTTTTATGATCTTTAAGATGGAAAAAAATGCATGGCATGTACACCTTTCATATGTTTATTGATTTTTTTTTCCTCACCCAATTAAAGAACTGCAGTAAAAGACAATATTATTTTTCCTTTAAATGCATTAACAACAGGAGAAGGGCTGAGGAGAATCTTCATCCTTTCTTGGGTATGAGGGGAAACACAGTGACAAAAGATGATGAAAAGGCCAAGGTACCTAATGACTTTGCCCTAGTCTTTATTAGTAAAATCAGTTCTATGGATGATCAGTCCCCAAGCTGGAAGACCTGAATGGGAACCAGAACTAAGCTCCCTAATCCAAGGGAAAATGTTCAGTGACTTGCTACACCGCGTAGACACACACAAGTCCATGTGGCCAGATAGGATACACACAACTGTACTGAGGGAGCTGGTTAAGGGCTCAGAGAGTTAATTTCTTTCATTTATGAGCAGTCCTGACTAACTGGGGATGTCCCATTTGACTGGAGCTTTGAAAATGCCCATCTACAAGAAGGACTGGAAGGAGAATTCAGGGAAAACTGCAAATGCTGGGCTGTTCCGACAGGCCTGTCAGTGCTGGGAAAGGGTATGGAGCAGATTATCTTGAGTGCCATCACAGAGCACATACAGGACAACCAAGGTATCAGGCCCAGCCAGTGTGAGTTTGTGAAAGGCAAGTCCTGCTTGGCCATGTTGATGGCAAAATGAGGGGATTTCTAGTGGATGAGGGACAGGCTGTGGATACTGTCTACCTGGACTTCAGTGAAGACTTTGACACGGCTTCCCACAGCAGCTCCTGGAGAACCTGACTGTGCATGGCTTGGACGGGTGCACTCTTCACTGGGCAAAACTCTGGCTGGATGGGTGGGCCCAGAGAGGGGTGGTGAAAGGAGTTACATCCAGCTGATGGCCGGTCACAAATGGTGCCCCAAGACTGTCAGTATTGGGGCTAGTCCTGTTTAATACCTTTATCAATGACCTGCACAAGGTGATTATGTGCAACCTCAATCATTTTGCAGATGACACCAAGTTGGGCAGGAGTGTTGATCTGCTGGAGGATAGGAAGGCTCTGCAGAGGGATCTGGACAGGCTGGATTGATGAACCAAGGCTGATTAGATAAGGTTCAACAGAGCAAAGTTCTGGACCTTGTACTCCCTGCAGTGCTACAGCCTTGGGACAGAGTGACTGGAAATCTTCTGGGGTAAAAGGACCTGGGGGTGCTAGCTCACAGTAGCTGAACTTGAGTCAGTGTGTGTGCCCAGATGGCCAAGAAGGCTAGTGGCATCCTGCCCAGTAGGACTAGGGCAGTGATTGTCCCCTGTACTCAGCACTGGTCAGGCCAGACATCAAGTGCTGTGTCCAGTTTTGGAAAAAGACATTGAGACACTGGAGCATGTCCAGAGAAAGCAATAGAACTGGTGAAGTCTGAAGCACAGGTCTTATGATGGCAGCTGAGGGGGATGAGAGGTGTTTAGCCTGGAGAAAAAGGAGGTTGAAGAGGGTCTTTATTGCTGAAAGAAGGTTGTGGTAAGATGGAGGTTGGCGTCTTCTCCCAGGCAGCAAGAGGTAAGACCAGAAAATGGCCTCAAATTTCACAAGGGGAAGTTTAGATTGGCATTAGGAAAAGTTTCTTCACAGTAAGGCTTGCCCAGGAAAGTGGTTGAGTAACCAACCTTGGAGGTATTTAAAAGATGTATAGATGTGGTTCTTAGGGGCATGGTTTTGTGATGGACTTGGCAGTGGTGAGTTAATCACTGGGCTCAATGATCTTAGAGGTCTTTTCCAACCTAAATGATTCTATGATTATAATTCTATTTTAATTCTGTTCTGTTCTTACTATGTCTCCATGGGTCTTGGGAGGTCCAGCCTTTTGAGGAGGGCCACCTTTCACAGTGTCTGCTGTGATTAGAATGGTTGGGGGATCCAGGTTCCTCAGGAAGATTTCTCTTCCTCTTCTTTCATATAATGGGATTCATCAGATTTTTCTCAGTACAGATACTAATCACTACAGTAAACTGCCCAAAGAATTATGTTATGAATCCACATTAGAACTGTAAATTGTTTTCTTAAAATCCTTTATATCCTTTTTGAGCAAAGGAGAAAAGTCTTAAAATCCTTTTTGAGCAAAAGAGAAACAAGGAGCCTGATTTTCATTGACTCAGTTGTTTTCCCTATCTGTTCATCACCAGAGCACATACTTAGGCACCTCCAGGCTGGAAAAGCAGCGTGACTCAGATCACCTGTGGGAGCTCCCCTGCCTCCTCCTCTCCTCAAGAGTTCAGTGCTCCTGAAGTGCAATGTACATTAGGGGCTGCTTCAGCTAGACAATGAGGATGTTAGGAAGAAGGGTGTGTCAGACCTCTTTCCTTCTTCTGAGGCATCACTGCCGTAGGGAGAAGGCCTCTGCCCCACTGAGAGCTAATCACTGGTGTACTGATATCAGTTGTGAAGAACTATCCCCATCTAAAGAGGATGTGGAGACTCCTTCCTAAATAGGTGTCTCATTATGTTTCGGTGTTACTTAATTCTTCCCTGTTCTGATGGAAAGACGTTATTCGGTAATAAAGAATTAGGGTGCAAAATCAGAGTTCCTCCTAATGAGGGTGAGGTGTTATATCCTATCGATTCCTAAGTGATAACGCAATTTCTGGTGCTGTCAATGCAAGCTGTCTTCATCGTCTCTATCCAAAAAAGTACCATCTTATTCATTTGCTAGAGAAAGGTGCCTTTTGCATAGGGCTTTTCTGTCTTCCAAGTGTTAATAATAATGCAATACATTCTGTTAAAGAAAACAGAGCAAAGCAGCTTGGGACCTAATTACCTCAAGAAAGCACAATTCCCTCACAGAGCAAACAATCTTACAAGGATACCTAACTCAAGCATATAACAAATTGCTTTTGCCTGGTTTTTGTGGGCCTTTTTTGGTTTGGGAGTTAGGGGGTAATTGAAGGAGGAGGAGGGGAGGTTTAATATTTTGGCTTTGATAGCAAAGATCTAAATGGTTTTCAGCCTCTCTGTTTTGTAATAACACTATCACAGTAATAGTCATCAGAGGCAGCTGAGTTGGGAACATCTTGATAAATATAAATAAGACAGAAGCAGAAGAGGAAAAAGAATTTAAAAATATTGCAGTTTGAGACAACACCTCACATTTCTCCAGGTATATCACGCTGCTTATGAAGATGTTCCTCAGAAGGCACCAGAGATATTGGTGCAGGATGAGAAGTTAAGCCTTTTGCATTATGAATAGTATCAAATAATGCTAATTTTCTAATGGCTAAAGTGAGTCCTGTGGTTGTCAGTATTTATATTTCACATTAAATCATTTGCTGTCTTATGGACTCAGAGTCACAAATCAGAGAGTCCTTGAGCACTGGGACTCATATTTAGTTCTTTTAATTACCTAAAAGATGTATAAAAACACATTTGATGAGACAGCATCATTTCACTCTAACCATTCATCTTAGAGCACATTGTTGAGATGACTAGAAAAATGGCAACATTATTTATTTATATGTTTATTTATTGTCTCATGTAGCACTAAGACAGAAGTACAAATGCAAAAGTGGATGCTAAACAACATCAGAAATATTTCTGATGGTCCCCAAACAACACAGACGGATGAGTAAAATATAGAGAACCAGAAATATTGTGAAAATATCAAGAACTGAGTATTAATCAAACTGTCATTGACTATTGCTGTCACTGGATTACTTTCCCTAGCAAAGTTGATTCTACAGATAATGCCAAGATGAAAAAAACTTCCATGTATTCTCTTATACCTTGGAGAGGTGTAGCATTTCTAACCCATAGACATCCAAAGACAAACAAGATAGATAGATACAAAGATAGATAAAACCCTTTCCCTTCAGGAAAAGGGAAGAAGTTCAGGGAGTTCAGACAATCTAACTCACATTTGTTTGTGGCTTATGGAGTATCTACTTTATTCCTTCTTTTTAAATATAAGCAATGAAACTTCAAGGGGAAAACTTGCTTCTATCAGAAAAAAAGGACCTCCAAAAATTGAATTGAGTTGGTTTTTTTTCTACTTATTACCAAGACTTCAAAAATACAGTTGAGTGTTAGATTTGTTTTAAACTTTATGTTCTTTGCTTCTTTTTTTTTTTTTTTTGGCCAGAGTCAAAAGTAACTAGGTAAAAGCAATTCTGCAACAGGTATAACCAAAGCAGCAGATTAAGTGTTCACATCAATTGAAACAATTTTGTGGAGCTTCAGTCACAATAAATATATAAACCATGCAGCCTAGCTTCTTGAAATACTAGTGACAAAAAGATAATAGAGAAAAATTAAATTAAATTGAGTCTGGTGCATACGATTTTTTACTTTGTCAAATTACATTTAATGTTTTTACTCAACAGTTATTTATATATTAAAATGCAATAAATTACTATGTCACTCAGGTACTCTCTCCTATTGATGAGAATGTTGAACTGGGTTTCACAGTATCATGAATTTCCTGAGTTGCATGATACAGTTTATTGCAGAGTTCATGCTGTTTTATGAGTTGCATAATACAGTTTGAAAGAAACCTTTTTTTTTTTTTTTTTTTTTTTTTTAAGGATTTATCTCTTGAGATCCATATTTGAGTGTTTGTCAGGTCAAGATTAACTGAAAACCTGTATAAAATATAGCTGCTCCAAAGTCAGAGTCAGGGAAAACATTTACTGCTGCATCATACCTTTCCAGGTTATAAAATTTAATAAGGCCATGTTGTTGCCATCTGCATCAATTCCCCTTTACATTATGATGTTTCTGCAAAACTGTTTCTGTAAGCAAGGTATAAGTGTATGTATAAGAAACAGACCCAAGTAACAAAGGGGAGGAGTTCCATATAGCAGGATGGATGTAAGATCAGTTACACTTGTAGTTTATCACCTTTTGGAGGCAGCAGTGTCTGTGGCACTGTAATGAGCAAAATGTGTGATTCCTGTGTGTCAGAGGAGAATGCATTTCTTCCCATTACCATTTCTGCCTGATGAGCTGCCCACGGTGATTTGGCCAGCAGCCCTCTGGCAGGGTGCACAGCCTCAGGGATCAAGCAGCCACCACTCTGCCTGCAGGGAAGTTGCAGTCTTGGTGCAGCTGTGCAAAAATTGGGGATTTCCTAGGAAAATCAGTGGCAAAGTTCTTCTCAAACTGGTTGCTGCAATGTTGTCTTTCACAGTTTGGTGTCTTTTATGTCAGGGAGCAGGGGCAACTCTGGGATTATTTATTCTGCTACTCTGGGATTATTTATTCTGGTGGTGCAAACCTAACTGTTCTGGAAGAGACCATCACCTTGCCATCACCTGCTTCCTGCTGACTCTGGAGTCTTTCATTTAGCAATATTCTCAAGTTCAAAAGCAGGTGCTGGAACAGGGGGCATTATTTATACTCACATATGTTAATTCCCATCGTTGAACCTAAACTGCATTTCCCCACCCACCTGGGCTGAAGCTGCAGTTTTTGTGTCTTTATTCTTGTTCTATTTGTCTTTTATGAATGTCAAGCCAATGGCAAATCGTGCCATCTTGCAATTCTCTTAATTTCTCCCAACTTTTGCAAAAATGCATTGGACCATTAATTGCAGGACTTTGGACTTTCCTGGATAACCTGCCAATGGATTCAGCACAGTTTCCTGACTACCTCTTCATCACTACCAGGCTAACAGATGGGGACTCACCACATCAGATAGGTCTATCTGCCAAATACTTCCCAGAGGATATTCCTCCTCTTTGCAGCAGTGTTAAATATCCACTTCTGTCTTTGAGTAAGTACTTTCAAGTCCTCCAGAAGACTGATTTGATTTCGTTCTGTTTACAGGCAACAGAAATAGTTTTATGAAGACATTTAAAAAGTAATAGTACCCTTCAATCTATGGATTAGTTCCTATTTCTGACTCCTAGATTTTGGGAGACAGGTGCTGGATAGGGAGACATTAGTATGATTAATGTCTATACCCACATACTTTTTCCTAAATTTACCTCCTTACATTTTATTTCTGGTAATGTATAAATTAATGGCCATACATGTATCTCTTAATTTTTACTAAGATATTAAGTCGATAAAATATCACTTAAAGATGTCATTAAATAACAAATGAACATTTTAATAAGTGAAGCCAGTAATTTACATTGGTGGGAACTGGTCCAGAGTTTTTATTGTTCCAATATCTCCAGCTATTAACATTACCACCCTGTCTTATGCAGCCTGACATTTTCTTGCGGCAGAGGCCTAATGCCAGATACCTTGTTTCATTTTCCATACAATAAAAGTTTGGAGTAATTGAGACAAAGCAAGATTGTGTGTTTGAAAATGTAGATAAGAAGATTTTTTTGGTTTATATATATATATTTATATATATAATTCTTAAGAAAAATTATGAAGACAAGCACTTCTGATAGATGGGTGTGGGGTGGAAAAAGGGAAGCCTTCACTATTCACAACAGACTTCAGAGGATTAACTCCTAAGTGCAGTACCTCACTCATTAAATACCTCTTTTCTATGACATTATGAAAATGGAATTTGTCTAATTTATAGGTATATTCCAGATGCTTTATCTGCTTCTGGTTTTTTTAAATATTTGTGACACAAACTAAGTGCTATGAAAAGGATTTAACAATCAATGCCTTACATACACTTTGGTGAAGAAAATATAGACACACGTGTAACTCAAAACCAGGGAAATGATATTTGATTCAGCAGGGCCCTTTTCTGAGATGGAGCTGTGTCTGTGGGAAAAAGAGAGCTGGAGGCCTTTAAACAGCAGTCTGGAAGTACCACTAGTTGTCACTTGTGGTGAAAAAGTTTGTGTTGTTAAGGATGACCACAATACTGCAAATTAAATCTTGGTGGTGAAGAACACTGTTTCCTACCTTATAAGGCAGAAATTAAAGGTTTTCATGAAATCTCTCTCCTAGCCAAAGAAAACATAATGATCCTGTAAATCTCAAGGGCTCTCTACCTATCTCTGAATGGAGAAGAACAAAAGACAAATACATGATATTTCTTTAGATTGAAGTGGGAAAATGAAGTTTGTGTGGCTTGAAAATATTGGAAAGAAAGTCTTGGTTTAAGAAGAGTTAGAGGCCTTAGGGAGGCATTTAAGAAGAATTACATTTCCAGGGCCATTCAACTTAATTAATTTTTCGAGCATGAAGGATTTTAAAGAGCTTTAGGTGCAACTATAACAAAGTTTATGCAGAACTAATGATCTCCTGTAGAAACTGTCTCTATATGGAATAAGGTACACACAACAGAGCATCATACATCTTTATTCCTCTGGGAAATTAAACACTGTAATTGTAGAATGTGAATAGTTTATCAATATCTCAAAACACTCTTGTACTGAGATCAGGTTGAATAAGTACAATACTAAGCTTTTTATGTTTTTTATGTCATCCTTGAATTCATTTGCTACCAGTTTCAGGTGGGTTTGCAAATTTACTTTCCCCTTATTTATAACAGTGAGAGATCTGGCTACTGAAAACTGATTGTGCATCTCAGATTCTGTGAGTTTATACAGTGTTTTTTATAATGGAACTCAGTTTGTTCATGTTTCAGACACTATCAATAGGTAAATGTACTATATTAATGATAATATGATGCCTTTTCTTTCCCTCACATAAATTAATATATTTGTAAGAAGAGTCTGTTCATTCTGCTTGGCTCCACTCATATATTTTATATGACATATGATGATAAGATGTAGAGATTTATGTGAAATTATTTCAGTCCATTTATAATGCAAAGTTCGAGTGGCATTAACACAGTTATAGGTAACATAAAATGTGACAGATTTTGAAGGGAGAATGGGAAGTAATGGGGTCATTGTGCTCATCACTGAAGCTGATCTCCTTACATTCTGATGTACACTTCTTATGGACAATACAAATATGTGGATTTTTCAGTGCTCTTCCTAGGGAAGACAGTGGCATGCCAGATAAAAACTGGAAGAGCCTATGCAGAGGGAATGAGAAAGACCACTCAGCGACAGCATAGCGAACTAAAACACCTTTGCTAGCTTACCACAAAAGCTTTTATTCCTTGAAAAAGTAAACTTTAGGGTTATTAGAAATGACCTAGCTCTCTACAGCTTTGGTGAACGTGAATGCCATGCAAAAACGTGCAATTTGGTTTACAAGCCTGAGTATCTTTCCAGTCAGAGCAGAAAGAGGGCTCTTGTGCTGTACAAAGCCTAGATTAATTTTTCTTGCCCTGTCAGACTCTTTACTCCTTGAATCGTGCTGTCTCATCTGGCATTTATTATAGTTACAAAGCTTTTTTTCTGAGGAATAAATAAAAGACTTCTGTCTCACCTCTTAGAGGACCAGAAGTCTTCTTTTAAAGTATTTATGTCCTCTTCTATCTGCAGCCTGCTGAGCAATATATAAATTTTAAACAACATTTCACAAATACCTCACAACCTTTCAAAATTATCTTTTAAAAGCCTGACATTTTTTATGTGTTGACTTTACAAACACTTTTGTTTGACCATTGTTCTTTAGGTTGGTGGCAAATCTACTAGTTAAAGAGTCTCATTCCATGAACAGATAATAGAGCTGGTTGCTACTATTTACATCTTCACTTCCCTAAGGATTTTCAAAGAAAAAAGATTGAGTATTCCATTAGCATAAGCATGTCCTGTCTTTATTCAGCCTACAAGATGTTCTGCCTTTCTGCATGGTAGCTTACCTTTCCAGAAAAGAACAGCATGGTAGTCATGGCAGATGTTACTGGCATGACATTCAGCACTGGGAAAATTTGCAGTTTTGCCATATACATCACAAAAAAATCATGTCTTTTTGAAAGTTTAAATAAACAACAATAATCACGGTAATAAATATTTAAAGTAACTTTTGAAAGTGTGAGGCTGCATATGGGGGGAAATAAGAAAGTATAAAGGAAAAGCCGACACCAATAGAGAATGTCAATTTTGTTTTACTAGAACTTCCACACAGGAATTTTTGCGATGCTTTTAGAGATATTTATAGTAGGGAAATCTGCCAAATTCGGATTTTGATCCAGAAAATCTTGGAACTCATTGGTATGATCTGTTTCTTTTGGAGAGTATCCATCTTCTGTTTTTCCTTCAGCAAGCTGTTTACTTTTTTACCATCTCAGAGCTCCATTCATCTACTACATCTTAGACAGTGAGTAGGCAAAGTTTCCTGTTTAGAACTACTTTTTGGGAGGGCAATAGGCTATTGTTACAATGTTCCTTCATTGCAGGATGGGTCTGATCAAGCAGTGTTTCTGAGCTGCCACGAGTTGCAAAAAGCAGGACAATTTCCCTCTGCCCACAGCATTACATATCCCACCTCTCTGGCTCTTTCCTGTCCCAAAACTGAAGTGGTATGCCCATGCTTGCCACCATTATCACTCTTGTCCAAAAGTGAACAGTGGCCCAATGTACATGGAGCCTTAGCATGTTAGTATTGTACTGCCAGGTTTGTTTTCTTGAATTGTGATGTACAATGATCTCTTCCAACTTCATCGGGCTGGAAGGAGCTGAGGGCATCATTCTTGTGAGTTTGGCAACCCTGACAAAGAGGTTGCTAAGTCTGCATTAGGGGATGAAATAAGAGCTCTTTTGTGTGGTCCTAAGGAGGCAACAACAGTTGTGGTAAAGGTAAAAATAAGGCTGAAAATAGTCTCTTGATTTTGGGTGGGGGAAAAAAAGGGGGGAAAAGAGCAGGCGTTGTCAGAGCAGTTGACTGTTTTGTTTCAAAAACCATGTCTAATAACAATGTAGCTCTGGACAATGGACATTCTTGCATATTCCTCTATGATGACTGAGGACATCTTCAAAGGACCATTTCTATGTCGGTTTTCTTTCTAGCATTATTCCTGAATGATACTCAGATGTAACTTATTATTGCCTTTAAAAATAATAATGAACTATTCCTTTAGTAGTGCTTTCAGAAGCAAATTTATGCTTACTCTTGTTGTGTATTTTACAATGTTGAAAATGAAAGCTTTTTTCTCAAGCCTAGATGTTACCAGTCTTCCTGACTTCTGAACAAATTCCTATCAAATAATGAGAATGTAATTTAATCCTGTGCTTATTATTAATTTCCATTAATTCGTCTGCCTTTCAAGCTTCTGATTTAACACTCTTACTATTTTTATATGCTGAGTATTTTTTAATGACTAAATATTGATATACATAATTTCTTCTTTGTATATGTGTTATTATACCTAGCAATAGTACTGTGATATTCTTCTTCTTCATTTAAACTGCGAGAACTTCCACACTGAAATCTTTCTGGGTAGAATATGGCAAATTTGAGGAACATGAATCCACTAATGTTTCATTTACAATTCAAAGATTCTTCAGAACAGCATGGAAGTGCAAGACTGCAGGGAAAACTGCATCTACTTTTCAATGCTCCTATTTCCTTATTTGCAAAAATTTTTGCAAAATCTTCTTTTTCAGTGAGACTGAGGAGTTGTCAGTATGTTGGACTAAATGAAGGCTATGGTAGGTGTGTGCACTGGTTTTTGTACCAGCTTTTGCAAGCTGAAGGCAGCTGAACTAGACAGGCAGTTGTACAGGTAAAAGGAATTTTTCAGTGTTAGTATGCCACTTAACCTGTGCCTGGAATTTGGAAGAATTTCCAGACTGTCAATTGCAAATTTGCTGCAAAATAACATCACAACAGTTTTCATTAATACATCCATCTCACAGTAACATCTGGCAATATCTGCATGTGCTTTGGACAGAGGAACATTTCAGCTGTATATGTGCTACAGCTCACTCCTGTAGTCCAGCAATGCCAGAATATCAACTCAGTTTTAAAGCAGAAAACACATCTGACTTATGTAGTTAAAAGCTGTTCTGCGTGTAACAGCCTGAGGATGAGAAGGACATTTCTGGTTACTGAAATGAGATTATTATCCTGAGGGTGCTTTCCATCATTCTGCTCACAGGTGCATCCCAAGTCATAGTCATGGAGAAGCCAAAATGATCCTTTCCCAGCTGAATTGCAAGATTTGGAACAAGTAAGTAGGGTGCAGTTTTTGGATTTCAAAGGGGTTTTTAGAATTGTTTTGGGTGAGCTTTTTTTTTTTCTTTTTTAGTGGATACTGGCTGAAAAAATTGTAAATGCCTTTATGAATTAATGTTTTAGGTTTGGCCTTTAATATTACTATCGTAAAAGGTAGGTTTCCAAGTGAGTAAGTAAATCATTAATGAAATTGAATAAGTTGTTTTGTGATGAATTGGTAAAGTAGCTGCACTGATTAATTTATTCTTGGCTTTGTCATTAATATCAGCCAACACAATAGACATCAGCTGAGCTAAAGATCAGAACAATACTGATCTATAGTGCAAAAGGAAGTAGCCAGGTATGCAACATATATATAAAATACTTTTATACAAGGTAGAATTGGATGCCATGAGTAAGTGAATGTCTTCATTTGACACTGGTAATACAGTGGCATAATACATGGGGGTTTTATTGCAATGAGAAAAAGTAAGAGATACTCTGAAGAAATTATGTATTGGAAGGGATGACATTTGAACAAAATGGCACTAGTCTGTGAACCAAAACATGATTACTCAATCAAAGAATGAAATCAAGAGGACTCCTGCTCTACTTGATTACAGGTTAGAAGACACTTTGATATACAAAGGATTTCAAGTCTAGACCATTGGTAATGATAATTACATGGGATGGTAATTCCTATGTAGAAATCCTTAATGAAATTGAATCCTGAATAAGGTTACTGATTTCTAACCAGAATTTAATTTCAATTCAACACATTTCATTCACCAGGTTGACACTAGAGGCAGAAATAAAGGCTCAAAAACCACATTTTGAAGGATTGTAAAATAAAGTCTCATATAGCAGCAGGGCTCTCTCACGTGATAACACACAAAGCTGTCACAGATCTTGTTATCATCTTTTCATTTAATGAAAAAAATATTGCCCAGATCAAAAAATACATATTCTCTGGCTTATATTTTGCTTTTTACTGTCTCTAGCTATTAGCAAGATAATAATTCATATCCAATTCACAGTCATATAATTTTGTGTTAACACTGACCTCCTCTCTCTCCTTAATATTTACCTCCTGAAATATTTATTGGCTCCAATAGTATCTCCTCTCAGCCTTCATTTTTTTAGGTGAAAAAGTTAAGCACTTCCACTGTCTTGCATTAGATAGGCTTTTAATGCTCCTTTCTATCTCCACAGCCTCTCCTTGCACCTGTTGCAGATGGACAAAATTTTTCTAGGGGGTGAATAAGGCCTATCATAAATGAGGTTTTACAAAAATATACATAAAACATTGTTTTTCTCTTTTACTCTGAAAAATGCTTTACTTCCCACCTTAAGATTGCAATTTTTGGGGTTTTGTTCAGAGCCCCAGAGCAGGGCTCAGAGTTATTCTATTATCCACAAATCTGTTCAGGTCTATTTTTCCTTCCTGTCACTTTTACTTCCAGTGGGTGACTTCCCAACTCGTAGCAAAACTTTCCAGTTTGCAAGTGCAAATATGTGTACCTCAACTAGACATTGGAAGAAGGATTAAAGGAAACTGATGTTTCTGTCATTCACTGTGAACACTTTTCTCAGCTCCTTTCTATCTTTGTTGACATCCAGTCTCTTTCAGTATCTTCTTCCTCAATGAAGTTTAGTAGTCAAAATCAGATTCGCCACCTGCCCAGGTAGGGGACTGGAAAGTGACCTCTCAAGGACAACATGCAGAACCTCTCCAGGGTCATCCAACTACCCCACTGGAGTTCCCAAATGGCTTTCTCTGGGGTGTCCGGAGGATATTTTGCTACATAGATCGTACATTCCTGGTAACTCCAGGAAGTGGGCAACTGAGTGAGGGCTCATTCTTCCCACCACCATCCTTCAGAAGTGATCAAGAAGTGAGCAGGAGAGGCCTTTTTGTGTTTGCCATGGAGGGTGGGGTTTGGAGGAGATGTTTGCACTGTGAGCAGCTACTTTCCTTTCAACCACCAATGGAGAAGTTCTTGGTACATTGCTAATGTGCAGTAACTGCCTGCATGTCACCTTACTCGCACGTAACTTGGGAACTTCTGAAGTTCTTGATTTTCCATACTTCACACCTCGAACACCAGAATCAGATAATCTATCTCCTGCTTAAACCTTCCTGAAATTCAAAAGCATTTCTCTGAAACTGAAACTGAACAGAAACCTAATGAGTCTTGATACAGTAATCAAGCACAGATCAACAGGACCAAAATAAAAGATACTGTGTTTTTTTTCAAAATGAAGCTGATTATTAAATCTACAAGTGTCCTCAAGTACTCAAGCACTAAGAAACCATCCGTGTTTCTTATCAATTCAAATAGAATTAGGCAACACCACAGGTATTTGCAGTTTCTGATTATGAACAATTTGCAAACAATCCCCATTGTTATTTATAACATGTATGCATTTTGCCATCTCCTAACATCACTTGTCACATTTTATATTTCTGCACTCTAAAACCTATGTTACACATTAGGGTGAGAAGAGTATTCACTGTGGATCATTCTTTCAACTCCAAATAATCTTGTTGATATGTGTGACCCTGACTTTAATCATTTCGTACAGCTCTTTGAAGTAGTTCACATATAAGCATGTGTGTATAAATTAAAGAGGAAGAGAAAAAGGGAAAAGGGAGATTAAGGATAAAGAGAAAAGAGATAGCAGGTCTAACGATTAAGACGCATCTGATAATATTTAGTAAGCATTACAGAAAAATAAATGTGCACTGGACTAGCCACACAAAGGCAATGAATACTTTAAGGTCTTGCAGTAGCTTGCAAGATATTGTAGAAACAGCTTTGGATCAACTGTAATATGATTATCTAAATGCACAATGATATTTAGATTTTCAGCATATTTTTCTGTTGCTGCTGTTTGTGCCACTTAACATGAATTTCACCTTGTTTTGCAACTTTATAAAGTATTGGGTATCCTTAGAAGTCTGATAATAATAAAAATAATTTTAAAAAAGCAGTAATGGTATGGCTCTTAAAATAACAGTCTGTTGAGAAAGAGATAAAAGAAAACAACTTTTTTTCTTCCCTGGGGAGGCTAGACACAGATGAGGTGTGCAACAGGTGTCAGTTTAGCTCCTGTGCTTATATCCATTTACTGCTGCTTGTGAAATACTTATGTGCATGTAGCATTGATACGGAGCAAGCCAGTGCCTGCTTATTGGCATGGACGAAGGAAGAAGCAAAGTTTGCAATCACTATGGAAACTGACTCTCTGGTTACTGTGTTGGCACATCTGTCAGGGGCAGCAGCTGTTCTAGAGGATTCCTTCCAACAAAGCTTTTCCTGAGACTTGTATCTGGGACTGGGCCCAGGAATGCAGGGTTTCAACAAGAATCCAACAGTCTGCACAAGCACAATTTTATTCTTCCCTTTGCTCTTGTAAGGCAAGTCTGTTTTCTTTTCAGTGTTTAGAAAACTTGCTGAGTGAAACACCAGGAGAGGTGACATGCAAACGCTTTCTACTGTGTGGTTCACAGCCTAGGTATTGTGGCAAATTAAGAGAGAGTCCTAGCTAGAAGAAAATGGAGAGCTTTGTTCTCTTTCAGCCTGGTGTGGGACCTCTTAAAAACCTATGACTTCTTAATTTAAAGTTTGGGCACAAATTATTTTTATAGTAGGATTTTTTTCTTATTTGTGGCTACAATTTATCACCTCAAAATACTTTCTGGCATCAGCCTCAGCAGAATCATTCTGCATGAAAGAGGAGGATGGAGTGTCTGGGGATGGCACCACCCTAAGGAATCCAGCCACCAGCAAAGGCATGGATGCTCTTAGGGCTGACACGTTGAGGCAGATGGGAATTTTCATAAACCAGAGGCTCTTGTTAAGATGGTATTTGTCTTTAGATAGGCAAGTCAATTTGGAGCTGGTTTTGCTTAATTTGGAATGTGTTACCTTCACTAAATTAGTGTTTAGAACACTGCCTACAGATGTTGAAAGGAGGTTACATTCTCAGGTATAATTTTCCAGTGCCAATGACATCCATGAGGCT
Organism: Argya squamiceps; assembly: GCA_037834095.1. NCBI lineage: Eukaryota > Metazoa > Chordata > Aves > Passeriformes > Leiothrichidae > Argya > Argya squamiceps. Next base: position 103,092,895 of record JBBMKD010000102.1, on the reverse strand, counting down.
GCTGAAATATATGGTGGATTTTCATGAAATCCTGTGTACTCAGTAGATAGTAGCTCAATCTTTTTGTTCTGGGAACCCTTTCAAAATCTGGTCATGATTTTTGATTCCCATGATAATGAACCATGGAATTTTTTGCATCATAGAAATTCCTCACTGTTTGTAGCACTTTTTAAAAGAAAAACTCTTTAAAATTTTCTTGCGCATTAAGGATTCCTGCAGCAAATGCTGTAATTGCTCATTAAAGAGTAGAAGACTACAAAACAATTTGAATTTAAGCTGGTGCATACCAGCCTAATTCAGCTGTCTTGATTGATATGGTTAAAATTTAATGTAATAAATGGGTGAAAACAAGACAAAAGAAGAGTGACACAACAACCTGATTCATCAGAGACCTCCACAAAATTCTTAGTAATTTTCCTTTCAAGAACTAGTACAACACTACAATATCTTTCAATATTTATCCATTACGAACATACATTTTCTTTCCCCAAGGAAATATATGTCTAGGCATCTAAAACAAGGTGACACATCCAAGAAAGCAGATTACTGAATTTTCTGATCCTGATGTATTTTTCTAATTGTACTCTGAGCTAATAGTTTAATATCTGGTTGGAAACAAACTTTTAAGTCTTTGCTTTTATAATTTATATTATACCAGAATCCCTAGTCTACTATAAAAAGTACTTGTTACCTTTTTTTATATATAATGGACTTTAGAAAGTAGATATTATTAATCTTTCAGCTAAGGGTTTATGCAATTAATGATGCATTTATATACAAACAGTAGCCTTTTCATATTTAATCCACGAAAGCTACTAGGCTAACCCCTTTTGCAGTGGTTAGAAAGAATTCAGACATGAAGATCATTGAATTTTTATTTGATAGCCCAATTTTTTTAAATATTTCATCATGTTTATTACAGTTCTGAATTCAAGTGGAAAGCCTATTTCTTTGGATTTAATAATCACCACAAAGCAAAAACAGAGGGAAAAAGATATTTTTGCCTGACAGAATACTACTTTGGTCGTGGAAGAAGAAAAAAAGGAAGAAGGTGAGTTTTGTTTGGCCCAATGGTTTAATTGCAAATAAGTTTGTAGAATAAAATCAGTCCTTTCTGATAGTCTTTTGCCATTGCTATGGGGGACTATTTAGATGACACACTTCATGAAGAAAGACTGCACCTGCTAAATGTAGTTAGTCTGAAATGAGTTTTTATCCCTGTTCACTATTGCTGCCCTAGAGTGAGTTGAATCTTTAGGTCAGCAAGACCTTCCTGTTTGAATTCTGTTTCTCTGTAGTTCCAGACCAGCACTTTGATTCCATATGCGAACAGATGCATGGAGACACTCCACAAACACGGTGCTGGGCTGGAGCACAGGCACACAAAGGTAGCTCTGATGCTTTTATTTAGCAGTGGAATGAGATCAAGATCTGAAGTGCTGCAGGGCATGGTCATGCTTCACTCTCAGGAACAAGTACTGCCAAAGAAGGTTCAAAGAGCCATGTTTACAACCATGGAACAAGCTCCCTGTTGATTTCAATATCTGACATTACACAGATATGCAAACTCAATATAATTTGTTCCATCTGTCCCTCCTCATTACTATCTGTAGCAGCAGCACAAGTATTCCCTTCTCCCAGCATGCTACAGCTTTACTGCAGTGAGGACCAAGCAGGGACAGAGAAAGAGCAAATAAAAACCATTATCTTTAACTTTCTTACTCATCATAATACACTGGAGTAGTGCTGGATTGTGTAATTTTTTTATGGTGTGAATTGCTTCAGGTGAATGCAGTTGAAAGCCAGAAAGAGTAGCTTGTCTTCCCAAAGCTATACAAACAAGTGAATGTTACAGGTATGGATTCAGTTTGGGAGATCCTGGAGTCCCCATGTCTTCTGGACAGTGTGTCATGCTCTTCTGTACGCTGACAGGTACATCTGGCTTTTTATTATTCTGCAAAGATATTATTATACTGTTGTGAAGGCTTTTTACAGAAAGGTAAATTAACCACTGCAGTTAGGTCTCTGTAAACATCCATTGCTGGAGAACCAAAGTGCCATAAAGTTGTCTTCTTTCTTTTAATAGCATTTTCTGGAAGTGTTGCTCACAGGAATGAAAATGTCCCAAAGCACAGAAGTACATTTATTCAGAAAGACTGGAAGTAATTTGGTTGCAGAATTTCAGAGATGCTGCAGGAATCAGGCTGTCCAGAAGGAATTGACTTATCACATTTTTTACACCTTTGGGAAAAGAGAAAATTAGCTATCAACCAATTGAATTACCATGTTATACCATCCTCTTTTCTTCATTCAGTTTACCTTCAGGACTACTCAAAACTGCAACAATATTAATTTTCTGTTAAGTTTGATTACAGAATAAAACCTGCCATTATACACAAAAAGATCCTTTCCTTTGGACTGCTTGAACCACTTTGTAACTGTGGCAAGTCTTACCAGCACATTATCATCTGTCACTTATCACATATCTGTAACTCTCAACTTGCTGCATTTCAGATTTGGCTTTTCACTTTGATTCTATGCATTGACACTTCTCAAAATCTCACTTGGTTCTGGTCCCTTTTTATGAGGTCTTTCATTATACACATGTTATTTACCAGACTTTACTTAGTGCTTTTATTAAAATGTAGACAGTATGTTTTTTCCTCTCTGTATTAAACCCACTCATGCTCCCTAGTTTCTTGTTGGTAAAAGTGTTCCTGTCAGGGAGGTCTTGACTCTCAATTTCTTCCTCTTTTTTTGTCTTCAAGTTTAATATCTCTCTGTGCTGGGTATTTTCATGTATTGACTTCTAGTGGATAATGAACTGTGATTTTCTTCCTGATGAAGGTTATATAAACCTTCCCTTCCATGGCATCTGCCAGTTAGAAAATACTTAATGGATTTTTTTTTTTCTCAGTAGCACTTAGACTGTAAACTACCAGCAAAGACATTAACTTGCAGATACAGAAAGAAGTGAAAACATTATAGAGATACTGTGCCAAATTTGTTGTCAGCGATTCAACAAGGTTGTTAAAAAGTTACAGGAGATGTAGATGAAAGCTGTAAGAATAAACAAAGGGCTGAAAACCATGCTTTATAGAGAATGGTGTGAGGCGTTCAATTTGCAAGGAAGAAAGTCGGAGGTATACACTGAACTTTGGCCCATTAGGTGCAATTAACTCAGATTATTTGATCTATGAATCAGAAGATATTGAAGTTACCCAATTTCCTTAAATGAAGCATAAAGCCTTTTTCTAGCTAAGCCAGATAATTCAATTTTCAAAAGGTGTGTTACAGACAGGGTAAGTCTGAATGGGAAGGAAGTGATGCAGTTGACATGTCTGAAGGAGGGGATGCCATCCAGAGGGACCTGGACAGACTTGGGGAGAGGGGCCAGGAGAACTTCATGAAGTTCAACCTGTCCATGTGCAAGGTGTTGTACCTGGGTTGGGACAATCCTAGACATGAGTTCAGACTGAGAGAAGAACTCACTGAGAACAGCTCTGTGGAGAAGGGCTTTAGGGGCTTTTGAGGATAAAAACCTGGACATGAGTCAACAGTGAATGCAGCTCAGAAAACCAATCATGTCTTGGGCTGCATCAGAAACAGCATGGCCATTAGGTGGAGGGAGGAGATTCTTCCCCTTGGCTTTGCGTAGCTGAGGCCCCATCTGAAGTGCTGCATCGAGCTCTGGGGTCCTCAGCACAAGAATGACATGGGCCTATTGGAGTGAGTCCAGATGAGGGCCACAAAAATGTTCAAAGGGCTATAGCACCTCTCCTACAAAAACAGGCTGAGAGAGTCCAGATGAGGGCCACAAAAATGTTCAAAGGGCTATAGCACCTCTCCTACAAAAACAGGCTGAGAGAGCTGGAGTTGTTCAGCCTGGAAAAGAGAATGTTCTGGGGAAGATGTCATTTCAGTACCTTAAGGGGGTTCATAAAAAGGAGGGAGAAGGATTTTTTTTATATGGGCAGATAGTGACAGGGCAAGGGGAAATGGTTTTAAACTAATAGAAGACAGGCTTAGATTAGATGTCAGGAAAAAATTCTTTACTCAGGGGTGATGAGGCACTGGAACAGGTTTCCCAGAGAAGTGGGCAGGATGTCCCATTCCAGTAATTGCTCAAGGCCAGGCTGTATGGGGCTCTGAGAAACCTGATCCAGTGAGTGGCATCTGTATCCCTGGCAGGGGAGCTGGAAATATATGATCTTTGAGCCCCTTCCAACCCAAACCATGCTATGGTTTTATGGTTATATTATTCTATGAAATGATCAGATAAATTAAACCAAGATAATTCCAGTGGATGACATGTATCTTCTAGTGCACCAGAAAGCCAAGAAATTGAATAAATTTACCTTATGTTCCATCACCATGACAAGGAAAGAAAGTGCTGTCCGACTGGTCAGACTTGAGTATGCCAGCAGACACACAAATGACACAAATTTTCTTCAGAGTAGTGGGCTAAATGTTCTATTTTTATGTTGCCAGCCACAAATGATGCTCTGATGCTTCAGAGGAAGACGAGAAAACAAATAAAAAAAACCAGCAGGAATTTTTTTTCTGACTCTCTGTAAGTAGTTAATTGAAAAGTGTAAGCCCTGATTAACATAATTATATTAAAACTTAAGCATTATATAAGCATTATAATTATTATATATAATAATTATATATTATAAGCATATTATTGGGATAATAGAAAGGAGTCTGAAGTCAGATCACAAAAAAGAAATGGAGTGAAGAGACAGAAATGGGACAATATTTCATAGTTCATAAAGAGGAGGATGAAATTTGGATTTATTGACAGTTAGAAAGAACAACAGTACACACAGATGGTCCTGAAGCCAAAAATATCTGTGAGGCTGCATAAGAAGTACATTTTTTAAAAAATAGCCTGTAAAGCCCAAATCTGTTTTTTGATAAGCTTTTCCACTTTATCATAGAGTTGTATTTTTTTGATTTTTACTGCTGGACACAGATCTTTGCAATAACAATTATGACAATATTGCTAAACGTCTTCTGTCCAACATTCACATCCTGTATCACAACCAGATTGATGAAATATGTCAACTTATTTAAGACACAGAATATAACCAACTACTTCAACAACATCACCATCACAGTAAGGCTGATTTTCAAGTTCTCTGGTCACATATTTGGCTCTCCATTTTAATCTTCTCTTCACCTTTCTAGTTGTGATTACCATATCTGGATGTGGCAACCAGCTGTGAATTAATGGAAGGCTGTATTTGTTCATGCTGGTGTATGGAATATTTTGTCAGCTACTGTCAGTCTACATAAGGGTGAAATGTGCACCATACCGTTATTAATGTAGGAAAAGTTGAGCTGATTGTATGCTAAGAATGATGGTATCTGAACATTTCAGCAGTTTAATTCAAGATGTGATAAGTTCTTCATCAGCAAAATAGTGTGGTAATGTTCAATGACTGTCTCCATAGAGCACTCTGGTTCCCATTGCACTGTGGAGGAGGAAATGGAAGTGAAGCTTTCCAGCTTTATAATTTGTGAGACAAAACCTCCAGGACCTTGTACTGCTCTGTGCAGATGGCAGCCCTGTGCTGATGGCATAGAAGCAGAATGAATCTCTCTCTCTGTGATAGGCAAAGGAGGCTGAGGTCTTCTACTAGATGAAGGGCAGCCCCGCTCCTCTTCTGTTTCCTTGTAGACACATTTGTAGCATTTGTATCTGTGGGTCTGCAAATTCTCTAAAGATGGGTGATACTTGGATCTGTGAGAATGACAGAAACTTATTTTTAGTATTTTTTTAATGAAGATGTCCTGACTGATTTGTAATCACTGTGAGCACTGCAAAGGAAGAACAAAATAAGAGGTTATCAAGAAATGAAGAGGAAAGAAGAAGACAGGCTACCTAGTGTTTCACAGAATGTTTGTTGACGTGATGAATACAAATGAAAATTATTTGCTTTACAGCAAATTGTGCTCCAAGTGCAACCTATGTACTTTGCTCGCCTGTCACTGCAGCTGGAGCTGTCAGCCAAGCTAACTGGTAGGTAGGATAATATTGAAAAATTTTACTTCAATAAGAATCTAGTTGGTGCAAGGGAGACAAAGAGCTGGCACGTTCAAAGAAATGTTGTGATGAGATACTAATTTCCAATGGACAACGGGGACTTAAAATCCTTGTGAAGATACATGCTTCAGAAACCCAGAAATTTGGACACTTCTCTGCTTCCTTCAAGACATACAGTGGGTATATTCCTCTAACAACTGTCTTCCAAAACGAGTCTATTTTTTCTTTTAATTGTGGTCTCAATTTTATATACTTCTTTCCTCCTCAAGAACAGAATACATGAGATTCCCTGTCTCAAATGGATTTTATTTTCAGGTTCTTCTGCTCCCAAAGACTTGTGCAAGCAGGAGACCACAAGCACTCATGTTCTTCATTCAGGAAGCTCCACTTATTTCTCATTTGTTTGGCTGAATCAATAGGCAGCAATTATTGGGATTCTTGTTGACCCAAGGCCTCAACTTGCCCTCACTTAGAAGGTTTACTTTAGAGACTTATAGTAAGATTCTTAAAGTTTACTTCCTCTGCTTCATCCTACAGAGTAAAGAGATACAGAGAAGGCGAATCAAGAAATAATAAAAAACCTGTCAACAATATTCTGCTTTTGAAATGAATATGTATGCACAAGTTGCCTTACTCTCAATGGGGCATAAAGGTTTCATCTACTTCCTTTTCACTGTCAAGTTGCAGCCATGGAGGCCTGGTGTAACTGAGAGCTGGGCTCTCCAAGTATGCTAATGCAGTAAGTTTGGAAAACGTGTGATTGTAGGCAAGCAGAGAGAGATGTGTGTGGATCATTGTTACGAAGTCGAATATTTCATATTTTGATTTATTTAAATTTAATGAACCCCAGAAAGCACTTTTAATATTTACTTTTTCCTCATTTGACTCTAATTAACCTTTCCCAATATTCAGATGTCTGACAAATGTGTAGGGCTCCAGGGCTAAGTGCTTTTTTCCATGATTGACTTTAATTAAGCTTTGTCTAGGCTTGAAACCCTTGTAAACTCAGAGAACTTTATTTTAATTGCCTTCTGCCAGATTTACTTATGCTAGACAAATATTATAAATCAAATACAACACTATTAGAAGTATGATGAACTGACTTGCAAAGCAGTAGTCTGCTGTTGTGAAATGCATTACACTCACCAAAAGTGCTGTGATGGGAGAAAAAATGACTTATTTCATGAAGGTAACTTCTGGAGCATAAGCAGCTTTTCTTTTTCTGCAGTATAGGCACGTGACAACACCAAGTTTCAAAGTATTGTTATTCTTCTCCAGTTTTGGTGGTATTATGTCATATTCATTCATACTAGAAATTATCAAGTGGATCCTCGGGGAACTTATTTCATGCTTTGGACTGATCATTACGTCTCTGTTGCAGCTGGTAGAATGAGTCAGTTCAATCCTAATTTGGGGACTTTTTCATTTATACTCCCTGGCTCTGAACTAAAAGGGTCATCAGGACAACCAGGCAAACAGGCATTAATGCTTGTACAAGTAAATGCTGCAAAATACTGCACACAGTAACACAGTTCAATGGCTGTTTGCAGAAATAAATGAAAGATTGTCCATAAATTTTAAGTTCAATGTAAGTTTTATGCAAACCAAGGTTTGTAATCTCTTTTTTAGTGCTTCCTCTCAAAAGGTAGCACATTAAGTTGGCTCATAGGTTGGAAACATCCCTTCTATTCAAACAAATGCAAACCCTACTTTCATCCTATATTGCATTGCTATAAATTGAACTGTGAAAGAGTCACTGTGAATAGCACAAAGGTAGTGTGCTGCACATTTTGGCTGCTTCTCCATTGTATATTATGTTCTGAAGGATTAACTGGGCTATATTTCCTTAGCTACACTACTCCTATACCATCTCCTTGTGCTTAATGAGAAAGGTGTGGCTTTCATGCCAGAATGCCAACCTGAGAAAACCTTTTTCATTTGCTGTGGCTGAAATGCTTATCCTTAAAAGAAAAAGTTCTGGAGAGCTTTTGTTAGAATGAAGCCTACCAAAACTGCCTTTGGGCTTAAGTACAGTATAACACTGGTCTTGAAATAAGGATCTACCTTTTCCTACAGGAACTAAAGACATGAAAACAGATATCCAGAGAGGTTAACCATATCTCAATTGTGAGACCTCTGTGTTTCCTTCCAATTTTCAATCTCTTTCTAACACAACGTAGGATCTTCTAAATTATAAACAAAACTATTATGAATATGGCTTAGATCAAGTTAATTCACAAGACTGAATCCTTACACCTGAGCCCACAAACAATGCAAAGAAATGTCTGAATATTCAATAATATTATAGTAATATGATTAACATATACATAAATGTGTATGTGCAACTATACATTTATATATGCAATGATTTAAAACTATTTTATCTGAATATAGATCCTTCACAAAGCAGTAGACTGACTGCTCCATTAGCTGTATTTATCCAGCTCATATGTGTTGCTAAAGCTGTTGCAGCAAAAGGGTCTCCATGGGGACCAGCTTTGGCTTAGAAAGAATAATTAAGTTTGTACTCTGTTGATACTCATCTTCCAAGAGCGGTAATAAAAACACTCTACCAAGGTGGCAACTTTCAAACCCCAGCCCAGGACTACAGAACTCCTTAAGACAATCAAAAAACAAGTGCCAGAGTCTGAACAAAGCTGTTAAGTCAGGAAGATAACTGTTAGCTTTCCTAGATCCTGCAAGGATGGTGGGTTAGCTCCTGAGTTTGACATATTGCTGGTCCTGTTGGAGGACCTCAGAGAATTTTTAATCTAAGCGAGGATTCACGTAGAGAGATGCCCAGTGAGGAACTGCTGCACAAAATCATTTGTTTGGAAAGTATTCCTAGCCCTCTAAATAGTGAAATACTGGTTCTTTTTAAATGGAGATATAAACCATTTAATGTACTGAGGCTCTTTTTATTCTTCTGAGTCTCTGTTTAGTCAGAGTCACAATTATTCATAGGAAAAATATCTACAGCCATTTCCTAGTTTTAATTAATTCTATTTTACATTCTGACACTTTAACTTTCCTTGATCAGCTTCTAAGTGATCTGTTTGACATGTCTATCTTTAATTCAGAGTAATTGTCAAATCAGTTTGCAATTTATCAGCAATGTGAAGAGTAAGTCTAGCCAGAAAGAGCTATTTTTCTTTTTAGAATGAAAGTAAGCTATTACGAAGGGCCTGGGAGATTTAAGAAAAATGGTACTGTCATCTGAAATTTCTGAGTGCAAGAACTCCTTCAGATTTCTAGGAAGAATTTTAAGCAATTTCTGTATTCAATAAACATGACAATTGTCTGACTTGAATGAAAAATGTTGCCTAAATTCCATTGCCTTATTTAAACTAAACTGTGAGCTCTACAATCTATTACAATGTATCCACGTGCTTGTTGTGTGGAGTTGTTTTCAACACCATGCTTTTACTGGATGAAAATGCTGACAAGTGGTATTGTTCTTAAACGGTACTTGCAATTACAAACCAAACAGTAACATGTCTGCCTCAAAATTTCCTCTACATATATTTTAAAAACTCTGTGTAACAATTATAGTATCCAAAAATAGAGCTCTCTCTTTCAGCTTTTTTGCTGAAAAATCCCAGGTACATACAGTCATATCTGTTCCCTATTGACTCACTGTTACTTCTGTGTAACCCTTCCTCCAGCTTCTAGCAGTGGGAACAAGGGCCTTTACATGGAAATGTCCTTTTCTAAAACTTTTTAAACTACAATCTATACACATTTATGTTTCTTCTCCTGGGTCTGTGAAATTAAACTAGAATTGCAGCTGAGCCAAATGAATTTAATGAATTGCAGGTGTACAAGATAAAAAGGGCAGAACTAGGATAATTTTGCAATTTAGTGAGGCTGGCCAAAACTGGCATGAAGTTTTGGTTCAGAAGAAGAAATGAAGGAAATACTTTCTATGAATGTTTCATTTCAAAATGTACACCGTACAATGCAAATTTTCACAGATTTTGTTTGGAATTCACTAATTTCTTTATGATTATTAATAATTATTTTTAAAAGCACAAAACGTCATTGGCATAAAAACAAAACACAGCAGATTTCTCTAAATTATATCCTTCACATTTTAGTTGGGACACTGAGTAGAAAATCAATTAGTCATACAGAAGCTCCCTGGTGGACAGGTTCTGGTTATTTTCAGGGCTGTGAGCATTGGTTATTACTTAAACCATATAACTCAGAAGTCTGCACAGAAAGGATGTGACTTTGTATATTGGTATTTCCAAAGACTGAGCAGAGCTGGGTAGGTAGGGCCTATGAGCAGTTCATTACCCATCTGGTAGGCACTAAGACTATGCCTGTATAAATTCTTACATAATTCCCTGTGGCACTCACAGTTTGACTTAATGATATTTAGCGGTGATGGGTATTGGTGCAATTCCCTCTGCTTCTGTGACCACCATGCTTACTCCTTCAGTGTGGAATGCCCATTCCCCTTTTCAATGCTGCCAGCACAATCTCTGTTTCACCTCTGCTGTAAAGTCATCTGTACCCTGGTACACCTCCCATCAATATGAAATATTGGGCATAGGAGCTCAAAAGCATTACTGTGAAAAAAAGTGGTGGAAATGGATCCCCCCACGCCCCAAGGCCATGGGTTTCATCTGCAGTACTCGGGGATGGATTGTTCTTTTCTTTCCAGAGAAAAAGCAAAAAACAAACCCAAACAAACCCCAACCAATCAAATAAACAAAATACCCAAACGAATAGAGAAAGCAAAAGATAATTACAAAAAATAAAATAAAGGAGAGAAGAAACACTAAAATAGTAGAGGATATAAGAAATGCCACCAAAGCAGAACATGATGGGTAGGTACTTTGTTTCCAATTAAGTGCAAGTATATTGAAATTTCTTCCTGAAAACAGTGATTATTTGAAAAAATGCAAAAATATGAACTTGTTTAAAGCATTTCCTTGTTCCTGGATTAGTGGGTTAAAATAACACTCGTTGTTGCTCTGCTTTTGCTGGTATGAAACTTACCTTCATAAAGTAACTTGCCATATTGCTGCAGCTGCTGGATAATGTCTGTTCCTGTGTTTGTCATTACCAAGCAAAGAGACCTGCCAAATTATTCAAAAGTGTATTGCAGTCCCAGTACCTCTTATTATTCTGTGCACTCCTTGCTCCCGTTCCTTTCATGTTGTTCTGATACACAGGAATATAATGAAAAAGTTACATAACTAATTAAAGCAGATGTATTTTTAATAAAGACTTTGGATTTGATTTTTTGAGAACTAACAAATTCAACTCTCAAGTGTATCGCAACCCTATTTTAAAAAGTGATTTATTCATTTTAGCTTTGGGGACTGCTGCTCCTGTATGGATTTTTCCAAAGACTTGAGGTCTTACCTCACAGAGTGTGGATAAGCAGGTCTTACCTGCACAGAGTGTGGATAAGACATGACTGTTAAACCATGCTGTCAGATCATAAGCAAAGGTGTAACTAATCTAGCCATCAAAGGATCTCTAAAACTGACAGACTGCCTCTGCAGGATTTTGTAATCTGTTTTATTCATAACATTATTAAGATGTAAGTATAGCTTAATTTTTATCACAAAATGTATAAATGAAAGCAGTTGCAATTCAGACACGGGGCTTTGATTTGAGGGCTCATTGAAATAATTGAAAAGACTCACGCTGGTTCCACTGATCATGGATGAATATCAAACACCACATGACATCCTACTGTGATTTCTTGTTTCAATGAAAAAGTTTGTGATTAATTTGTGAAAAAATTGTGAAGATTTATAATGTGCACAGGAAAGAAGGGTTAATAAAACCAGGAAAAATTATTTGTTATATAAATCAAGGTTTTTCTAGTGTGGGAAGTGGAAGAAGGGAAGACTTGCAAATTTTCTTCTTTCTAAACAGAGATCCCAAGTCAATAACCTTCAATTTCGAATTACTTCATTTTTCAGGTTGGATGGCTGGTGGTTTCTTTTACCAGTCTGTATTTCTTTACCAGATCTCGATTTCTTTTCTTTATCTTGTTCTCGTATGAGGTCAGAAGGGATCAATGGAGGAGAAAGAAAAGGGAAGTTGTATCTAGTTACATTTTGGGATCAGAATTCAAAACAAAAGACAAAGCTCAATATATTTTTTCTTGCATGGAACTATTTGTAACAAAGATTTCCATAATCATTATCTACACAAAAAATCCTCATTATTAATAGCAGTGGAAGCAATGGTATCTGAAGAAAAATTTTCCTCCTTAGTCACTTATTAAAAGACAAATCTTTACAAAATTTTGAAATCCAAATTCAAAGAACAGTAAACATGCTTAGTTTTGAGTTGCCACACTTTGAGTTCTGTTTCTTTTCTATATATATTCAAAATATTCATCTGCGTTGGAAAGCTTGGTCTCAACTACTTTTCCATAAAAAACACTTTTTAGATTGCATAGTTTCAGATTTGGCAAATTGACCCCAGGATTAATTTGTTTTCCCCTCTTTTAAACCCTTACATGTCATTCTGCATCCCTATCCCTGCTATGTTCTGTTTGACTGCAATGTTGACTTTCTTGCTCGCAGATTACCAATCACAGGGAAGGAAACTGGAATGAGATTAGATTTGATCAGTAGTGATTGGTGATGTATGGAGGGACACAAACACTCCTTTTCTCTACGTGAATGACTTGTTGACATTGCTTGTATTGTTCCTTGCTTGTATTGAGCAAGGATTTCCACTTTTTGATCATGGACTTGTCTTTTCTTTGGCCTGTGGTTGTCTAAACTTGGAAATGCCAAGTGACTGAGTGATGAGCAGTGGGGACTGCTGTAAGCAATCTCCACGTACACACGTAGGTATGGGTGCATAGCTCCCATTCATAGACACAGAATAAAAAAAACCCTGAAGTTTCAGGTACTTTTTACTGGTGAAATAGCTGCAGGGTGGCTGAGATGAATCAAATTACTTGAAAGAACAAAAGTTCAGGGAAATAGGCACAGCAATAATCCCTGTGATTTATGAGAATCGTGAAGGATTTACCACATTCTTGCATCGGTTCGCATGATAATTTTGCTTTGGTCACTGCCTTCTGACTCACCATGAGAACTAATTTGCAAACCTGAGATATCCAAATCTTAAATTATTCTGTTTATTATTCATGATGAATAGAAAACCATTGTACTAACATCCCCTTATTTTTAAGATTTAAGATTGACTTGAAATGAAAGTTGTTAAGGTAAGTCTCCAAATTGTCCGAAACTTGGCATGTATTATTTTCTTCTGTTTGCAATTCCCAACATTGTCTTTCAGCCTTCCCTCATTTTAGCATTTTTTCCCCCAGGTCTTCAGATATGAAACTGCCTAATTTCCCAAACAGAGGAAAACTTCAAATTCCTGTAAAATCTGGTGTCCTCTGCCCAGATACAGCTGCAATTTCTCCATTATTGATGTTACTAAATATCGGGGGTTTTTTTTCTGTTCCCATCTACCTATGCTTTCTGCTGTTCCTTGCATATTGAAATTTGTGTTGATTTCCACAAAGACAGGCAAAATGTGCAGGGAAATGATACAAAAATGCTGCTCAGATGTCTCTGGAATATTTTGGAAATTCTGTAGCAGGAACACGTATGTCATCTTCTGCCATAAGTATAAATTGCTTCCGTTCATTTCCTAGTTGAAGTGTGAGTTTTATTAATGAGGAGTGAGTTTAAAATTCTCGTTGTTATTTTAAAGGTCAGCCAGCACATACCAGCAGCATATCAATGGCAGGAGTTAATCATTTAGTTATCAGAAGATAAAAGCATGAACTCACATGAAAGACAGGGACAGCATCACATCGACAACCATTTTCCTTGGGAAAACAATATCACATTTTCATGTGGGTCCAGATACCACAATCAAGAAGTTGAAACTTGCAATCATATAAGACACTTCCTGATAAGTTCATGTGTATCCTGTGATAATTTCACACACTTGTGGTAAATGACAGGCACACTCTGCACATCCTTCAATAAGGGACAGCAGCCTTTAGTTTACCAGTATATACTGGAGAACTGTGAGAGCAACTTCACAACTCAGTTTTCGTCCTGATAATTTGTTATTCTACCTGTGTTCAAAGAGTATCTTGAAAACTCCTCCCCTCTAGTAAGACAGGATTGAGTAGACACTGCCATTTTGTCAATGTTTGGACAAAAGTGAGAAGACCTCTTAAGTCACACAGGTCTTGGAAAAGGAACCATGGATTACTTGTTTTCAAGTTCTTTCTACTTCAGGACCCAGTCTGAAAGACTGAGAATAAATATCTTTATGCATTAACAGTACACTGCCTGTTTGACTTGTTAAGAGGTTTTCTTGGTCAATATTTTAAAAATTAGCTAAGCAACACTCTTTTCAGAAGGTACTAAATACTGGTTGAAAAATAGATCAAGAAAGGCATTTGAAGCCGTAGATGTCCAAAATGAAAAACAGAAATCCTGAAAAATAAAGGCTAGTTTTCTGGAGCTACCTCAAAATCTATGTGGCAAACAGGATATCTGATTTTTACAATACAGGGAATCACACAATTGCCATTTGCCCACCTTCTGTCATCTATTCCAATAATGTAACTCATTCCTTGGATGGGACATGCAGCAACACTGACATTTCTCCCTATGAAAATAACATCTTTAAAATCTAGCTGAGATTTCATAGGAGTCCTGTCAGCTTCCTGAAATTTACATTCCCAACCATCCTTGGCAATACTAAAGCCAATTCTCTTTTCAGGGGTAAAAATAACAAAGTAAGAATAATAATGATAATTTTCTTTTCAATACAAATCATGACATAAAACTTGCCGGAGTAGTCACAAACCCTTGCAAAAGTGATGACTTTAAGGAACTTTATTTGGCATGAAAGTTGAGACTATGTTGAGAGGTAAATAGGATAGTAAGAAAATGAGAAAAGAATTCAAAACACTGCATGACAACCCAGACCTGTGCAAAATCCACCAGTGACTAATTACAGGTGTGAACCTATTCAGAACAAGTACAGGCTGAAAGCTTTCCCTTTGATGATCTTCTTTCATGTGTGACTGGAAGGACCTGGCTTCATGTTTCCCCCTGCAGTGGTCATTTACTCCTCGAAGGATTGGGTCAAAATCCCCTTCCCATTCTGGCCTTGTGCCACAGTTTACCCACAGGCACTGGTATATTCAATGGCTGCTGCAGTGAATGGAGCTCCTCCTGTTTCCCCACAAAAAGCGATCTGCTGATTCACCTTGAACTCTGCCCAGGGGATGAGTGTGATCACTTTAATATACTGTGTTTTTCCACATCAACAAGTTTTATCTGCAGTGGAAAGAGTGACGTGAAAGAATGGAGTGGGAAAGACTGTTTCATGAAAATAAGAACTTGCTGTGAAGGAAGTGTTTAAAACATGTAGAAGGACACTGTCAAATCACCAAGACTTGCTATTGCATCTATTATAAAATTATAATAATACAGAGGGGATTTCTTTCTGCTAAGGAAATTACTTGCTATATTGCTAATAATTAAAGAAAAATAAAAACCATATGACAGACTTGGCAATTCAAGCATCTAATAAGCTTTGATAAACAGCTTCTGTAGAGCTTGTGCAAATACAGATTAACTTTAAAAATGCTATTATCCCCAGCAGACAGATGTTCAACTACTGAAGTCGAGAGACAATTACAGATAGTAGATTGCATGTTGAGTGGTACTGAAGGGTTGTCAGTGAAGATACACGTTGAGGACTTCGAATAGCTCTCTCTGGCTCTCTCAGTGCCAGAAGCCTCTTTTTAACAAATCTGTATTGCATTTGAAGGAACAGAGAGGAAGTACCTTACCCAGTCAGTCTCTCCTGGGACATGTTATGCTCCTGGGAAGACACACAGTTTGTTCATTTGCTCATGAGGTGATCATGGATTGAAGTTGACCTGATGTTACCTGAATGGTTTCTGTAGCTTTAGTCACTCTGTGCAATGAAATGCTCATGAAAAATCTGAATCTTGACTGTCAGGCTGTCCTTTTTCTTTCTCAAGCTATACTAATGCGCAGAGAAAGATTCTAGAGTCACAGAATTTCTCTGTCCAGGGTAAACGTTCAGTCCAGGGACCAAATGAGGGAACAAAATCCACTTATCTGTTGTAGTTAAAAAGCTTATGCCCTTCCTATATGCTTAAAATTATGATACAGACCTTGTGGTACTTTCCCTAGTAAATATATATATGGTAGGTCATTACAACGGCTCAGGGAAAAAACAAAGTTTTAATACTTCTCTTGGCTTATGTTTTGGCAGTTTTTTAATTTTGTGAACTGGAAATAGTTAAGCCAGCTCTCACTTTAGTTTACAGTCTTGTCTGCGTACTCCGGAGTAGGCACAGAGGCTGACAAAGAGTTCTGAAAAATTAGATGAGGAGATTAATTTGTTAATGATTAATTCACATATTTATGTATAGGGGGAAAAAGGAAAAAGAAAAGTTATGAATGGCTGAAATCCTGTCTTAAACCCTACATTTTATACAAAATTAGTCTGTTAACATCCAGACAATTGCTGTATTAAGAAAAAAAAAAAAGTTAAAGCATTACTATTTGTTCCAGTTCTTCAATGTCTTGAATTATTAGTGGAAGCTGAAGAAGAATGAAAAACTGAGCCCCAGACGGTGATGAATATTTCTATGAGAAGTGCTAGGCAATTGGAATAAATCATTATGAAAAGTGGGGAACGTGTGAAACAGGCAACAAATAACTGGAGGGCACTTTTTTGTTACCAGTCTGTATGAAAGTCTGCTTGTAACCATGGCAACTGGAAGGCCACATTTACAGCATTACCACCAACAAATATTGAAGAGTAACTTACAGCACTTTTGTCATTCAGGCAATATTGGCTGCTTTCCCTTCTGTGCCCTACAGACATGTCCTCTGACCCCAGGCTCCTCCCTTCACAGGGACAACCTGCAATAGGGCCAGTTAAGCCCTGCAAGTATGCCTTCCTCACTCTTGTCAAGTGGATGGGCATGCAACATTCCATTTTTCTCATTATGTACTCTATTTTCAGTAATAACATTGAAGTTTTACAGCGTGGTCCAGCTAACCCGCATGAGACAGGAGGATAATTCCGATTTAACAAAGTAGGAGTGTCATCTAGAAGAGCAAAAAACAATGTGATAATTAAAGGTCAAATGATGCACTGAGATGTTCATGCACACCTACTTCTGATCACTGTATCAAAGCATTCTGGAATGCTTGGGAACAAACATTCTGGTACAAAGGTAACAAAATTCAGTTTATTTTCATTTTTTGTCCATAGACTCCATCAGTGATGCCTCTATCCATGTCTTAAATTAAATGACTACAAGTACTTTACATGTAAATGTACATTTTCTAAAACATATGGAATTATTTTAAAATTGATTTTAATTCTGAACTCCATATTTTTCTGGGTTTTTTGGTGGTGGTGCTGGTCTTTTTCCTTATTGACCTGGAATAGTATATATCAGAAACCACTACCCATTCCCATCAAACAACTCTCCAAATAACAAAGCTATGAGTAGAAACCATGTCCCTGGCAATCTGCTTTTAGAGGTTTTGGTTAGTGGAGAGGAAGTAATAATGTGTTTCTGTGCTTATATATATATGATGTCTTGCAGCCAGCTGTTTAGGTCAGAAAAAAAGCCTGCACTACATCAGACATATTTGACATAGATATTTTATTTCTATTTACAGTGATGAAGAGAAAAATAGAATATTTTACAGGCTAATAACTTTCTGATAACATAGAGATTCTTATACCATGTTTTGGAAAATGGAGAATCATAGAACATCCTAAGTAGGAACAAACCCACAAGGATCATCAAAGTCCATCTCCCATCCCTGACAGGACAGCCACAAGAATCACACCATGTGACATAGAGTATATGAAAAATTATCATTGTTTTCATTTTTCTGTCATAATACATTGAAATCATCTGTATTTGAGTCAGTATGAAGTCATAAAAGCAAACCAATGTAAAAAATTGCTGCTTAGTACTATCTTTTATTCTTCAGTGTGAATTTTAGATCTTTCTGTTGCATGAATTATTAACACTAAATTCTTCATCCAGAAGAAAATTTCCTATATAATAGGACTTGTTTTTCTTATAATGTGATAGTAGAAAGAAAAAGAAATTATAATAATTCTTCTGATTTTTCCACTAACATTCATCAATAGTCATATTTCATTAGGGTGCTGAGCACTTATCCTGCATGAGTTCTCAGCACTTGTTACTCTTTACCTATGTTTGCCTCTGTGGTAAAGAGCTTATTGCTTAATTTTGTGAGCAAAAGGAAAAATATCGTAATGTTTTAACAGATCTCAAATTTGCAATCATTTGTGGGGTTTTTTTACCTGAATAGCAAGCAGATTACATAAGCCCATCTCTCTCATTTGCTTTTGTGCTCTAGGAGCTTCCTCAGCATCATGAAATGCTCACATTTGGCATGAATAACAGTCTATCAATGAACTTTTTTTAAAATCCTACTTTGAAGAGAAATTCCTCTGAGTTAGGAAGCGCTTGCTTCAAGAGTTGACAATTCCACCCTCAAAGTCAAATATACTAGTATCAAAAATTGTTTCAGTTTCTAAATGGTGACTTGATAAAAATAACATGAAAGAAGGAACTGTGATTTTAATTTTCAAGGAACTGAGGCCTCTCAGTTGGTGTGGATTTAATTTAAAATATTGAGTTTTCACTACTTCGGGGGTCCAGGCTGTGCTGATTTCTATAATTGCCCTGATGAACAATTATCTAGAACTAAAGAATGCAAAATACTTGAAGGAAAGCAATGAACCCAAGTTAATGTCAAAATCACTAAATACCCAGCTGGGAGGAAGAATCACTCTTTTTCCAGTTCATGGAAAAGAAGTCAAAGCCGCCACAAAGAGCAAGTCTTCCAGTTGCCTGAAACTGATTACTAGACCTCTGTCATGTCAAGAGCTATGAAGAACAAATGCAAATTATATACTCCCTGAAATGTTTGGTTTTGGGGGATAGCCACAGTTGGCATGGTGGAGGGGTTTTTAAATCTGTTTTACTTACAGGAGAGTTGCTGA
Source organism: Argya squamiceps (assembly GCA_037834095.1). Classification (NCBI taxonomy): domain Eukaryota; kingdom Metazoa; phylum Chordata; class Aves; order Passeriformes; family Leiothrichidae; genus Argya; species Argya squamiceps. Next base: position 103,073,781 of record JBBMKD010000102.1, on the reverse strand, counting down.
ATTGCCTGGGAGACATCCTGCTGGGAGGCACTCTCAGGCCTTTTTCCCAAGCACTGCCTACCTCCCATCATGTTCTACTGGTTCTTTTTGGGAGTGGGCAACAAGGTAAAGCAGCTCCTTATAAATGAGCATGAAAATGCTGTAGGTGCATGTGCAGAGACTCCAGTTCACCTGTTACTCAAAAAACAAGCATAACATGAAGAGCATAATGAGTATTAGGCTGTTTGTTGAATCAAGACCCTGCACCATTAAATTAAGAAGTACATTTGTTCTTCCACATACCAAGTCTGTGGTTCTTACTTACTTGTAAGCCTAGCTCATTGTAAGGATATGTCCCTCTATGTATAGTTGGGTGGCTGACGTCCTTTCATACCATTTTTGTTTTAGTGTTTCTGAATGGGAGCTGGCTGGGGTATTGCACAAAAACATTTCTGTCTCCCAGCTTCCTATTTCATATGACTGAAGCAATGAGTTCAGCACAGCATGATGGAAAAAGGGCAGATTGAGCAGATGATTCAGAGGTGAGATGAGGACAAATGTATGTTTGAACTGGCGGATGGGGAGGGGGGTGGTGCTTGAGTTAACATATATGAGGCTTTCACAAATAATGAATTTTTTTCTTGTTTTCAAACTCAACTTGTCTTTCTAAGCATGAAAAAATTGCTGGAAAATTTGTTTGCAGCTGTTTTAATACTTAGCAACAACAATTCATTACAGTAATTCCACACAACTACTACTTTTTCTCATCAATGTTAAATGATGTATAGTTTAGCTGAACACATGCTATATATGTCCTGATTTGGTTGATGTAAATATATTTACTACATTCTGTACCAAAACAATATGGAAAATGTAGCTTTGTCTCAGCAGAGAATTTAGTAGTAAACAACTCAGAATAATTACTTCAGGCAGGTTTTAATCTGTTTGATCATGAAATATTCATGGTCATACGTAAGAATAAATGTCAGTACTGCAACATCTTCTTTTGTTATCTAGGACATTACTGTGAATTGTTTGAGTATTTCGCTGCACAGGTTTAAGTAACCTTTCTGCCTGCAGTAATGTGCTAAACAGCTTTGTGTGTGGTGCTATCCTGCACTAATCAATCCTCTTGGCTGAGGTTATAATTATTATTCTCATTACTGGCTTTTGTAAAACAGGAGTAATGTTTGCTGATGAGCAAGGATTTGGTGTTTGAGCCCTGTAAAATCTTGCACAATACTCAGCATCTTACACTTGCATGTAAATCTAGTACAAGACAAAGCTCTTTCTGGTTTTTAAGGCAGTCTATTATACAAGCACCATATCCTCAAACTGAACAGAACAAAATTAGAAGTTTCATGGGGAAAAAATTTTAGAAGGCTACCAAGTTGTCCAAAACATATTACTTCTGGATGTTACTTTTCGTTGAAACTTGTATGCAATATTAAATTGCATGTTTACATCCACATGTAAATAGCACCCTCAGTAGGCAGTGACATTTCACATAGAGAGCATGAGTTTTGCAGTGGGCAGCTTAGCAATAGTGGGCCAATTCCCAGCTGGAATAAACTGGAGTAGATCCTAGTGAACTTTATGTCCACTGCATGTGTCCTAGTGATTATACATCTCCAAGCACCGCCACAGACCAGTGTCAGGAGACAGCATGAGGGTAAAAGAACCTTTGGTCTGATTCAGTGCAGACATTTTTATGTGAAGAGGGAATATTACTATTTTTCACTATTGTTATATTGTTATTAATGGTGAATTATTGCTGTTATTATTTTTATTGTTGTTATTATTAAAGCAAAAAGGCAAGGTAAACAAAGCTTAGACATACATTATGACCCACAGATCAGCTTCTGCCGGGGGATGAGGTACCATGGTACCACTGGGACTGGGCTTAGCAAGTACAGAACAGCTTTGCCCTGCACACAGCCATCATTGGCCTGTGCTTGTGGCATCCTCACCCTTTGGAGTACCAATGAGTTTTTAGTGGCACCCATCTTACATCTTGTTGATGCTGGAAGTTATTTGATGCTGTTCTTGTGGGCTCCACCTAAACCTACTCAGATGACACATGAAGCAAGGTTTGCATCCTTCTCAGCCCAGGCATTGCAGGTATGACCCCCCCACCTTGAAGGCTCGGTGTGAATAATGTGCTCCCCTTCCTTCTGGCCACAAACTGGTGAGCACAGGGATCAGAATGGAGCCCGGTGTTTCCAAGTGGAGTTTGTTCATTCGGTACATCAGCAAATTGTGAGCCTGTTTATAAATGTGCTCAGAGTAGCAAGCTGTCATCATCTCAACCTTAGAAAATATCAGAATCTGATGTTCTAACTCTGATAAGAGATACCTTTATCCACCAGTGGGTTTTTAGAATTCAGAATGGTTTTTTTTCAGATACAGTATAAATTGTATACATTGTTCCTCTTACACAAGTTAGAATATCAGAATCTAACCTCGGTTTTTGCTAACAATTGATTGGTAATGAAATAGAAAATCACTTCCTTCAGATCTACTTTTTTTTTGGGTGAAACTAGTTGGTCACATATCTGTATAATTCTCAGGTCTTATGAGAGGCTAGAAACATATTTTGTTAAATACTTCTACATATGTCAGAGGAGATTTGTGCTTATTAATTAGCACCTTCAGAAGACTATTTCAAGGACATGTGTGGGAGTGGTCTAGTTAATTAGGGACTATCAGAAGCCTTAGATCAACATAGTTTGGATATAAATTAATTTTTTGATATCTATTATTCCATCTAGACATAGCATTTATTGAAATACTTGACCTAGTTCTCAGCTTCAGGATCTGAGGGTACAGGCACTCTTCATATCTCAGCCAATTTAGCATGTTAGATAATACACAGTTATCAAGAGCATCAAGATTAAGAATAGAAAAATAAATAAAAATATCAAGGGAATATTGTGATCAAGTAGACTGGCTAGCAACATCATATTTACACTATGATTGTGCAAATTAATTAAGACAAAAGTAGATCATTAACACTGACCACAGATTTTCTTTTTACTGTTTTATTTCTGTTTATTTTTTTTCCATTTTAATTAATTTGCCATAGTTATTCCTTTTGCTGGCAGTGAAAAATAGATGGACACCTGATAAATTTTAGAGTGTAATAGCACCCTGGCATAAATAAACCTTCTGTGTTTTCTGCCTTCCTCCTGAAAAGAAGATAATTCATACAAGGGATTCCAACATATAGAAAAGTATCATAAGAGACTGTATGTTTCTCAAGTTAGACTCACCAAGGTCTCCATCTTGGTGATCTAATTTTTAGGTTAGTGTCTCAGACGATGGCCTCAGAGATATGTCACCCTGTGTTTTCATGGAAATTTTCAGAGCTGTGAAAGAATTTGCCCTTTTTATTCACCAATCTTTTAATTGTTCTCCTTGATCGCTTCCTATTCCATATTCTGTTTCTATGCAATCATTTTAATAAAAGCAGTAAAGTACAGAGTAGTCACTACTATAATTTCTTCTTATCTTTATAAATAAAAAAGAAATTTAATTTTAGAATGGATTAGACACCTGGGCAGGAAACTCTAGCCCAGCATAAGCAAGCACAGGCTTTTTACTGCACCAACACCACTGTTATAATAAATTCCCTGCTCATGTATCCTGCTTCTGTATTAGACTCCTGCCTCTAATGCTTCCTATTTCTGCTCCTGGTTGTGTTGGTTCTGTACAGGTCCAGCGTAATTAATTTTCAGGGAAGGGTACTTTTGAAGTAGGATGGATCATGTGAGGTGCACATGATATGTGTGGAAGGATGTAATTTTAAAAACATTCTCCTTGCTAGTGAATATCAGGAAATTATCCTTGAGACATGGAGGCAACTTCAGATGGAGCAGATGGAGAGAGAGGAGAGTGGAGTGGAAGGGAAAGAAGATATACAGGAAGGATGTGGAGGCTGATTTCTGTCTTCCCAACTAACATCCCCAAGGAAAAGGATTTACTCCATGTCCTACTGTATGCAACATTTTAAAATTCTGTATTTCTCAAAAATTAATGCATTTTTGAACATCAAATTTGATTAAAAACTGCTGCAGTGTCCATCTTGTCAGATTCTTGACACTGGTGGTCATGGTTTCTCAATGGAAGCTTATTCTTATGCGCAGTGTTTACGGAGGAAAGTCTTTACCAAAAGCACAAACCTAAATCTTTAATTTATACAAAAAATCAGAAGATAAAGGATTTTTTTATTATTATTTCTCTTAGTATTTTCCAATTAGTTCAGCTATTAATTTGGCTAAGTGCCATATCCAGGGACATTTAAGGAATCCTGCTTCCTCCTTTGAACTGTTTCAGTTAGAGGGACTGAAAACTGGTCAGAAGATATTTCTTCTCAGTCTGGCTCTGCACAACATAATGTCATGAACACATTCTTTTCTAAGGACCAGGTTCAGACTTTTTAAGGAAAGTTTTATTCCCTGTAAGAAACCAAGCTCTTAACAGCCTATTGACTTTAAATTTTTCTAAGAATTAATCGAATGGATTATTGGATGGACTTGAATCAAGAGCAAACTGGTTTTGATTCAAAGCCAAACAATTTCTGTTCACACCAGTGGGTTGTTTTCAAACATGGATATGATTCAGTGATTTTATAGAAGCCTATGAAAGATCAGTTAGCTACATAGATATCTGTGAGGATAACGCGCTAACCTTGACTATCAGCATGTCATTAGAACCAAAAATTAGAGAAGTTCTAATAACTTAAAGAGACAATAGAATCATAGAATAATTTTGGTTGAAAAAACCTTCAAGACCCCCGCACCCAATTGCAAAAATCTAACAGGGCAAAGTCCCCTACAAGAAAGATTTTAAAAAACCTTGTAAACAGGAAATACATCATTGATAAACTAATGAAAACTTTGTATAAAATAAAATAAAATAAAATAAAATAATGAAATAATTATGAGAATATGCATAACTGGCTATTTGAATGTTAGTTACATAGGACAGGAAAAATACTTATGTGCTCATCTCTATTCCTAGATAATAAACATTGCAATCTCTTATGTGTGTTTCTATAATCATAAATTTTGTAGTAAAAAACCCCAACTAATGTAGTGGAACTTTTTTTCCTTAGTCTTATGTGCTTCAGGAGTAAAAAGATAATACATAGAATGTGGAAATCAGGCTAAGGGAACAGGAAAGAGATACAAGGGGACAAACTCCCAGGGTGAACATGTGCTAGAGAAATATTTATTTTAAAATAGGTCACCTTTGCATCTATTCTTTGATAAATGTTGTCATTATTAAGTGTTTATGATAGTGCCTAGGAATATCAACTCAGAACTGAAGTACTTGTGCAGCTTTTTTAAAAAATCCTGTCCCATCTTTAAGGTATTTACTATCCATTCTGTCAGATGGCTGAGGGGTAAAGACACAAATAGAATGGAAATAAAAGGAGAGAATGAGGTGATGATATCAAAAGGGTTCAGCAGAAAGGGGGTGTGTCAGCATTCATTTCACTTCTTTTTTACTAACACATTCAATTTATACCTCTATTTGTTTGCTGGGTAGTACTCAGGAGGAACAAACCCCATTTTCTGTTGCCACATCTTCTCTATAAACCCATATAGCAGAGAAACTCTTGAAGTTTTTTGAATCTCCTATCAACCTAGATATAAGCGTTCACAGAAAAAATGATGGTTTATTGCAGAGGTTCCTGTCCCACAACTGGAATGCATGGAACTGTAGGCTGTGTCCAGCTGTTGGTCCTCACAATGTGAACAGAGAAGATTATTGTATAGCTTCCAAACCTGCAAGGCACTGTATAATATATTGTATTACTATGTATTATTATGATGTATTAGCATCTGCAGTAATATATGTAGCAATGCATGAGTCCACAGAACATTATGATATAGAGAGATCACAAGAAAGCATTCCTGATAAATATAATTCTTTGCATCTGTCCTCAGAATGATAGAAGCTGTTTGAAAAGGACTTTGACGCAATGACTCACTAAAGAATAGGAAGGAAATGTACAAAAGATATGGAGCACAGAATATTTTACAGATATTCTGTAGAACATTCTGTAGAATATTTTACAGATAACTAAGTGTTGTAAGTTATCCCATTGGAACAATATCTATAAACATATTCTAGACCTACATCCAATTAGCAGTAGGCTATCTGACCTATATCTCATCAGAATGCAGAAAAAGGAGCACCTCACATTATACTCTAAATATCCCCACTGAAAATTGTAGACATTAATTTTTCCCAAGCCTCCCCCTTTTTAACCTTACACAATGACAAAGTGGGACAAAGTATTTTGATGGGAGACATATTTTTCCTGTTGACTTACCACTTCTTCTGAGAATTGGTAAACTGTTTACTGGTTACTGACTGAAAGGGCTGATCTGCTGCATGCTTGCAGGCTTGGAATTAGTCAAAGGACAGCAAGGGTAAGAACTGGGAATGCTTTCTGGTTTTCTGTGCCTCTGAATTAAAACAAGTAAAATTTCAGTTCGTATTGTCCCCATTTATTAACTGTCAGGATGAGACACACATAAGAGGTATTTCAGACTGAAATGCCTGTCTCTGATAAAAAGACAACAATCTGTTTGCTGCCATTTCTTTTTGAACTGAACATTGAATTATTTGCATATCCCTGAAAAATTCAACACATTAGACCGCATCATCGCATGTATGCTTCCCTGGGACTAATCACAGCTGATGAATTTTTCTCTCTCCTGCTAACTGTGACATGTGTTTTATCCAGACATTTAAGATATTGTATCTTTAATGTTTATTGTTTGGTTCATGATTAACTGAAAGCTAATAAAAAACGTGTCACTATTCCCCTTCTTCACAGATCCTTCTTACAACCAGAAGAAAATGTTTCTTCTATTTTAAATGAAGAAACGCCTTCTTGGAGTAGTCTACTTCAATAGCTCACTGACTGGGCATGACTAAGAAACTCACTTTAGAAAGAGATTAGATTAGATCCTTAATCAAAGCAGTGTGAAGGCAGTGATTGAATCAATAACGGAACAAGCACACAACAGGGTTTAGATCTGGAGAGGCGAGGAACATGTCCCTTGATCCCACACCCTTCTTACACATTTCATAAGGACATGTGTGAGCCTGAGGGGGTAAATAGTCTCCATTTGCTCTGGCCATTAGAGGTGAGGGTGAGATATGAGGGAACCCATGGGCTCCACAAGTCCTTCAGAGGTAGGTGACAGGTGAACCCTTGCACGGCTCATTAGAGAAACAGCCCAGAATCACGTCAAGGATTTGAACCTCCACTGTGCATTTTCATCTGTCTTCTCAGTCCTCCTCATAGCAAGGAGTGTAAGATTCATTACCAGGATGATTCATACACTGAGAGTGTCAGGGGGTTCATTGCATGGCAAAAGGGCACTTAGATGCCTGAATGGGGAAATTAAATATTTCGGGGAGATTTCTCTTCATAACATCAACACTAACAAAAGTGTAGACCCACCACTTGGGATGAATTTCTGTAATCTTTTCTTTTTGTTTTCCTGCACGTTGCCATCCTTGATTCTGTACTACAGACATGCCTTCAGAGTATAGGTTATTTTGGTAATATTCTATTCTGAAATGACTGAGCATGGAAAACTCTAACTGGAAGAAAATAAAATACTTTAGAATATAATGAATATCTTTGAAATACTGCAAACCAAAAGATGTTTTGTTTTATGGCAAACGTGACAGGGTCTACAGAAATTCTGGGATGCACAGAGGAAATGACAATTGTATTGTATCCAGACTACTCTGAATACCTGCAGTACCTCAGCTACTAGATGATCCTATCAATTTCACAGATACGAAGTATTAAAAGCAGTACTTGGAGTAAAAAACTGAAAGTCTTCTTGGATTTTTCTGATAGTTTCCAAAGGATGTTTGGCATAATCTTCATAACTTCTGCTCCAGTGAGAGAAGAATACTTCACTAGGATTTATCTCTAGTACCAAGGACCTGTCTAGAGTACTCTTGAATCCCAATAATAATATCTTATCAAAGCAAAGTTTTATGAACAAGTACCACACCTTTGGTCTCCATCAAAATAACATTTTTTAGAGGGTTCCAAGTGAGTAAAAGTCTGGGATTTAAAATGGAAGCTCATTTGCAATGTTTTCTGTATCAATATTGCAGACACATCTGTTTTTATAATAATGGCCCTGTTTCATATTTCACTGTATATTTTGAGTTGTATAGGGTGTTAGACACTTATACAACTATCTAAGTTCCACAAAGATAAAAGCATTTTTGTATTCAAAAAAAGTTGAATGCAATTCCAAGCTTTGAGCATTTTTCAAAGCTTTAGTTGCTATATGAAGTTAATAGGTAATAGGGGAGCATGTCAGGTAAAAAGAAATAGATAACAGAAAGAAAAAGAATCAGTTATTAGAAGACTTTTCTTATGAATCCACTTGCAAAAAGAATCTATTCTGTAGGAAGAGCATCTGTATATTTGCAGAAATAAAACATATGGTAATGTATTTTTCAGATAGTGAAATACATATTCTTTTAAATATGTTGAAAAATATGGCAGATAACATACAGTTTTTATAAATGTCTATAAATATTTATTAATGAAATATATTGAAACATATACTTGTCAAGTATATGTTTTGACTTTGAATAAAGAATTCATAATGTGAAATGCTTAGCAGTCTTGCTAGATGACTCAGAGGAACAGGATATCTGAGCAGAATGTTAAGCGTGTGACTTCCGTTGGCTTCAACAAGAGAAGGATTTTCACTTTAAAAGTACAAAAGTAATACTGCAACTTATATCGAAAAGCATCATCAGTTAGTCATCCTCATGCTGGCACTCTTTATTAGATCTGGAGTCTCAGTAACTATCCAGACAGATAAAAAGGCTCTTTTCAAATTTCTTCCTTATGTATCCAAACTACGGTGCTCCCAATCAGTTTGGCCAATGTGTCCCTTTTCTGCTGGGAAACAGAGAGTTTATCTTCATCCCTACCCAAAAACAGAGAAGAGAGTGGCAAATGAAAGGAGTATGGAGAGGTGATTATTTACCAATTTGCCACTGTAGTGGGGAAGTGTTTTTTCTGTGGGATACTGACTGTCAGTGTGATTTGTAGATTAAGCTAATTAGTCTATCCTTGATCTCCATAGAGACTGCTTAGCAATAAATGGCTCCTCCTTTTTACTCAAAACAAGCTAAGTAAATATGTTCCTCTGTTTGTGGTTTCTTAAGGCTGCATGTAAGAAAAAGACCACCAAATTGTCTTGTCCCACACCAAAACAATAAATGCATTCTGAGATAATTGTCCCTTGGTTTCTCTTTGTGTCTGGATAGGAAAGATGCAAATCAGATACACATCAGGCTTTATTAAAATTTTCTGACTCTCGTGATCCAATTTGAATTTCTGAATTTCAGATGTCTGCATTTAAGGTGATCACTTCAGTTTAGTAGTAGGAAAAGGATGTCTGTTAAGTCTAGACCTATCTGTTCTAATACACAGATATCCAGCTGTACTACTCTTTATTCACTGGTTTCTGTCATTTTGGGTAAGATTGGGAAAGACTAATAACAGCAAAGATCCAGAAGAAAATAAATAAAATTATGGTACATTAAATGAAGACAGAGGAAAATCCTCTGGGAAGTATGAATTTCTATTTTTTAAGTTATATAAACAAGATAAGAAGTTGAAATTAATCCAAGAACTGAAGCATTTTCATGAAAAATATTACCAGGGAATGTTCAGTTGGATTTATCCACAGGAATAGCTGGAGCAGACAGCCTTAGCAAGTAATCTAGAAGTGTTTTTTAGTTACTTCCTTCACTCTGCTGTAATCTGGGGGGAGAGATATGCACATACAAATCATGACTGAATTGTATTCTACTGCTAGACATGAAAACGACTTGTATGCATCCAAGTACTTTTAGGTGAAAGATGCCACACAGCAATGTGTTCTTGGTCATCAGACTTCCCTTTCCCTTATTCTCCTTTTATTTTTATTCAAATTTACAGAAACTTTTAATGTCTGTACTGCTTTTGGATGGGACTCTTTTATTCATAGCATTTTATGTATGGTGTTATGTTTAGGACTGGTGACCAAAACAGTATTGATGTTTTAGTTGTGCTGAGCAGTGCTTACACTGCATCAAGAGTTTCTATGTTTCTTGCTCCATCCCATCAGTCAGCAGGCTGGGAATGTGCAAGAAGCTGGGAGAGGACACTGATGAGACAAGAGATACCAACTAATGAGAGGGTTATCCCATGCCATATGATGTTGTACTCAATGATAAAAACTGGAAGAAAGAGGAGGAATAGGGAAAATTCAGATTGATGGTGTTTGTCTCCCCAAGGCACTGCTGATGCATGATGGAGCCTGGCTTTCCAGAAATGACTGAACATCCAGCTGCGTATGGCAAGTACTGAAGGAATTCCTTGTTTTACTTTGCTTGTACAAGGCTTTGCTTTACCTACCAAACTGTCCTTATCTCAACCCACAAGTTTTCTCACTTTTACACTTCAGATTCTCCCCCCCCATCCTGGTGTAGAGGAATGGATACATGGTTTTGTGTGGCTTAGCTGCCTTTCCAGGGTTAACACTCAACAGTGTTCTAATCAGACCATCTTGGATGGTGGTTTAACAATTTAGAAAATTCCTAATTCTTTTTTTTATTTAAGGAAAATAGCTCCCTTGAAACTTAGCTTGTGTTCTAGAATTATACTATCATCCAGAATTTTAAATATTATGAAAATTGCATAGAGTACTATTCTTTATGTTCAGCAGTTAATTTTGAACTTCATTATCTTGACAGATTTAATTTGCAAATGTAATTAATTAATCACTTGCCAAAGACAAGTGATTTTTAGTTTAAAGCCATTAGATATATGAAAATGTGTTCAAGGCCAATATAGCATAGTAATTGATCTTACTTTTATGTCACTTAAAATACATACTAAAAGAAAAACTTCACTGAGGGAAAAAAATTGCTTCCTGGCTATAACCACATGTGACCATTAAGAAGTTTCTGAGTTGATTTTATAACCTTTTAAAAGTAATCATGGAAATGCTGATACACCCTCAATGAATCAAGCATGCAAAACCTGAAGTGAGTGGTGCTGCCACTCTCTGGGGTGGTCTTTGCTTACTCATATGTCACTGTTAGCCGGTAGTGACAGCTATCATGTGAGAAGAAGAGTGTCCCAGAACAGAGAGAAGTTCCATCACAGAGCTTCAGCCTGTGCCACTGGTCCTTCTTGGGAGAGCAATTGCTTATGAGGTGCTAAAAAGCAAGAGGAATGCATAGATATGGCTGAGAGCATCTACTGCTAACTGACATAAAAGATTCTATTTCCTCTTCTACATCAGGTGGGTTTAGGTGACAGGCTCCACATGGCAGTGGAAGCCAGAAGGAAATATCCCTGACAAGTGGGAGAAAGTAAAAAAGTAGGAGAAAGCATGGCCAGTGGAGTGGGATTGTTAAGGTGCAATTTCCAGCCATGTTCTAAACAGATAACAGCAATATCAGCCTACATTTGTCAAGGCAAGGAAAGTACATTTCCACGATTGAAAAGTGAGCTGGCAGAGTGCACACAAATTTCTGTTTTGTGGATGGTTAGAAAAGAGTGCATTTGAGGCTAAAGTCTCATTGGAATCACTAGGAGAGCAGTGTAATTTAGTTTACTGGAAAGATACATTACACCTCAGCCAGCTCAGTGAAGTGCAAGTGGTAACCTCCCACACCAGCACAGTGATCAGTGTGTGCACAAACCAAGTGTTTGCTATACATGACACATTGTAATTGAACTCAGCTATCTTGGAGGGAAAATTTGGGTCTCCATATTGGGCTGAGGGAAAACAAAATCAGGATTCTGCAACTGGGATTTTCTGAATCTCTTTCCTTTTCTTTCACAATATCGAGAGTGGGGATTCTACTGCATCTGTATTTCAGGTGGCCACCTGCTTAACAAATTAAAGGTGAGTGGAAGCTGCTGTGTATCTTGAAGAAAATCCTTTTCATTTTTCCTTTCAAGTATTGCAACACACATGGCAATAAACAACAGAGATTTTTTGTGTTCCATTGCTCATGGGTTGTGATTAGGAAGACACGGAGAGTATGGTACTCTTTTGGTAAATCTCTGTAACAGTGTCCTGAAAGCCTTCACAAATCCAGGGACTTCTCCAGGGTGATTCCACATCCTTGGAAGGAACTCATCAGGAAGGGAAAAATAAATTTACAGGCTGATGGATTCATGATTCTTCTTCATTTGCAGGAGAGGGCACAGAAAGGTGGCTGTAGCGATACTAATGTATGTGTTCATGGGCTGTTTTAAAATAAGTCCATCCCACAGGAAAAACCAGCATTGCTCCAGCTGTGAGATGGTGAGTAAAAAAAGTATATTTACAATTGCTGCCACCAGATTACAAGCACAGTTCAGGCCCTGGAAAGTATGCAGACCATGTTTTGAAAGGAGGAACATGGGGCATGGCCATGAGGATTGACAGTGTTTTGTCTTCCATGCTGTGAAAAGAAGAGTGATACAGATATATGCAGCAGAGGGAGGTTAGTTCACAGAGATGTTGTCACACAGTCCTTGCTCCACTTTCTGCTTTGTCATGTCACTGCTAGATGAAGACATCTTGGCAAAGAGGTGCTGCAGGCTCATCTCTAGAGATTTTCACCTGTGTTAATCTGAACCCCAAACCACCTCAATGGAAACAGAGTAGGTAGCAATACTGCAGGGAGATTTTGGAGCACAGAGAGCCCTTTGGTCACATACCCTTTTAAAGGCAGCTTGGACTCCTCTGCTACAACACAACCAGCTGTTTTGCCTTCTGATACACTGAGCTTTGTTGTGGATTTATGCGATGCTGGAGGATGAAGTAGTGTGAAAGTATTTCATTTTCCTTGTGGAAGGACGATAATGCCTTCCTGGACTTCCTACAGACTATTGAGCTCTATAATATACCTTTGCAACTGTCAAAAGATACAGCTTGGATGTTCATGGCTATGTCACATTTGTCTCCACAGACAAATCCTTATTTCTGTTTTTGATTTGCACACATACAATCAGCCCAGCAGCTTATCTGAAAGGGGAGGATGCAAACTCAAATTTCTATAACTCCTGTCTTTTTGATGCTTACTGTTTGTATGTGTGTTTTCATTCCTCTGCTGTCTCCTTTGTGCTCTTAATTTTTTATTTGTAGGTAAAAAGTTTGTTTTACTAAGTTACATATAAACTGAGGAGATAGAGCTGTCTAGACAGGCCTGTGCTGTGCTAGGATGTGCAGGAAGTATCAGAAGACCTTGAGATAGTTTATGCACAATAGCTGTTGCATTTTATTGGTTTGCATTTAATGAGGTACTATTGAAGAATTTGGAAGCATGGCCTTGAGGATCATTTAACGTCATGAATCATCCAAATTTAACCTAATTATAGAAGCACATGAAGAAACTAAAAATGTTCTACATTGGACTGCAGAAAATAGTTTGCAATTTAACACAAGATGAAATGTCTGCAGGTGCTTTATGAAGAAAGTGACTCAGAGACTCCACAGAAGAAAAAGTTAAGCTGCATTCCAAAAACTGGGTATCCATAATGATGTTGGCTTTAACTATTTTCTGAAAAAAATCAAACAATCAATACAATAATTTTCTTTATGATATATGAAAAATTATTCAAGATGACATTCCATTCATGTTCATGGGTAAGGATGTGTTAGTAGATTGGGCAGGCTAATATAATTTTTCAATATAATTTATTTTTACATGATTTTTGATAACACAAACCGAGCTTAAATAAAAATCTCAATTAAGTATTTTGTGATTATATCCTTGGAAGAAGAAACTTCATTGTTAGTGTGTACCAATGACCTTCAAGGCCACTTCCCCAGAAGCATGAGAAGCGTAGAAAAAAACTGTTATATTTGAGCAGTTTCTTACTTTTCCATAACTCCCATTGTGGGTCTACTGCAACAGCCTGAAGTAGCTCCAGGGACCTCAGCCAGAACCTCAGGGAAAGGACGATGGCAGAGTAAGAGAAATGGAGTCCAAAGGAGGACTGAAATAAAAGCATAAATAGTATATATTTTGATGTGTAAATGGATGTGCCATATATTGGATATTTGAAACCTTGCATAAGGGTCATGTCTCATCTGTATCCTTGTCTAATTTTCAGTTTTGCTATTCAAGATAATCGCAACATCCTATGGATACTTCAAAGGAGAATGATCTAAAGTGTTACAACTTTCTAAAGGAAAATACAAAAAAATCTTACACAGTTCAGAACAAGATTAAGGTAGAACATACTGTAGTCTTTAAATCTATAAATGGATACTGCAAAAAGAGAAACATCCCATTCCTCATTATCCATGGGGAGCAGAGTAAGAAGCAATAGGCTTATTTAAAATAAGATATATTTATAATTTAAAGGACAGTTAAGCCCTGGAACAAATTTAAGCAAGTGTTCCATACAGGAGAGGATTTCAGTAGCAGCCATTTGTTAGATAATAGATAATCCCTCTGGATGAATTTTATAATATCTGAAGCACTGCAATTCAGTCTTCACTATCTTAGAAGGATGCTTCTTGTCTCTGATTGTATATCCTTATGAAAAATATTTAAAGGTATATTTTAAACTCATGCATAACCAGTCAACATATATACATGTTACTTTGTTTTGCCAAATTTTTTTCTGCAGTATCATTCAGAGGACGGGGGTTTACATTCTCCATTCCAAGGGGGCTTTGCCTTTCCTAGCAGACACCTGTCTTTCAAACTAAGACAGCAGTGAGTTGTTAAACTAGACAAATGAATAATTGATTTGGATGAGAAAGGAGAAGCTTCTGTATTAATATTTTGCAGTATTACAAGCAAGAGGTTTATGTTTAAATGAAAGTTAAATATGTTTGTGATGGAGTCAGGGTAAGAATTGTCAAGACTCCCCCAGTATTTCAGAAATACTCAGATTCCTTAGCTCCATGTGGAAGCCTTTTGGGGTATGTTGTCAAGTCAGGAGGGGAAGAATTTAACTTTCTGACGAAGTACTCTTTTAAAGTGAAAATAAATGTCATGGAGCAATCATAGCAGTTAGTTCATGTCTCGACAAAGCATTTGATGACCACTGACTCAGCTGTTGTTAGAAAAAAGCACAAAGGAGGATGCTGCTAAAACTTTCCAGAAACATCAGCAACATCTTGCAAAGAATTGAAGCAAACCAGATCAAGAAATAAATATTTCCATATTATGAATGTTTCCTGTGAATATTATGTATATTTATCCTCAGGAGTGCACAGAGATTGTCTGTAAAATGTTGTACATGTGATAATGCTAAAGCAGCAGAAAACTATTAAGAAAGCTGAAGCAAAAGGGTGAGTCATGTGTTTGCCTCAACTAAAAAGTTTGGATCTTTGAAAGTGCCCATAAATATTTAATACCACAGTAATAAGATTCTATTTTCCCACACATTTAAATGAGTCAAGTTTCGGAAGGTTAGCTTTGAACTTGGGAACCTCCAACTTTACCCCTCCAACTTCACGAATAAGTGTGCTGCAGCATGCATTGGACTCCATTCAGCATTAAAGGATGGCCTGTACATGTGGAAGGACTTCTTTCTAAGGCTGCTTTCTCTGCTGCTTTGGACCCTCTCGCCTGTTAGAAGGTGGAATGCCTGTAGTTAATGTTTCTCATCAGTCAGATTTACAACTTTGGTAACAGCTGGTTACTGAAGAACTTGCAATTTCCTCATTTATTAGTCACCTCGTTTTGATGGAAGTTCAGTTTCAGTTTTCATTAATAGATCTGTTTTAAAGGCTAAGCAATGAACACACAGAAAAACACACAGAAAAACTGTCTTTCCTTGTCTTAATTTCACTTCTCTTAAGATCACCTGATCTTAGCTTTGTGAAGTCAGAGCAAGGCAGATGTCTTTAGGGAAGAGCAATTAAGAAGCAACTTCAAATGTACTTTTGCTTGGTTTTTTGTTTGTTTTGGGGGTTTTTGAGGTTTTTCACAGAATCACAGAATGTGTAGGTTGGAAGAGACCTTCAAGATTATCGAGTCTAACCCAGCCCTAACGCCTCAACTAGATCATGGCATCGAGTGCCACATCTAGTCTCTTTTCAAACACATCCAGGGATGGCGACTCCACCACCTGTCTGGGCAGATTATTCCAGTATTTAATCACTCTTTCCATGAAAAACTTCTTCCTGATATGCAACCTATATTTCCCTTGGCGCAGTTTGAGACTGTGTCCTCTCATTCTGTCAGTTCCTGCCTGGAGAAAGAGACCAACCCCCATCTGGCTACAGCCACCTTTCAGGAAGTTATAGAGAGTGATAAGATCACCTCTGAGTCTCCTTTTCTCCAGGCTAAACAACCCCAGCTCCCTCAGACGTTCTTCATATGGTTTGTTTTCCAA
>JBBMKD010000102.1:103025305-103057288 GCA_037834095.1 Argya squamiceps | reverse complement strand
AGGGCACACTGCTGGCTCATGTTCAGCCGGCTGCTCACCAGGACCCCCAGGTCCCTTTCCTCCTGGGCACTGTCCAGGCACACCATCCCCAGCCTATAACATTGCAGGGGGTTATTGTGGCCAAAGTGCAGGACTTGGCACTTGGACTTATTAAACTTCATCTTGTTAGACTCTGCCCATAGATCCAACCATTCCAGGTCTCTCTGCAGAGCCATCCTACCTTCCAACAGATCGACACACACTCCCAGCTTAGTGTCATCCGCAAATTTACTGATGAAAGATTCAATAGCCTCATCCATGTCATCAATGAAAGTATTGAACAGAACTGGCCCCAGCACAGACCCCTGAGGGGCACCACTGGTGGCAGGCCACCAGCTGGATACAGCACCAGTCACCACCACTTTTTGGGCCTGGCCATCCAGCCAGTTCCTAACCCAGCAAAGAGTGCTCCTGTCCAAGCCATGAGCTGCCAGCTTTTCCAGGAGTATGCTGTGGGAGACAATGTCAAAAGCCTTGCTGAAGTCCAAATAGACAACATCCATAGCCCTCCCTGCATGTTTTGTTGGGGTTTTTTAGTTTGGTTTTTTCTTGGTTTTTTTGTTTGTTTGTTTTGGGGGTTTTTGTGTAAGATTTCTGCAAAACACAAGTGTAATCAGTGTAATCTTTTCTCACATGTGAAAGAAGAAAACCAAAAGGCTGGAATCAAGCTGATTTAATAGCAGAATAAAAACAGTGTCTAGGACTTATTGTTGGGTTCTTTGTGACCTCACTCCTTGGAATGGCATTATGCCAGGGGTACAATTCCTCAGAATATTAGATGTGAGTCTTTTTACTACTGTATGTTCATTGTAGTTCTATGATGGAGAATTTTTTTTTTGGGTGCAGGAGTAAATAATTTTAAACAATAGTTATATTTGGGAAAGAGCAGAAAAGTGTAACTCAGACTGCAAATTGTGGCTGTTCAGTGTTTAAGAAAGCCCACCTTACTCAACATTTTCTGAAACTAAATATTGTTAGTTGAAGGAAAGCTTCAGATCCTGTAAACTGAGAATGTATTAGTGAAAGGGAACATTTTGCAGGCTTATTCTTGAGGGTTTGGTGAATTTTTTGCTTTCCCTGAGGGTGACCTTTTAGTCATAAACCAAACCAAACAGGACCTAGAAGCTGAGGACAAAATCCTTGTGATGGCAGTGGCAGATCAGTATTCAGGCACCAGAGTCTGGAGTTCAGTGAGTATTCAGTAGGAGATATGCACCTAATAAAGATCATTGGCTAAAGCAGCAGTTAACAAGACTGATTGCACTCATATATATCTCAGGGATTTGTGGTTCCATTCCACCTTTTTGACAATAAAAATATTCTTCGGTAGAACAAAGCTGGGAAATCAGTGCTGAGGCAAATCTGTTTGTTGCACTAAATAAATCAGTCATATATAACATAGTCAAGAGGCAATAATGTTATATAAGTTAATTAAATAACATCCATAAAATAAAATAAAATAAATAAAATAAAATAAAATAAAATAAAACAAAAACAAACTATGTGGATCAAAATACTCATTTTACAGTAAGAGTTAAATAAAGAACTAGTTTTAGATTAATTTCTAGTTCAGATAAATCTTGTGACTAAATAAAATGTTATATCAGAAGTGATTGTGGAGTGGAGGCCTTCTGAAAAGAAGGATAGTTAAACCATTTTCTAGTCCAATCATGAAACCCCAGTGGTTTTCCCAGACTAGTACCAGTCCCAAATGCTCATATCTGTAGCAGAAAAATTGGAGGAAACCTGTAGGTTTACTCTAGTCCTTAAATATTAGAGGTGACAGTGTGCTGCTTGGGGAGAAGGGAAGGCCTAAATTTAAAATGGGACTGAAGAGTATCTTTTTTTTCCTCAGCCCTCTAAATTCCAGCCTAAAATCGAGCATGGGTTGATGCTGAACGAGTTTGTATTAGGTGTGTAGAGGCTGCCCACATTGCCATCCACTGCTGGGTCCTGCATTGAGTCATAAGTGCAGTTCTGGTAATGAACTCCCTCCCATGGATGATTTTTTGGTCAGACTGATGAACAGTCTTGTAGCATACACATGGGATGCCTTTTGGATGTGGGTAAACTGAATGTGCCATGGGAGTACATTAACTATGATCAAATGGAGTTGTTTTGAAGTACTTCCCAGAAATGCTGTAGTTGAACCATCATCGTGTACAGGAAATCACCAGTGCTGGGGATTTTGGTTGAAGGCTCCAGAATAACAGCTTGAGTTTAAATCTGGTCCATGGGTCAAGTTGTCATTTGGACTAGATTTGATTTAAAGCCATGATAAAATTAATGCTTTACATAATGGCAGGCATTACGCTGTATATGTAAATATATACTGGATAGACATTCTGAGTTACTATTTTACTATGATTCTGATTTTTCAAAATACATACTTATGCATGAAAACAAAACAAACCTGCATTTCAGCTAAAAGCAGCAGACATTTGAGTAACAAATTATTTCTTATTGCAGAGACTTGATACTGTAAAGTAACATTAGCAAGTCATCCTGAGAAGTCTAATAACGATCAGATTTAATGAAAGGGGATATTAGGTATTTTTTTGTCTCAAAATATATCTCCTTCATCGTTTGACTTGCAAAATTGATACTCAAAACAAACTTTATGTTCTTTTTTATAATGATCCTGTAGATAATGATGAAGAAATTGTCTCTAAAACTTTCTACTGCTTGGTACTTAATTTGCTATGATGAAATCTATATATTATTGGGATTTTAAAAGTTCTGAAGGAAGCAAAATATTCTAACAATATAAATTATTTGATTAAATTATTGCTACTTTGAGATTGGAAGTAAGTAGTATTTAAGGTCTAAAACTGTCAAACTAAACTCTAACAAATTTTATTTTGAATATTTTCCACTTTTATGTAATTAACCTTGTGGTTTCTCTGCCTCAGAAAAAGCATCATTATCTTCAGCACTCAGATGCGAAGAAAGAACAAAACTAAATTCTGACAACCACAAATGGGCTCTCATCTTTAATAGTTTTGAATGTATCAAAGAGTTTTTCTTACAGAGAGCATAGCCCTAATGGCAAAGTAGTTTATCATTATAAGGCAAACCACAGTAACAAACATAAAATGTACCTACAATATCCAAATTAAAAGACTAAAAAGCTCAGTCTAGACTGCTCTACCCCTCCATAAGAGATCAATCTCCAGAACCCCGCCAAGATATTTCTCTTTCCCCTTGTGTCAACCTATTTCCCTAATGGCATTGATGTGAGCTGTGTTTCACTGCTTGCATATTTCCTACTTAACCCAATCCTTTAAACAATGGCGTGACAAAACTTTAGGTTTGGGCTTTCATTCACTGCTCAGAAGAACATTATTTGACTTAGAAGATACCAAATTGGTCTACATGTCCAACAGAGATTTTCCTGGTATACAGAGTACTCCTGAATTACTTGTCTATTTCTTTTGTCTGCAGAAGGGGACAGCAACAGCCATGGCCACTGTATTCTTTGTTTCATAACAATCATCTTGCATGTGAGGGTAAATCCTTTAAAATACTGCACCAGCAGAGGCTTCCCGGTTTCTCAAAATACAGCTTTAGGTATGGGAGACATTTTCTCTTGATCTAGAAGCTGGGTAAAAGGAAAAATAGCTAAGTTAAAGCCGAGCAGGGAATAAAAGCTTCGAAAGCAGTGTTTTTATCAAAGGACATACATAGTCTGAAGGCCTGTTGTATGTGAAGCAAACTTTAAAACTCTCATTCTGTGGTAAATCATTTTGACGCTTTGCATTAGCATGAAGAGGGTACACTGGCATTTCTACGTGATCAAGGTGAACACAACAGATTTTTTATTAATGAGATAGTTTCATGTGCTTTAAGATTTGGACTTGGTCTTTTGCCTAGCTGTATTTTCTGTTTTTCTGGAAGTTTATCTTCTCCTGATTATTCAGTTCAGTAGAATTTGAAGGGTGTTGAAGATGATTTCAAGAAAGCCTGTTTATAAAAGTTCACTGGAATGAATGCAATCCTAGCTGGTCTCTGCAACTCACTTGCTATACAATAGGACACTCTTCTGGTACTTGTCAGTAATGTAACTTTTCAAAGAACAAGGAGACCGCCTTGACCCTTAGCTTGAACATTGATTCATGAGTATAAAACTCAGGGGAAATGGGATGGCATTGAGCTTTTCCATCAGTACCTCACTGAATGATGGTGCAAACTTTCCACTTTATAACAACACCCTTGAAAAAATACTGCTGTGTGTTTGGCAAAAGTGCACTTTTTGCCTTTCCACTGAATTGCTAAATACCTTTTTTTTTTCTTAGCTACAAAAGAAGAATGTAAAGATGAGATTTAATGATGTACAGAAAAAAACTTTCCTCTTCTGTACCTTAAACGAGACTGTGCAAAGTCACAGATTGTATAAGTTTTCTGTAAATCACAATGCCTAATGCAGACACCGTGGGTGGAATTTATCTCACTAACTGGCAAAAAGTTAAACATCTTGACTTTCTCTTGCAGTCAATGGTGAAAGGCAAGCACCTTTAGATGTGTGACTCATGTTGTCCTTAGTGTCTAGAGAAGGAGGATAAATTGTCCCCTGAAAATCGGCAGCTCTCTCCATTGACTTCAGAGGAAGCCTGGGAGATGGACTAGCTGATGTAACTTCTAGGTGCCTAAAGTGAAGTGAGACAGATCTGAGGTGAGGGATATCCAAAGCATTTTAAAATTAGTACCAGTAGATCCTTCATGAGCTTGAACAAGTACATAAGCTATAATGCTATATTGTCTAAATGAGGATCTGGGAGTCCTCTCGAGACAGAAGCACAATGCAAAACCAGTTCTCTTACTAGAGTGGGTTAACAGGATTAACATGGGCATAACTCAGACTCCTCTTTCACAAGTTTAGATCAATTCCTTTTCTTTTTTGGAGTTTTGAGGCATTTTCCTCAGTTTATTGCTCACCAAACAAACCTGCTTCCTCTGGAGAAGCTGAGACATGCACTGTGGGGTGCATGCTTTAATCTAGTGGTTAGAATATCTGCTTTGAAAAATATTTTCCTGTCTTAAATGTATTTCCTTTTCTTCTGGATGATTTACAAAGTGCTTTCTAAGCCCTGCTGCAGTCATACAGTTCTTTCTACTGACTTGGAGCACACCAAAGTGCAAGGAAGAGAATACATTTCTGCCTCAATCTTATTGCTAGGGAAAGGGTTTTAATTCCTGATGATTAAAAAACTATAGGGACCACAACCAGAAGAACACAATTAGAATGACAATGGATTCCTTCTCAAAAAATCCCATAGATGTCTTCAGTAGCCATAAGATTCAGTTCAGGAGCAAGGTGGCCCAAATGAAGATTTTCCAATGACAGTTTTTAACATGAAGCCCCTAGCTCTCAGAACAGATACTTATACCAAGCCATGAAGCATCTGACAGGTTTTATTGTCAACATTTGCATAAACTTTTTTTGTCTTTGAGCCTGCAGCATGTTTGAAAATATTTTCATAATAATTAGCAACTTTATATGTGTCCAAAATTATGCCCTAATTCTAATTAGAAGGGTCATTAGAGAATTCAAATCTGCTAAATTATTTTTTTGAGTTGATTAACTTTCCCCTTCCTATACCTGATTTAAGGTAGGAATCTAATTATCATCTCCTTCCTGATTCAAAGCTCTGAAATATTATATGTTCTTAAATTACTTACCAGGGAATGTGCACAGTGATGGTGGTGAATGACATATTTCACAAGTGCTATGCTTGCCATATAAATTATTATTAAATTATATTCCCTGGAGTGTATGCTATGACATCTGGGGTTGCTTCAGGCATTTGGAGTTCCATGTCTGTTACCAGATCACTATGGTTTCAGGCAGCTAGAGTAATACCATCTGTAAATTAATAAATGTCACCCTTCTGTGCTACTTCCTTTCAATCCACACTCATATCACGGCTTTCATAGTTTGCTCTGCTTCCTGCAAATGTATCATATAAATACATAAAAATTCACTGGGGTTTTTTCTGTTTTGGTAGGTTGTTTTTTTTTTTAAATGTACAAATGCCATATGAGAAAATCAAAGCTCTGCTCAGAATATTAAGCAGGTATAAAGAGTTATTTCATTATGCCTTTTTTTGTAATGTAGTGATTTTCTCATTTGTGCCAAATTCCAAAGTAAGCTGTAAGCTGCTGATTACCTGATGTTTCAGAGATAGTGTTGCCTTCCTGGAAATAAGAGAATTGACTACTTTTCTGATAGCAATGAGGGTTTCACAAGTGCTTCCTTTAGCAAAAAAGAATTTTTAAGGGGAAAAAATGAGGCAGCAAAACAATCAGTTTCTTTGTGTAAATCTGACTAAAGGAAAATCCTGCTTCATGTTTTCGAGAAATATGCTGTTCCTTTATCAAATGCATATTGGCATGCATTTTAATGAAACTTTACAGCACGTAGCTTCATATTTAAGTTGTAATTTTAGCACAGCCAAGATAAAATTTATTCTTTACTTAGAACATAAAGAGGAAAGGCTTGATGGTGTCACAGACACACAAGGAAAAACCCACCCCTTTGCAAAATCTTGTAGCCATGCTTGTGCACACATTCTCTGTGTGCACCCATTCTCTGTGTGCACCGTCTCTGTGCTGCACCTGGGCACAAGCAAGCCATCATTTCTGCTTGTGACACTATGTGCTGAGGTTAAGTTATGATTTGGATGAGCTTCAAGAAGCCCAAAAGGGAGAAAATTCTGGCCCGAGCTATTCCACAGTGTGGAATAGGGTTGTCTTTTCCCCCATATGCACCTATAGGGTTGTCTCTCTATGTTTCACTTTCTGGAGGTGTATCACGCAGCCAGAGCACTTTCTAGAGAAGACAGCTGGTGCAGAAGCAACATGAAATAGGCAGTGTCCCCTGGCTGAGCTCCCCCTGCATCCCTCTGAGCTTGTGGTGTAAGTTTAAGAGAAGCTGTAATTTTGAAGACCTCAGCTGTGCTGTTTGCCTTCATCTCCTTTTCAAAAGAGCATTACATTTAGATATAATTGTGTTCCCTCAAAATTTCTTGTGCATCCCCAGCCTCCTCACTGGTGGGGTGGTATGAGAAGCAGAAGAAGCTTGGATTCTGTGCGAGCTTTGCTCAGGGTTAACAAAAACATCTCTATATTATCAACCTTGTGTTCAGCACAAACCCACACCTTCCCCCTGCCACACTTGCCAATGTGAATAAAATTAACTCTACTCCAGCCAAAACCAGAAGAGGGGTGTGGAGGGTGAGCATGAAAAGAAGTACAGAGGGACACACCGTTTATAACCTAGGAAGAAGTTTTTGCATATTCAAAACATCATAGCTCTTCAACTAGAGCAGTCGTCAAGGATTTTCCAGCACACTGCTCTGACTTTAATTTTTTAGCCCTAAAAGTGTTCTGATTAGGTCAGATGAGAATAGAAAATAAGGTCATCATAGCCTTGTTTCCTGAGCACCATGTGAATTTTCAAGCTATTATTTGTGCAACACCTTTGCTATTATTTCACTCTCATTGCTTCCTTCCTTCCTTTTTTTTATACTGAATGCAAAGATACAATAAGAAACTGTGGATTAAGAAGCATCTCAGTCAGCAAATACCTGAAGCCGAATACAAAGAAAAGTAAAATTATATGCTTGTTATTTTTAATTCCTTTCCTACCAACCTCTAGTCCAGACTAGTCAAAGGCAGGCCTAAGACAGCCACTCTGATGTTCAGGCATCCTTTCCTCTTGCCTCTCTACCCTTTTCTATTTTGACTTTTCTTCAGAAAAGTCCACTGTAGCAAATCAGAATGATGTCACACTGGCGTGGGGAGAAAGCCCAAGAGTACTATACTTGACCTGTCTGTTTCCTTGTCAGTTCCAGCTGAAGTTTGACTGAATTTCACTTTGTAAACAGGTTTTTGCATACCTGAGGGAAGCTATATTAGACACTCTAAATTATATAGGAATATGATTCAGTATAACTAATGGAAATCCTCTCTTAAAGTGAATTAATTCTGGATTATATATACTTTTTTTGCACGTCACACTCTTCTGCCATATTGAACCCATTCACTAGGTCTTGCTTTTGGTTTTTATTCATAAGCCATCACCAGGACACAGAGCTCCTTCATAGCATCAAAGATTAGGCTGGCATGATTCATGAAGAAAACCGCAGGACTTAGCAGAAATCTGTATGCAATCTGGAATCAACAGGGACTCTATACGTCATCTAGCTGTGGTGCCCTGCTCCATCTGCAGTGCTCAAGAGAAAACTGAACCTGAAAACAGCTCATGTTAAAAAGATACACTGTTGGAGAAGGTGAACAGAATACTTGGAGGCAAGAAGAGAAGTGCTCAAGGAGACACAAGGTTTGCTGGAGCAAAACTTCACAAGCATTAACGGAGAAAATAATTGTCAGTTGGAATTGACCCAGCCCTAATAGAACTGATTCAAAGGGCACCAAGATCAGTAGGATCCTTCCCATTTTTCTTGATAAAATTGGACTCTATCGCAACGCAAGCAGCAAGAACAAAAAAGCAGGAATGTGCATTAATAGAAGGATGGTTTGGTGTCAGTTGTCCTATTGTACAGCAAAAGTAGTTCCTAGATGTCCCTGTAAGGTACCTGCACCTACTTGGAGAAAATATATGAAGCAATTAATGGCTATAGTCAAAGAGACTCATCTGGGGTAGCCTAAGATATGTAAATATTTTTTCCCCGGAGTTCTCTACTGTTTCAGGGGCTAAGTACGTTGTTTGTGCTCCATTCAAGTTACACAATTTCTAACCATATAACTGAAGAAGGAGTTGCCAATTTCTAAATTTAAAAAAGAAAGGAAAATAGTTTATTATCTGATATTCAAAAGAACAGTATGCCTTGCAGACAGCATTGTCCTTCATAAATTTCTTCCCTACAGTGGTGTCTTTCAGTCTCAGAAGCTGATAAAGCCTTTATCAAATTCCTGTTATATGTTACTTCTGCACATTTGTTCTCCTGAAGCCTGTCCCTAAATACTTATGCCTCAGCAAAGAAATTCAATTTGCAAGCAGTTCTTCAGCTGATGTATAGCCAATATATTTCCAGTGAAAATCAATGGCGTTACTGTGATACAAATTGGTTGATAGTAACTCTAATAATATTTATGTAGGTGTTTGTGCAGGCTTAGTCCTGATCATGAGATGGAGTACAACACACACCAGCCAGAAACCTTTGCAGCAGATGTCTCTCATTGTAGGTGAAAAGCATGTAACTGTTTAATTAGTCTATCCCAAAAGTAAATTAGAAATCCCTTGAACTGGCCCAGCTGTCTTGGATGGTGCATTTGTGGAGGACAAAGCCCAACATCACCCCAGTCTTCTCATCCACTCTCCACCAGCATCCTTTTAGCCTTCTGATTTGTGGATTTTGAGGTGTAGGAGATGTTTTTCAAAGATCCATAAAATCTGCTTCCCCTTTAGCACCCTGTTCATATCCAGATGGCCACAAAGGAGATGTGAGAATTTCTGCCTCCCTTTAGCACCGTGAATACAACTCTGTCCAAGTCACAGTCCACAAATAATATATGCTCAATGTAATAGCAGCAAGAAATATACGGCAATTTTTGGCTGGTTCTTTGTCACAAGTGTATTTGAGGGTATGCTTCCTTGCTTCCTTTTCTTTTTGGTTTTTTGTTTGTTTATTTGTTTTTGCTTTGTTTGTTTGTTTTAGTATAATTTATTCTTCCCATGGTAGAAAGCAAATTAACTAATTCAGCCACTAAAGATAAAGCACAAGAACTCAGGACAGAATCCTCTACAATGCATGTTCCTAGTGAGTGATATCTTAGTCTTGCATCATCTGTTGACTATCAGAATTGTTAGTATTATATATATATATATATGTATATAATAATATACAATAAATATTTTAAAGGTAATTTATTATATAAAATATAGTAGTAATAATGGAGAACTCTGGTGATAGTCATTGCTTTGGGATGAAAGAAAAGCTACAATCATTTTTGCTGCCTCAAATTAGACTTGTCAGTGAAGATTTATTCACCATTATACAGTTTTCATGAAGTTTAGCTGTTTGAATCCCAGTATGACTTATAACAACCAATTTTTTATCTATTATATTATCAGTATGTTTATTGGCTGTGTCTAACATATTTTCAATTTTTTTTTTAAAGTGAGATAACTCACAGCTTTTGACAATGCTAAAGGCTTTATCCAAAATCAGTCAAATGAAAAGAAAAACTCCCTTTTTCTTTAGTGGGGCTTTCATCTAGGTGTGTGTCCAAGTACTCATCAAAGTCTCATTAATGCTTGAGTTGCAAGATGGCATCAAACTGAATCCATGGCACTTCAGCAGAATTCTCAGGGGCCGAGGATAAGGCCTCAGCAGGCAATACAGAACTATGTGCCTTGGGGAAAATATTTTGAAAATAATATCATTGAGCCAGCTAATTAACCTCTTGCAGTTCTCTGCAGCTTTTTTGCCAGCCCATTTGTACTGAATAGAAAGGAATTACTCATATGCGTGCCCCCAGCAGAGCAGAAATTCCCTGAAGGATAAACATACACTCCTCTGTAATAAAACACCTAAGCTAACATTGGGTGAGAGAGATGTGGAGACAGGAGTAAATAAGCTCTTGGACTCTATGCCACATTACCACAACTCTTCCATTTCAACTCCAAACCAATTTATCTGTTCAGCTCTACTTTTTCCTTAGAGTTGCATCGGTTCATTTGGAGAATAGTTTAGGGATCCCTGTCGCACCATGATGGACACTTCTGGTGGGATCATTTGCTGTGAACTGGTTCACCTAAAAAAGAAGACTCTCCTGGCTCTTGATGTGTGTTTCCTTGTAGCAAATTAAAAGTTATTTTTTACCTCAGCTATTTGAACTTCATCATATATTAGGCCAAGCTTCATACCCTACGCCTCCACACTTTTTGGATTATAGTCTGCTCCATGGACTTGCCATTCAGAGTAGCATCATCATCATCCAGTCCAGCAGGAAAGATACTGAAGCCTACAGCAGAAAAGTTTTAATTTAACCTAATTTTTAAATCTGTGAACATGGCTTATTCATGTGTCTGAATGATGAAGAGGATGGTTGTCCATCGCAAGGGATATGTTGCTGGTCCCCTGTGCTATCTAAGTCCAGTCTGGAAGCAACAAATGCTGGAGCCTGCCTCTCCTCTAGCAGAAGGAAAGGAGCCAGGGACAATCACCCTTTGTCATGATTTCTGAGTGATGATGAAAACTAAGCAATTAATCTAATCCCATTAACTGAGTCACAGAAAGGTGTCTTCTGAGTTTATTTATCTGTCTTTCTGTCTCCATTGAGGCCGAGGGAAGTCAAGACCCCAGGTTTTACTACCCTGAAGATTCTACATATGAGTCATATGAGTACATATGAGAGGATCCACGATTTCACAGGACAGGACACACTCCTGCAGACATAAGAACAAGGAATGGAAGGAACATAAGAAAAAAACAGGATGAAACTACGTACTGAATAAAACTGTTCACTCTGAATCTGTAGTTGTGTAAGAGTAATCCTATGCTTGATCACCTTTTTATATAGTTTTTTACAATTAGCATTAGGAAGTCAAAGAAAGCAGGTAAAGAAGGACTTTCTTCTTTTTCAGTGTTGTGCAATTTAGTTGCTGAATTGATTTGTTTTCTGAAAAAGTCTACTGTCATACTAGAATATTTAGTGGAAGACATCATAACAATAAATACTGTCTACTGAATGTTCTCAATTACCTTACTAACCAGGGAATCAGAGAATATTCAGGGAATGATTAATCTGTTGATGCTGAAGTCAGACATGACCGTACAAAGTATTTTAGTGTCTCCAGGTTTACCTCTTATGACTCTGGAGACAACCCCTGACTGTAGAGCAAAGCTACTTCGGGCAATATTGCTCATGCTTTCATAGTCCATCTTTGAGAAATCTCATTGCTGAGTTAAAAGGAGTCTGACCAGTGAACTTCAGTAACACATCATCTGAAAGTAACGAACTTGTGCTAATGCTTCCCAGCTGGTAGAGAATTTTTCTAAAGTGGATTAGTAGACATGACTGATAGGTCTGCTTCATAGCTGGAGCACCTGTAATACCTGTTGCCTTAGGGTGTCCTAGAGAGTATTTCAGATAATGTGCAACTAATGCACTTTCTGCTTCACTAAATTGTAGGCTGTGCCCCCAACGGTCCATATTTGTCATTTCTTTCTCTCTTATTTTTTCTTTCCACTTCTTTTTCTTTCTCTTGAGGAAATATATCTATCCTGCGTATAAATTAAAATCCTACATTCTTTCATTCAGCTAAATGCAGACAAGGAGATGGGAAGGTGAGCAAAGAAAAGAGAAAAACAAAATTGCCTTATTTTGATGATGGTTCATGAAGAGAAAGGAATTCATGTTGTTCCTCACACCCTTTCTATCAAAACTGAGAAGCAGGGAGAAATATGACTGACAGGAAATGTTTGTTCTGGGTTTGCAACTATGCTATTCATACATTTTTCCCAGTTTTAAGTTGATACCAGACTGACCTTCAAGGCAAAAAATATATCTGTGCGGAAAAGTTCTAATGACTTGGGTTTATGACTTAGCTTCACATTTTACTTAGGATTCCTACCTATACCTAATTTATATAATAGTCACACTTGAGAACTTTTATATTTTAAATGTGTCTGTGAAGGAACTGAGTGCATGATCAGGGTATGAATGTTGTCATCTCCATCATTTTATGTTTTCACATTAATGAAGAAATTTCTCAAATTATTGGTGAGAAATGTCAGAGATGCAAACACCATAACTCTGGAGTTGTTTGTCCCAGTTAATGACACTGTTGTTCCCATGTCCACCAAAGTTAAGCATCTTCATAAGAATTTGATATTTATTATTAAAAGCCTATTTAGTATAGTACATTAATTTGACTCAAAATGAAGAAATGGGGGACTACTACAAGCCCTTCTGAATCAGAGTCCTGAAAGAGAAACAGGGGAAGCATTGTGGTTACTGACATCTACATTTTGAAGACCACTGGATTGCAAAGATAATTCTATTACATTGCACATTTTCAAGCTATATATTCAGAGGACTTAATCTGCTGCATGCTTTATAACCTGTATCAGATTAGTGCAGGTGCTCATGTTCCCTAACTTTGCCTATGAAACAAAACCAAGGCACAGTTACGAAGGAGTTTAATGGCAGGCCTCATCTACTGTCTTCTCAAGACAAACTCCAAGTATTTAATCTCACAAATAATGAATTTCAAAGTAAGACTTTAAAAGCTAGTATCATTCTGGCAGCTCTTTTATTTCCTAGAGATGTGTCTGCAAACTATGAGAACACTCCTCGAGTTCTAAGAAAAATTTCAGCCATTTCAAAGCATTGAATGTTACACTTTCAAAACACTTCTTATTTGAATTAAACCAGAGTGGATTTTGTTCAAATGAGTGAATAAAAAAATTAGGCTAGGTAAGTGATAAGGGATTGCTTTCTTTCACTTAAACCTCAGTTATCCATACCTTAAAAAATTGCTTTAAATAGCTCTACATGCTTTTTAATTAAGTCAGGCCATTTATTACTCTATTGCATTGAATTGAATGGCAAGCCATAATAATATTAATATAAAGTAATGGGGACTGTGAACTGTAGCTGTGCCTTGATGGCAAGGGCACATCAGTAGTACCCTCCAAAGAAAAGGGTCATCAGACCATGGAGGGATGTGATCCTTTACTCAGCACTGGTGACATGCACCTGAAGTGCTGAGTCCAGTTCTGAGCTCCCCAGCAGAAGGGAGACATGCTGTTTGAGTCCAACAAAGGGACATAGAATCACAGAACTGGTAAAGTTGTAAAAAATGTTTAGGATCGTCAAGTCTGAGCATCAACCTAGAGATATCACCATATTCACCAATAAACCATGTTCCTCAAGTTTTCTGAATGCTTCCAGGAATGGTGATTCCACCACTTCCCTGGGCAGTCTGTTAAAATGCTTTACAAGCCTTTCTGTGAAGGACTGGATCCTAATGTCTAATCCAAACTGCTCCTGGAATAACTTGAGGACATTTCCTCTTGTCCTGTGAAGGTATTTCTGTTTTCCACAAAGGTGCTTCTGGGACTGGAGTATCTTTTATATGAGAGTGATACAGCTGGGACTGTTCAGCCTGGAGAAGAGAAGGCTCAGGGGTATCCCATCAACATATTTAAATACCTGATGGCAGGGAATGAAGATGAGGGAGCCAAGTTTCCTCACTTGTGCCCACTGACAGGACAAGAAGCAATGGGTACAAAGTAAAAAACCAAACAGACAAACAAAAAAACCACCCCACCATATCTGAACACAAGAAGGCACTTTCCATATTGTGGAAGTGGTCAAACATTGAAAGAGTTAGTGCAGAAAAGTTGTGGAGTTTCCATCTTTGGAGCTACTCAATAGCTGCCTGGACACAGACATGGGAAACCTGCTCTAACTCTGCTTGAGCAGAAGGCTGCACCAGATGATCTCAAGATTTTCCTTCCAATCAGAATGATTCTGTGATTTTAAAAAATGTTTTACATTAATTTATGCCTTTGCTTCAACTTACACGAAAAGTTCTGACAAGTTGTCTCAAGCAGTTTCTTTTTAAAATATATGTCATTAGGAATGTGCTGCGTGTAAGCCATCTGATGCAATGCAAAAAATCTGAGAATGTCTCAACATCTCAGGTTTTCTGAATGAGACAGTTTAAAATTAACTACCATTTTCCATTGCTAGTCACATTTACATCCCAGAAGAGATGGACAACGTTGCTCTGCCAAGGGAAGAAAAAAACATTGTCCATTTAAAGACACTACACTTTGGATGACTAAGATGACTGGAGAATTCTGGCCATTTGTGCAACTATTTCACACAGACATTGCCAGAATAGCTGATTTAAAATGCATTAAATGTGAAAAGTTGGAGAAACAAATACAGCATGAATATTAATTTCAATTCCTAATCATAATCAGGGGGAATCAAATCTAGTAATATAATTTTGGCAGAGTTCCACAAGTTTCTCTGTTTTTAGAACTTCCTGTGAATTGAATGTGCCAATAATTAAAACCAAAAAAATCTGGCACCAGCACAGTGATTGAAAAGTGTCTCCTACCCCCAGACATTTAGCATATAGCAGCAGATCAGTGTAGCATCATTTTCAAGGAATGCAATCTCTGTTTAACAGTCTGAGTTATGAATCTGAACAATATCTAGAACAATCTGAGTTTTCATATGCGGCATACAAATAATTTCTATTAAATTTAACAGCATTTTATTTTCTTAGGCTGAAATAAATGATCTCATTCAGTACATAGCACCATGGTAAGGATTCTTGTATCTCATCCAGCCTGGCTGAGAAGGGAGACCCCACTTTATGGGGTTCACAGTGATATGGCATATCAAACCCTTCCTTAGCACAGTTACTGGTGTGTGATGACTGAAACAAGTCTTGTATATGTTTGAACTAAGGCTTTAGTACCTTGAAACTCACACGTCTGGTCCCCTACTCTCTGCTTATCCAGCAAGCCCAAGTATGGTCTCCCAGAGCCTTTTTACTCTTGGCACTTAACCATCCAACAGGGAAGTCATTAAGGGGCCCCAAAGTATTTCACCACTGAAATTTTCATCGCTCAGAACTGGGGACATCACAAGCATTACGGCTGAGCATTAGAGGCCAGGGAAAGAGCTATTGTTTCTGGAGCTGGACAGTGAAAGGTAAAGTTGAGAACATCAGCTTTTGAGCACAGGGTCTCAAGTTTTATGTGGTCTTGTAAACCCGAATGCCTGAAGAAGCCTGTTGGCTGCATCTTCTTCCTAGATCTATTTATGAAATTCTAGCAAGTACTTGTTTTAACCTCAGAATGCAATGGCACCCAATAAAAGCTTTCTGTAAGAGATACAGGTGGCTCCTGTATGGCTACTCCAGTTTAAAGTGCCTTTTGTGGTTGCTATTCATCCTGTTTAATTACATTTTTAAATAGAAGCTTTTTTTTTTTTTTTTCTGTGCCAGGATTATTTTTTATATATAAAGTGTCCTGGCTACTCTGCGCTCAGGAAGGGGGATCAGCGGGTCAGTGGGTGGTGAGAAATTGCACTGTGCATCACTTTTTCCCCCTTTTTTTATTGTCATTACTCTATTTTACTTTTTTTTTCAATTATTAAACTGTTCTTATCTCAACATACAAGTTTTACTTTTATTCTCCTCCCCATTCCCCACTCCCCCCCAGGGCAGGGTGGGGAAGAGCAGGGGTGGGGGGGTGTTGAGCAAGCAGCTGTGTGGTGCTTAATTTCCAGCTAGGCTTGAAACCATGACAATAAGTTAATATATATTGTAAAGACAGTTTAACAGCATTTTATATCAGATAATTAAAATAACATGTTTTGAAAATGTTTCAATATTCCCAAATGAACAAAACCCTGTTAAATCTTCCTTGTTTACATAATTTTTTTCATATTTAGTATGTTTCATCTTTCTTTTGAGAAGGACCATTTTGAAATTTAAAAAAAAAATCTACAGAATGATTCTTGCCTTCCTCTTTCCCTTCTGGAAACCTTTAAGCTTTATGTGAAATTTTGAACAAGTGAATGGAAGCCAACCACACTGACACACCCACTCTGATTTACTATGGTTTTTTATTCCCTTTTTTTCCCCCTGCAACAGGTTATGATAGTGAGTTCCCAAAATGTTAACAGATATGTGATGTGAAGAGGCAATTTGAGAAAGAGGGTGTCAACCAACAACAGATTTGTATGTCTGCTTCTTAGACCTCCATATAAACATCTCCTCATACTGGAAAAATACCCAGAATGTGTTACAGAACTTCATCTGAGTGACAGCATGAACACCATTGCTTTTTTATTATTTCATGTTATACTAGAAATATTGCAAGAGGACTGTGACTCATCATTTGTTACAGATGTTGACGTAGCTTTGCCTGTGCCTTTAGCTACCAATATTTCCTCCAGATGTCAAGATCTGCTGTGATGGGAGTCAGCATGATTGTTTCGATTCAGTCACAAATTCTCACAGACATTAGCACCACAATGACGCTGTGAAAGACTTAGTTGAGCTGTGGGATCTGGAACTGCCAGTGGGAAGAAACAAGCTGGTAAAAGCTACAACTGACTGCAAATCTTACTGCAGACAGCTATACCCTGAGCACCTTCTCCCTCCACACATTTCCTCACATGCCTACACCATGTGTCAAATGAGACTCTGAGGTGATTAAACCAGCAATGCCCGAATGCACAAAGTAGACCTAAGTAACTCTTTCATAAACAGCTCCTGCAATCTTGTGCCTTTCCCTGAAAGAAACTAAGAGGACCTTTAATTTGAAGCAGATGATTTCACTCAGCTGCCCATTGTCATGTATGTCTTTGTCCTGTATTGTCATAGTTAATTTACATACCACTGACAAATATGAGTACTGTGAATTACTGGTCCCAGGGTCCATTACCATGCTTTTATCCAGTCAGCGTGATCTGCTGTCATGTTCACCAAATTCTCAGTCTTTGTTTTATCTCTTCGTATTTCTTCAATATCCTAATGATTTTGGCTGGGAATACCTTACCTTCCCCAAGAAAACTGGCCAATTTGCCTAGCCATTGCCACTCCCTTTTGGTTAACACCATCTCAAGTGCCACTGACTGATGCATGGACAGCAAGGTACCCTTGCTTAACATCTTCCCAGCTTCTCCATTGGACAGAATTTTGCCTGTCACCACATATTTCATTTCCCCAACAGCCCCTAGTGAGCTCCACTACCAAAACTGCTGTAAGGCTCAGCCAATATTTTCCACTCATTTGCATCAGTCTTAACTTGCCATATCCACTTTTTTACTTGGAAAGAGTGGGATCACATTTATTGCCAAAGTAGTGATCTATCATTCTTTAAAGGAAAAGTTTGATTGAACCTGTATTCACAATGGCTGTGGATCTTGGTGGTCAGTTTAAGTAGTTCCTTTTGAGTGAGACAGTGCATTAAATTTGTTACCAGTGAGAACCTGTATGGCAAAACTCCTGTGTTCCTCCTGTTGGCCAAGTGTCTTGTGGTAGCTAAGTACGGGCCCAAGTATTTGTGTTCTCATGACAACTGCCATGCCTTATAATTTTTCTTCAAGATTTTGTAGCTCAGAGACAAATCATCCACACAGCATCTCTGAGACCAGCATAAATCATCTGAGCCCTGAAATGCAGAGATCCCTTACCTGGACAGATCTTGCTGTCTGGGTGGCAAAAAGGTCTTGGCCCTGTGCTAATTTTCCAGGTGTGTTTATCCTTTTCCTGTGAGGGTGCTTCAGAGTTCAGCAGCAGGTTATACCTGCACATGTGTTGGGGTCTAGATGGCCTAAACATTAGGAGAAGATGGTCTTGAGTACAGGCTCAGGTTTTGACAAAAGTCAGCTCTCACAGTGAAAATAAAGCATGTGTAACAATAATAAACCCTATTACAAAGTCATGATGGCTAGCTCAAAAAAGGTAAGATCTTTCATTAAAACTAGAGACTGCTTTTTAAATTTTTTTAATGTAACAGCACAGGTATTTATTAATATTTTTTAGTCACTTTGATATTTTATTGAAACTAGCATAATCAAAACTGGTTTAATGTCATGATTATCTTGGTTTATGTTTTTCTTATGTGGTTGTGATAATTAATTTACAGTTAAGAAAGAAGTTTTCCTTTTATTGAAAGGAATATGCTGATTGAAAGGAATTATGCCTGATTTTCACACTCATAGGGACATGGTTTTCCAGAATGTCTGTCTCAGCTCCTGCCAATGTTGAAATTTTCTAGGGGAGTTGGGAAAATCAAAATAAGAGTGAATCAATCTCTGGGATAACTCAGCCTGCTCCCCCGGCTCCAGTAAAGGAAATAGTTCAATATTTGCCCCAGATTAATTTTCTTAAAAATCCAGGTAAACTCAGATTTAGCATTGAATAGCATTGGATCTCAGAAAGTTATTTTTTTTCCAGGTAGGAGAAAGACAGCTTAAAAAGGGGCAAATAAAGGAAACATTACAAAACAGTGGAAACAGGAGCACATATGGTCATATACTGGGGAGGAAACCTGGGTCTGCATAGAGCTGTGTCCTGAACCACTACTTTCATGTGAGAATATTGTAACTGAAGTTTAAACACATAAAATTTGTGACATACTGAAGAAAGGATTTTGGAGAGACAAAAAAACCCTCTCTGATCTCAGTTAAACTGAGAAATACTTATTTACGGCTTAATCAGCCGATTACCTTGTCCTTATTAAAAATATCATTTACTATTAATTTAAAGGATGTTTTCAAAAAAGACAGAATATATATTAAAAGGTACACAGTTAACAGATACATGATGAAATGTCTTTCAGCCTCTCCTGAAATGTGCCATGTTGTTACTGCAATACATTTTCTACTGTCTAGAAAGCTTAGACATGAGCCATTAAAGGATCCAGGCAGCTCTTCACTGCCGTACAATCCTTCATGCCTCATTAACCTCAATATCATTTACATAAACTGCTGAACCTTAACACTGCCTCCAATAAAATTTGCAAAAATACATGTAAAGGTCAAGATAACAAATTACAAAACTATGAAATCAATTTCTTAGTTAAAGGATACTTTGTCAATCATCTCGTAATTAGTTTGCCATGGGAGAGGAAAAATTTGACATGAATGAAATTATCCTGCCCCTTAATTGTTCACTTACATATTTTCATGCACTTTGCTTTTGTATCAGCGCAACATTCTAGGTAAGCTAGCATATATTTTCTGGGTGTTGTGCACTCTCCTTTACAACTTAACTCCATTGTTAGGTACTATCTGATGGAAGATGCCTCTTCCTTGATAAGAAGTGAAAGGAGGTGTTTCATGAGCAAGTAGTATAAGTTGTTTGTCTTGGAATAGCATCCAGTAAGTGATATTCAAACTAGAGTTCACCTGGTGGAAAGATATTGAGCTAAATATTTTTCAGCTACATAGCTAAAAATAAAGTCTTCTGGGTTTTTTATAGTGTATTGTCATCTATATGGGATCTAGGGAAAAAAACCAACAAGATTTTTTGGTAGATAATTTACCACTGTATACGGTTCTTACTACACTGATTTTGAAATCCAAATCCTGTCACATGCAAATACAAAAGCAAATGTCAAGATATCTTTAGAACTTTTCTAGAACATTCTGGGACGATAAAAGAAAAGTGAATGTTTTTTAGGCTGCAGATTTTGCAAATATCAGAAGTTAAATTTTCACTAAAGTAATGACCTACTGTTCAGCCCATATGTTTGTTGTTTAAAAATGTTGAAAAATAGGATTACATAATGAAATTTTAGACTCCACTGCCTAGTCAGGCTGTTTATTTGAACTGATATTTTGAGACAGTTTCTTAGGGACCAGCCTCCTGTTATTTCCTGTTTGCATGCAGTATGACTCAGTCCTCATGCCAACTTGAAGCTTTTCTACTTAATTTGGAAAGTTCAATATTAAGACTGCTCTTTTGAAAAGGCTGCATGTACCTTGTATTCAACAACGCTTTCTTTATTTTTGAGTTAGCACAAAACAGACAAGTGCCAAACCAGTTGCTGCTGCTACTGGATATTCTTGAGGCATCCTTCTGTGCCCATCCAAAAGAGTTACTTCCCACTACACTAACAGGACCTGGATGGTTTGGCTGGGTGGAGAGTACAGAGTCTGAAAAGCCATGCCCCTATCTGCCAGGAAACTGGTCAATATTCTACTAAGTATACACACTTGTCTGACTTCTGAAGGTCACCTGACTTCCTCTAACCATCTCTCCTGCTAAATGCTAGTGGCATGACAGACACTGGCATGCCACCACCAGGGAGCCAGGATGCAGCTCAGAACCTTGCAAAACCTACAGTGCAGAAACAGCCTGTCTTCACAGCCTTACCCAGAAGCTCCCAAGCTTTACACAAACCCTTTTTCAGTATTCAGGGCTTCCATAAATACTTTGGTTCCACGTGAAATGTTGGTGCCTAAAAAAGTGAGGCATCAGTCCTGGTTTAGGGCAAATTTGGGAGAAATCCTCTGAATGGGGTCCCTCTGGGAAGCAAACCCAAACAGCTCCTCCACCCAGCCGGTCCAAGAAAAAACTTCCTCGGAGAAAAGTAGAAAAAACTATTTAATGAACAAAGTGTCCACAAGCAGAAAGAATGAATAATATGAAACAATAAAACATTTTGTTATTCTGAAGTGAGATGGTAAATTCAGAAAGTTCTTGCTGTTCACTCAGTATCTTATCAGTCCCTCTGGATGTCCAGGCCCTGGTGGGCCGCAGGTGAGGGC
Organism: Argya squamiceps; assembly: GCA_037834095.1. Taxonomy (NCBI): domain Eukaryota; kingdom Metazoa; phylum Chordata; class Aves; order Passeriformes; family Leiothrichidae; genus Argya; species Argya squamiceps. Next base: position 103,035,967 of record JBBMKD010000102.1, on the reverse strand, counting down.
TCCTTGTGTTCCTCTGGGGTTTTCAGTCCGGAGCAGGTTTAAACAATCCCAAGAAAATGGGAAAGAACAGTCCAGGGAACCTCTCTGTCCTAGCTAGGTAAAACTAAGAGCAAAGCAGATCTCTGTGCTGCTGTCTGTCCATGCTTCAGACGAACACAGTCCAGAGAAGAATGCAGAGGAGCAAGTGCTGTTTTCAAAACAAGCTTTGCACTTCTTGCTTCACTTTCAAAACCAGTCTTAAAGGCACTGAACTCCATATACACCACAAACAGAACAGAGGACTGGGGATATAAGCACCATAAAGTCGCCCTAGGACTGCATCATGCTCTCATAGCTGCCTGCAAGAGTCCTCACCAAGGCCTGAGAACACCTTGTTTTCAGTGAGGCACTTTTTTCCTCCACCTCTTTCATGATGCCAAGCATGGCTGAAAGCAGCCAAAGGGCTGGAAGCACACAGGGCAGATTCAGGAGTGAGACAGACAGACTGATAGAGTTACACAGGAATTGCTTTTTTTTATAGCAAGCATCTGTCTATAGGAGATAATTTATAAAATAATTTAAGTTAAAACAAAGCAAGGTAAGTTGAAGTGGGCTTAGGCAGCATAAAAACTCAACCAGTTCTTTGTGTTTTGAAGGAAAAAAATGTCAGGTTGTGGTAAGATGTAATCTATTGGAAAATATTATGGAAGTATTTTATATAAAATTGAGCATTCATTCATTTTACAGTGAGATGATTTTTTAATTGAAGGGGGTTTTAACTTTGTAAAGTAAATAAAATTTTCCAATTAAAGAACAAAGTTCTTTTATTTAAAGATTTCTCAGAGTGACATTTTTTTGTGCCTGAGTTTTTATCATCCTATTTTTCTGAATATTTTTCTGAATCCTATCTGGTGAAATCACAGTATTTCATAGGGAAAATTGTTAGAAATATCTGGATTTCCAGATATATCAAACTGGACTCTTTAAAAAATACAAGAAAGGAACTGCATATCAGTATTCTGTTCCCTGGGGGGACACTGTCTTAGTCTGGAAGTAAAGGTTTGCTAAACTACTTTTACTGACGTTAGAATTAGTGTCCTCAAAAGCCTCAGTGTTCAGTTGATTAAAAAAAAATCAAATTTAAATGGCTATATTTTTCTTTGTACTGTTTACACAACACTGTCCTGCAATGGAACATGATAGTCAAATATACATGGAACTCTAAATATTTCTATTAAAACTTCTCTAAGGTTTTTATTATTAAACAAAGTTCATAAAGTTGGCATAAACACAAGTACTGCTATCCCACACTTTATTTATCTATTCTAACAATTGTCCTCAGACAGATCTTCCTTATTTCTGATCATCATTTTAACTTGTCTTAGTGTCCATCATAATTTACTTTTCTATTCTGTATGAATGGAAGTGGGTATTTTTGTTTGGTTGGTTTTTTTGTGTTTGGGGATTTTTATGGATAAGCTAGGTTCATCATTCCATCAGGAATGTATCAAGACCAAGACTTTCAAAAAATGGTTTTTGTCTTAATATTTTCCAGTACAATGTTTCTATTTTCAAAATCCTTTCTTTGGATTTTAGCTGGAGAAAAATGTTTGCATGTGTTTCTCCTGAACAAAACTAAAAGCTGAGCCTGTCAAAAATTCAAAAGTTTAGGATTCTTTTGCCTTCTTTTCTCTTTTCCTGCAAATAAATTTCTCTCTTCCTTCTCCTTCCCAGCCCTCTGAGTTCTGCCACTGTCACCTTGTGACCTTCTCTGACAACCAGAGCTTGGAAGTGTCGTATAATACATTTTTCTATCCATGAGTAATTTAGTGAAGTAGAGGGAATTACAGATACAAGGAGAGACTGTGTTTTACAGTCCTTGTTTAATTTCCTTCCATACAATGAGGTTGATGTTTCTTCAGATTAAACTTATGCCTTATGGGGACTCATAAGAAAGAGCATAAAAATGAGCAATCTAATTTTAGGTAAACAAAATTCAAAGTACACTAACATCTAATTCAGACTGGACATACTTTAACCTTTTTTTCACATACCTCAGACATGTGAGGAATTAATTGCATCTCAAAATTTTAACAAGATGCTTTATAAACCCTTTTCCAGAACCAAAGCTATTTCTCCAGTGTGCTTCCTTAATAGTTCAGATCTTGGAAAGGCAAACATGGGAATGATGAGATTTGCTCTTACTAGAGCTCATTGTAACTGCTCTCTGCCGCATGTGTGGCCTAAATAGCTGAGCAGTGTTTTCTGTCCATTTTGTGCTTGCAGATAACATACACCCTAGTGAGCAGGCGGTCCAAAAATACAAAGAACATTGTCTTACTGTTGCACTGTTAATTTCATTCTTGATTAGAGTCTTACAAAGGCTGTAAATCAGCACTAGAGAATTTCTTTCATTGCAGTCATTTCACAGTGGTTTTAACTCTTCTTTAGTCTCAACGGTATGCAGAAGATAAAGATTTTTTGTTTTCGTTTTCTGTATGAGAACATAATGTTCCCTCTGTGTCTATCAGCTGTTGTGATAACCAGGGATTAATTAAAGAGTCACTTGTTGCTTCTTCTTATATGCCAAATAGCTTTAATCCCTAAAGTTCCAAAGTAATAAAGACGGCAATATCATCCTGCACACATGGGACAAGAAGAACAGTCCACCTTTGTTCTCATGTCATGTTAAACCACAGAAAATAATAAAATCATAACTTAAAAACTTCCCTTGTGAGCAGTAGTGTGTATAGAGATATACTGAAGATTCCCACTCTCCATGGCTTCTCCACAAGATTCTCTAGTTATGGAGGGCAGATGCTTTACTGCAGAGAGTGGCACAGACCCAGCAGAAAATCTGGCCTCAGCAGCAAAACAAAGATCACTGATCAGCAATTCCAAGTAGCTTGTCTTGGAAAGAAGTCATGCATATTTCAGCCAGCAGAAAGAATGGAAGCCTAAAAAAAAAAAAATAAACAATAAAAAAGCTTTACAAAAACTAAACAAAAAACCCCACCCAAACCAAATGAAAAACAACAACAATAAAACCCAGGAAACAAACAAAGCAAATAAACAAAGCAACAACAACAACAAAAAAAAAAAAACCAAAAAAAACCAAACAAAAAAAACCCACCAAAAAAGCAAAAAAACACCCAAGCTGCTGAAAATTGTCAAAGACACGGATTTCTGAACCTTGGATGAACAAGTGGCAGACTGGCACTCTGATATTTCCACTGTGGTCATTTATGCACAGTGTGTAAACTTCTTTTCTCTTCCTGCAGCATGAAGGTACCACCATATGAGACAGGACACCTCAGGGCATAACTGAGCTGTCTCAAGAGTTGTTCTGACCTAAGTTCAGATGTGCACTCTGGGTGTGGCTCGTCTGTAGCTCCCTGTCTTTTCTCAGTCATGGGAATAAGAGCCTAACCAACATGTTAGAAAAAAGCTTATGCATCCCAATTCCCTGATCTGGGCACCTGTGTGGCTGAATCTCCACGCAGCACCTCAAAGTACAGCTCCCTGTATTTTGTTTCAGATGTACCCTGAGACTTCAAGACCCAGAATTTCTTAACTTGTGGCCAGAGGACTACCAGAAAAACTGTGATGATTTAACAAATGGAAAACACTGAGCAGAAGCAAAATGGAAAAGTTAAAATTCTGCAAAGAGATCCTCTTTCCATTGGTTTAAAAGCAATTCACAAGACCCTGGAGAATCCTGCGCTTGCCGAGCTGACCTCCTTCAGGTGTGATGACACAGCATTGCAGAGTGCTGTGTAGGCAAATCTTTAGCACCAAAATGGAAATAACAGAAGGAGGAAGCAAGCTAAATAAAGGGGGATAATTTGGTATCTGAGGTAGCATTATTCCAAGAAGTCATAAGATTTTTCCACTTACATAATCAGTAGCAAATTATGTTACTTAGGTTAATGGCTTTGAAAATAGTTTTACTAATCGAGCCTTCAAAACCTCACTAGAGGAGTTTTAGAGGAAGATAAATTATACAAAATACTTCCCAATATCCCCCCTTTTTTCAACTCAGGAAGAAATACTTCAGCCATGACTAGAAGCAGTGTGAACTGGGGTAATTTCCTGCACCACCCACTGCTCATTGTTCAAATATTTTAACATAGGGATTGACACAAAAAAAATATCCCTCTCTAGAAATAGACAAGAACACAATATCTGGGAAAGATGTTCATTTTAAAGACAGAGAAGAACATTGTGAAAACTTCTAATTTTCCCATCTAATACAAAACCCTGCTTTAAACAGAGTCACAGAAAAGGTCTATATCTTTTGGCAAATAAATTTGTCTTAAATGCATTAGATTCAAAAGGTCCTAAGCCAAATTCTCTGCACATATAAATGGCCATTGTAATTGATTGGAGAGTGGAAGTTTGGCTGTCTCTAAAATTAAATCAGTTATAAAGAAATAATACCCAGCATCAGCTTGCGTAAACCAAAGCAAGGACACAATGTGGGAAGGTCTTTTAGAGAGTCTCAGTCATCAATCTATACTGGTAAATTCCAGTGGAAAAAAAAAAAATTGAAGCAGATTCTCAGAAATTGTTTTTGAAATTTCTCTGAAGTCATTTCTGTTTACCAGAGGATGCAACAGCATTCAGGAAAAGGCCAATTCATCTCCTTCCAATTTAGTGGTGATGCTCAGTTTTCCAGTGCACTAGTGTTGTCATCCAGTCTTTTGGTAGCATGAGGGGTGTTGATGAGTTTGCTGGCCTAGGATTTATGTTTGACTTCTCAGCAGGTAATGTATGAGACAGTCACTTCTAGATGGACCTGACCAATACTTTCTGTAGAAACATTTTTATTAATGACTTCTGAGCTCTTTCATCATACTGCATACCCAAAAGGAGACCTGGCAGGACAGAACATTTAGATTAAATGATGTCAGTTTGAAGAGTCAGAACAAGAGGGTTGAAACCACTGCTGCCTAAACTATTACTCTTGCAGAATGATAATATCTTATTTTTAGAACATTGAAGCATGTCTCACCCTGGAGATCAAGCAGCACTTTAATGGTTATTAATGGCAGCTGTCAGGTATGCATCTATTGACCAAGAATGAGTCACACTGGCCCTACTAAAAGACCCAGTTAGCTGGAAATCTGTGGTGCTTTTTGCTTATTTCTTTTATTTTCTTTTTTTCCTTATTTTTATTTTAGCAGCTCATTCTTCTGTAGGCAGTATGATGGTGAAATATCAGAGTGTTTATCTGCAGTAGCCATTAGGACAAACTAATGAACTTGTTTTGGAGACACAAGCAGGTCATCACCTGCTTTGTCAGTAAATAATAACGTTAAGGAGGCAATTTCCATCACTGTAGGTACTCACAGGTTAATTTAGAAACTACCAGCTTTTAATTAGTAATGCAGCCAGCATACTGTGTGGCAAAATCTTGTGGAAAACCTTTCAATTTGTTAGGAAGCTAGAGAAATAAATTAAAAATACTCTTCTTCTCCACTAAAGAGTGTTTTGAAAGTGCCTATTACCAATATGATTGACATTAATGGTTAAAAGGTAATAATTTAAAATTCTATATTAATTTTTCTCCCCAAATTAAATGACTTTCAGACACATTTCATTTTCATCAGGCTGCAATATTTGCATAGGTTTGACAAATCAGCTGCTGCAACTGTCTTACAGTAATTAGTACAGGCATTTAATACATGCTTTCCCAGCCAAATAAGGCAACTACAAATAGTATAAAATCTGCAACAACAGTGCCTATGAGACCTCATGATCAAGCAAAGTCTGCTGTTCAGTTTTTTTGGCAGGAAAGGTCTGCAAGGGCATGCAAACTGCACAGAAAATCCAGCACATAGCTGCCTGCCTGTTGAACAAAGAGACAGATACAGTATAGGTCTGCTTCCTTTATTTCAGAATGCAATTAAAAATCCTGGCCCTTGCCTAAAAGGTCTGTCAGAGAGAAACTGCTCTGAAGTGATGACACTGACAGAGCCAAGAGGAGAGGTCTCAGGAGATCAAGCTGAAGCCCAGAGGGAGTAAACTTTTGTGACTGAAGATGCTCCTGCCCATGCAGGATTTGTCTAATACTGCTGTTTTCAGGTCACTATTTAGGCCATGTATTTGCAAATGCCTTTGCAGTAAAAAAAAATGGCACTTTAATGAGTGAGAAAAATTAAGAAAGTGCGGGGCAGATGACAGTGGAGATAAAGAGAGAGAGAGGACACAGAGAGAGAAATAAATAAATAAATGAGGGGGTATGAAGTCCCTTTGTTCAGTATTGTACTAACCTTAGCACAAATTCCCTACTAAGATGATCTGATAGACTGTACATTCCCAAATATGCTAGCAGAGGAAAAATTCCGCCTGAGCCACAGACCAGCACATATTCACTTATTATATGCTGGACAATGTCCAATAAAGTGTAAACAAAGTGCACAGGCCCCTGGATGTGAGGATATGTTCTTCTCTCTCCTGATAAACAAGGTGATGATCAACACTGAATGATGAGCTCTTCTGAATCACCAGATTGGCTTCTGCATCTGGCCTGTCCTCACCCCTGTACTGGCACTGCCTGCTATTGAGTCAGCTTCTTCTCTGAACATGGTTTAAGGCAAAGCAATCTCCCTCCAGCCTCTACTTCTGCCCATTAAGCCAGAAATCCCAAATGGGAGTCAGTTTTCCCACTTGAGAGTTCTGGAAAGAATAGGCAATTATATTACTGCTCTCCTGCTTGCCAACTTTGTTTTTGTCTACATGCACGTCCCAGTCTGTTTGTTTTAGCTAGCCAGCTGCTTTGTTTTACCTTTCTGGAGGTTTTTTGGGATGCCATATCCAGAAATATGGCTACTGTGTGCACTTCTGGCCTCTGCCCCCTGTTTCTTCAACATTATGACAGTTAATATGAAAAGCAGTGCTTCTACCTTGGAACAGTCTTTGATGAATTACTAGTAATAACCCAACATTTAATCCTAAAAATTGGGCTACCTGTCAAGTTTGTCTGCAAAGCAATTTCTTTAATTTCCACTGATAGTCCTCTTCTAACAGGGTCATCTCCCCCAGATCAATATCAGCTTAAATGTGATTTGGCTTTGTGATCTCTAGGGGCATTAGCTTGTCCACTTGCTGTGCTCAGGATATTCCATCTTGTTCTAACATTTCAGCTGAACACAAAGCATCAACAAGATAGGTGTTATTACTGGCTTGCCTCTGAAGCTGCATGCTGGATGGCAGCTGTGGAACATCGGCACACAGGCAATCCTATCTTCAATAACTTATCTTTCCAATGAGTCCATGGTGTACCATTCCCATATTTTGCAGAAAAAAAGTCCCTTGTCCTCGGTACATTGCTAGGTCATGCATTCTTCCTGCCATGCTGTGATTCAATTATCTTTTCCCAAGAATTCATGTTTACAAAATTTCTCCTTTAAGCAAATATGTGTCTGAACTGCTTTGGTAAATGAGACCATAAAATGCATTCCTTACCTCTTCATTGAGGGTTTGGTGTTGGATGGTTGTCTGGTTTGTCACAAAGCCCTGTGCATATCATCTGCTTATAAACTCAAGAGGAAATGTTTGTTTTCCTTATGTAAATACTATTTTTTCAATGTAGGAGAGTTTCTCCACAACAGCTGTTACAGTCTTTTGAGTTCTTAATTGAATAGGAGATGTATTTTGTTCTTAGGTTTATGAAGGCTTGAATGAGTTTTTGTGAATTTCATTATTCTTTCAGTTTCTTTTATACCATTTGTGACTTATGGACAGGTAGCTGCTCCTGGTATTAATTTATATTGTCAGGTTTTTGGGCTATTTATTTGTTTATTTTTTAATAGTCTCCAACCTGGGCACATAGGTCTGATCCTCTTATTAAAAATGTATCTGAGGTACCCTGTGACAGTTTCAAAGAGCAGGGTTGCAATATTTCCTAGACAATGGTAATTAAGCACTTACTCCTTATTAGAATTAGGAATTTCTGATTTCTTACTTCCATATAGTGAATCAAAAAAAAATTCTAAAATATCAGGACATCAAATTTCAGAAAAGTCAGCAATCCTGTTAAAACTCCAGAAAGAAGATGCATCTTTCAGCATAATGCTTACTGATATGTAAACATGGAGAGAGTGAAATATGCTCCATTACAAGAGAACTGGGATTTCAAATTATCTCAAAAATGTAAACATGAGAATTACTTTAGCTTCAAAGCTGAAAGAAGGTAACAGTTCCTTTTCACGACATTTGATTTTCCAGATCCTTACCATGAAAATATTTGATTTTCCAGATCCTCTTTTCATTCCCAAGTGGAACCTCTGTAGTGCCTTTATGAAGGCAGAATTATGCTGGACTATCCTGAGATTCAAACGTGTACTTCAAAAAACATCTGGAAAATACATACGAAGCTTGAAATCCTTTTGTCTTGTGAGTTTTCAAAGTGATTCGAGCATCAAGTAAATTCTGATGACCCTGGCTGGGAGCCTTTGCCTTCTTTCTTTAGGCCTGAGCATCTCCAGGTAGTTCTCTCTGAAATGGACAGAGTGAAGGTAAAGCCTCAACTTACAATGACTAAAAATGTAAGTCTCTTGCTCTGGTCGTTTCTGAGTTGAGAATCCAGACTAAAACATCTCCTGTTAAAAGCATCCTTTTCAACCCTTATACTGTTATTCTGTGAACTGTTTTGGCCTCAGTGCAGTGAAATCACATGAAAAATGTTTCAATCAGTTCTTTTCAGGAGCCTTATGATGTAGTCTTTAATTATAAATGTTCATTTTTCTGTTCTCCGTAGTCCCAGAACATCTTGAAATTACTTGTATTTTATTCATATTTTTATTGTTAGAATGCTTTCCAGGCTGAAGGGCATCTTTTTAAAGAAAAACAAAATAAATAAGGAGAAATGGGTGCTCTTTGTTTAATGTATTTTAAATGGTTGGTATATTTCAAAATAAAAATAAAATACTGACATTTTTCACACACAGAGAATTACAGGAAAGTTGCATGGTAACTTGGTGTATGGGCTCAAATTTGTTAAATAAAATAAAATTTAACCTTTTCCTTTTGTTTTTATGGGTAAAGGAGCACAATAAATCAAAAACAATGTTTGACGATTGTAAGTGTTTCTAGCAGCAACTCCATTAATCTGAAAGCCTTTGGATCTTTACTTTGTTGGAAGTATTTCTGTTGTGATTTTATATATATCAATAGCTATCCTTTGAGTAGGACAGGAAGCATTAGTCCACTTTGTATTGTGCACATAAACATGCATATATGAATGTATGTATACATCTGCTATGGTTAAGATAATATTAATCTATGCTTTCACCTACATTTATTCTTATACGTTTATAATATATATGTATACTTAGAATCTGCTCTGTATGCACACAGGTGTGTTTATGTAATTATGCCTCCTACCAAGGTGCAAAAGCCAAAAGATATATTTTTCTTTAATGATGGTAAAAAAGACAATAAACAAGATGTAACTACTAATATCATTTAAGACACAAATGTCCTTTCAGATAAAGGCTCAATGCTGAGCAAGAATTTCACAATGTACATTCAATATTAAACAGATTTTGGTATGATGATGATGATGAGAGGAATGGAGCACCTCTTCTATGTGGACAGAATGACAAAGCTGGGGTTGTTCACCCTAGAGAAGGCTCTGGGGAGATCTTACAGCACCTTCCAGTACCCAAAGGGGGTCTGCAAGAGAGGTGGAGAGGGACTTTTTACAAGGGCATGTAGTGATAGGACAAGTGGAAATGGCTTTAAGCTGAACAGGTTTAGGTTAAATAGTAGGAAGAAATTTTTTTACTGTGAGGATGGCATGGTGATGGAACAGATTGCCCAAAGAGGCTGTGGATTCCTCATCCTTGGAAGTATTCAAGCGCAGGTTGAGTGGGGCTTTGAGCAACCCGGTCTAGTGGAAGGTGTCCCTGCCCATGGCAGGGCAATAGAAATGAGATGATCTTCAGGGTCCCTTCCAACCCAACCCATCTTATGATTCTGTGATCCTATGAAAGTGTGTGCATTGACAGCAATCTTTTGGTAGTGTTAAATGTGGCTTCACACTGACAATCCCAGCTGAGTTTATCACACATGGTCTCAGATCCATGCCTTCAGTGCCATGTCAGTTCCAGGAGGATCTGGACAGGGAGATCCCATCCTTGATCAGATGGATGGACAAACTCCAGGGACTTGCTGGAGCTCCAAATACAGAGGCTTGGATTCAACTCTCTGAAATGGTTCACCACCAGGACTCAGGATTTTAGAGGCAGTTCGCCACTTGGGAAAGAGGCAATGGAGTTGAGGTAGTAAAGCCAGCCAAAGAAACTGGGGATTGTTCTTATATTATTTTACTGACAACTCTGACTACTCACATTGGGTTTGGGGGATTGCTGACAGTGCAGTCCTCATCCTGCCAGGCACTAGCACTGTATTCACCTTTCTCCTTCTGCTTCCATGCCACTGGTCAGTCCATATGGAAAACTTCTGTGTTCCTGGGCTTTTCTATGCCAGTTGGGTGCAAAATTCTCTGCTCTTCATGGTGTGAAGTTGTAGTGGTTTGAAAGCAAAACGAGTGAGAGGCTTCAAGTCAGAAATACAATTTAATAGGAAGAAGAAAAATGGATAAAATAAAATAAATGCAACAATACAAAAGACCACTGACAGAGTCAGAATACAACCTGAGTGGGATGATGGAAG
>JBBMKD010000102.1:102927574-103025205 GCA_037834095.1 Argya squamiceps | reverse complement strand
GTCATACAGGGGGTCCTTGATGGCCCATTAAAGAGAGATAACTCCCGGTGGGAGTTATCTGTGAGTCATGCAGAAGAGCCATTAACAAAAGACCCATTAAGAGAAGACTCATTAACAAAAGACCCATTAACAGAAGACACCTTAACAGAAGACACCTTAACAGAAGAGAGAGGGGGAACCTGGAAGAACACTGCTTCAACAATTGGTCTCAACAGTTGATGAAGATGGTGATAGAATACTTTGTGCATATCTTATACTACAACTCAGGACACAAGTAATTGATATTTAGGCCATCATATCCACGATGCAAGTTTTCCTGTGTAGATATAACACAAGGGGTCAAGATTTCCTGTTATCTTCTAGAAGAAAGATGGCACCATTGCTACAGCATAGAATACAGAATGTCCAGAGAAGTAGGGTGCTGTGGGAGGCTTGATCTATTGGGAGCAATGCAAAGTGAGAGTGTAGCCTTGCAAACTCAGTAGACAGGATAGCTCTTATCACAGGTGTGCAACCAAGGAAAAGAAGGCCTATGAGACCCTGTGAGATCATACATGAAATGATAAAGATAGGATCCAGATTCAGACTACCCCAGTGTTTGATTACTCTTTGCAGTAGCAATATATTTTTGCTTCTATAATAGAAAAGGAAAGGTATGAAATGGAGAAAGAAAGGATTCCAGAATAGCTAAAACAGCAAGAAGACACTTCAAAATACTCTGAGGAAAGGATACCTTTTCTCTCCTTCCTTATTCTTTACTGTCAGAAAAACACGATTTCATGAATGACTTCATGTTGATCTTCCCTGCAAATTCTTGTGGTTTTTTTAATGCTCTGAGAGTGATGCACTTTCAGTCTGGGACCAGTGATCCCTTTGAACTCACTTGAAATAAGAGATGACAAATGGAGAAACAGATTTTAATCTTGGCATCTTGGCAGTAGATGGTGATGAGTATTCAAAAATGAAAGATGAACTGCGAAAATGAGAATTTTGTTTTCTTTATCTGGAGCTCCTTGGCCCCCAAATTATTCATATTCTGAGGCTGATTCATCATTTTCCTCCTTTTGTTTAATTTTTTTCTGACTGTCTGAATCCAGGGGGAAAGAGAAAGAACACCTTTAAAACTTTTCATCCTTGATTAATTTTAACTTGAATGAGATAGAAAGAATGAGACAGTTTTCCCAGGTGCCCTCATTTTGCATTCTTTCCCAGGGAGCAACGACACACTGATAACAGCTGGGAAAATTTTTTAGAATTAAAAACGCAGGTGTTGTGTGTGTGATGTTGGTCTCTAGTGAGAGCGGTCATCAATGCCATGAAATCATTCTCTTGCAAGCTCTTGATCCTGCTGAAAGTTTCACTTTTTTTTAATACATCCTTGAAAATACTGCAAAAAGTGTTGTGCCCCAAATTTTTCTTAAGAAAAAAAGGTAGATCTGCTCAAAACCAACCCTACAATACCCTCTACATACCCTCTAACTATGGTTTCCATTTTCCTTGAACTAAACATTTCTACCATTATTTTGTCAACATATTCACTTCAGGAATTCTAAAATCTGGGTCATTTGAAGTGTGATTTACAGCCTTCTTATCAGGCATAGAGAAGAGCAAAAGGGTCACATCGATCTCCGTATTTTTTTTTGTATCTTCTTCATTCCAAAATCTGCTAAAAAACTTCCCCGGTTAAACCATGCCTTCTATGTTTTACCTCTGCTTATTAGAAAAACAATATCACTGTAGACCATCTTCTTTACGCTTTTGAAAAATCAGTAATTATCTTACTTTTATATATATGTATGTTTACAAATGTATCCTGTTCACCCTGTGCTCTAAATACCTTTTCATATTTATCTCTAAGAGGTCTCTATAGAGTATTTTGGATATATTCTGCAGAAAGGTTACTATCTGTCTTGTCAGAAAAAAGTAGTCTGAAGTAGATGATGCCATTGATAGATATTGTTGCTTTTCTTTCATGACAAAGCAGGATTGTGGAAAGGAATACACAGAGAAGTAATGCAAGTAAACCTATTAATTCTAAAGCTTTATAACCAGTTTAATCTATATAGTTTCAATTTTTTTCTCACTTGCAAATTTACTTCGATCTTTGAAATAATCTAAATCCCTATCCATAACATCCTTTTTGCTTATTGGTACAAAATTCAAGGTCATTTAAGACAAAAGGGCAACATTGAAATGTCTAATTAAGTGTCCCCCATTTTCTCTTCAAGGCTTCCTTGTCCATAGCATGGTTCATCCATCACCTCTGCTCTATGTCACCTAGTGAACAGCAGTGCTTTCCCCACAAGGGGAGAAATAAAAATTGTGTCTGTTCTCTTCAGAAGTACATGGGGCATTTTTAACTCTCACCATATCTGACAGCCAGGAACCCGCTTTGTGAATGGTTGCACACAGCTTGCTCTGCTGCTCTCCATCATCATGCAATGACATGCACAAGAGTTTAATACAAGGCAGACAGAAACTTGAACAAGAATTGTCTGTACATCCTGTCCCACAGGTGGCTTTGTGCTGACTCTATACAGAGACATGATGGTAAAAGAAACAATCCAACACCTTTGGTGTTAGGCAGCAGGCAAGTACAACCACAGAAAAGGCAAAGGAGCTTAAAGCAGATATCTAAAAGTTTTACATCTACCCTTAGAGGCAGTCAGTCTTCCAACATTTCCTTCAACATCCCCAGAAGGAAATAACAACTTCTAAAGTACTATTTATATGAAAGTAAACTGGGTACCTGTAAGACAGATCACCTTCTTGAGATCCCCATGTCTTCTTATTGAAGGTGATTGGCTTGGGCTTAAATGGCCAGTCTGCCAATGAAAAAGTGAAGGAAGATCCCTCAGCTCATCCCTGGAGGCAGCTGTACCCATATGCCCTGTCTATTTTACAAAGTTGACTTACCTGCAGTAAAAGGAGGGATTGAAGGTTTTGCCCTAAATTCTTGCAGGATTTGTGCTTTGGGAGTTCTGTAAAAGCAAGTATAATTAAAGTGGCTTACCTGTATATAAGCTGAGCTGTAGAATTTCTAAAAGGTGACATGCTTTATACACTCAGTGTTTTATGTAGCCCAACGGAGACCATAGTTAATTTAATAAATAACACACATAGTATCAAGTTTAACACATTTAAAATTTTATAAGTTGAGGTTTTGGGTTTTGCGTGATGTTAAAATTTGTGACAAATCCAAGAATATAGTTATTAGGTAAAGGCAAAGCGAAAGCATGTGGGAAAAACCCAAGCCAGTGTTCTCCAAGATGGCATGTTTAGATTTTGTTTGGCACGTTCTTTGCTGCAGTATACTAGTGCATGATAGATAGGGAGAAAATTTACACAGATTTTACAGACAACTGAAAAAATTTACATATCTTTTTTTGGATACCTAACTACATTTTTTTTCTGCATCTTCTCTCATGGCAAATTTAGACAGTTCTGTTATGAGGATATCCAACATGCTAACCCTGATCCTCCTAAATCTCTGCCTTTCATCACGTTCATCAAGTTGTTCTGCCTGCTGTTCCAGTCACTGCATGTTTCAGTGTGAAAGTTCCCTATTAGTACAAGTATGTGAGACAATACAAGAGGCAAACAACTCGAGGCAAACACCTCTAGATAAAATTTGTGATAGCTAAATGAAAACAATCTCACTACTGTGAGAAGATGGATTGAATATTTCTTTTTCCAAGATTTTGTATGCTCTGCTGGGCATGAGGCATGGTTAAAAGTGCTCACCTTGAAACAGAGAACTAGTGGTTGCTGACCTATGCCCTGCAGACCACCAGGACTTTTCATTGAAAAGTTTAGAAGTGGGAAACCGATTTTCTTCCACTTACCAGCGCAACAGAATGTTTTGGCCATATGAAAAGCAACTCAATCAAGGCAACAGCTTTTCTTGAGATTTTGGGTGCACAGTTAAGCAGATTGTAAAGCTGATTTGACAAGTGGCAGTACTAACATCAGTTTATTTTTTTCTTCACTTTAATAAAATTCATGGGAAATTTTATGCATAACCTGTCCAAATCCAGAGGGAAAATAAATTTTCTCCATGGCTTCATATCTGTAAGTCTAACTCACCACTGCAAGCTTCAGTTTTACATTTCAAAAGTCACCCATTTTTTTCACATGCAGTATTTTTGAGCAATGCATCAAAGCCCACAGATTTTAATAATTATGCACTTAATATCTGCTTCAGCTCCAAAACACATTCTGACATCTCGTTCTGTGGTCTTCTAAAACTGCCTTTAAAATCAGTGCCAACTCATCTACAAATTCTCTGCTCTCAAAACATTTTGTGTGGCTTTTTTTGGTAAGTCTAATTTTAAATCTTATGGTCTTTGATGGATGTACAAATTCATTTAATCAGTCAGTTATCCTGCAATATAGACATCTGAGTCATATGCTCTCCATCAGCCTTTGCTTGGTTAAACACCAGATGGATGAAACAGCTGTATAAATCTTTAATCCCTGTGACAGCCTTTCTTTCATTTATTTTTTGACTTATGTGGTTAGTTTCACTTGTGTGTTTTTCCAATTAGGGAGTTAACCAATCTCTGTCATTCAGATCTATTTAACACACTTTGTCTTTAGCTTAGGAAATTCTACTTTTACATTGATTTTTCAATTTATGCATTAAATATTTAGCCTGGGTTTGAAGTAATATTGATGTTGTTGATATTTCTGTTCATTATCTGTTAATCTATCAATGTTAGTGATATAATAAAATCACACGTTCTCATGACAGTTTGTAGTTACAGTCTCTTTCTTTGGAACAGTACTTTCTTGTAAGATAATCCTCTACCTCAAAATTATTAATTTTCTAATAAATTCTGATTTTTTGACACCATCCTAGTTTGCAGTTGCACTATTTCTGTAATCTCACTATTTCGACAAAATAACATAAATCTAAACTGAGAGACAGTGGCAGAACTATCTGTTGACGTGTACATATTTTTAAAGGGTTAAAATTAGCTTTTTATAGAATACTGTCATCTATGAGTATAAATTTTGAAACATATTTGAGCTCTCTCTAGAAGAATAAAAGAATACTTTGTTACCATTATTAAAGGAGATGCTTATAAGAGAGCATGCAAAATACTAAACACTGAGGAGAATTCCTAAACAGATTTAGAGACACAGTGCATTTTGTCTCTGTGATCCAAAGACTGCAACATGGGAAATTTCATGCAAAGGCAAAGAACTGTTTAATGCACTTGAATATTGAGAAGACAGGAAGAGGGTGTAAGCTCCTTTAACCATGTAGCTTAAACAGAAAATAGAAAAATTACCCTGTAAGAAGGATTTTTGTGGTTTTTTTAATGAAAAAAGCATGTTGAGATAGTTGGTTGGTTAGAATAGACTCAAGACTAATTTATGTATTTCCCCTGCCAAAGAATGTCTTGTCTTGTCCAGGATTAGAGTAACACTGTAATCATTTTTCTACCTAAGCAAAAGAGGAATGGGAGGCAAGTGGTGAATATCAACGCTGAATTAGGAAAGGCTGTTGTGGCATCATCATTCTGTAGAGTGCACCAGCAATGCTTTAGCTAATTTTACCACTCCATGTAGTAATGTAATTTCTGAGTTCCAAAAAAAATTCCTTTCCGGGTCATTCAGGGCACAACATAAAAATCCTGAGACTTTGGAATCAGAAAAGAAATTTGCACAGGGAAAAGAGTGGGAATAAACAGTGATAGGAAAATTAAAACTTTCATAATTCTTATGAAAAACATGCCTCTAGACTATAATAAATAAATATAAAGCTCCAGGATATCCCTCAAGATGCTGAGAGGACAATGAGACTCAACAAGCTATCTCATGACCCTGAACTTCTTTAATGCTACTAAATCCTAAGAGATGCTTGAAATTATTTCATTCTTTACAGTTACTCTTGTGTGTTCAAGGCCTGTGGAATAGGATAGGAGTTGGGAACAACTATTCATAAGTAGTCCTCTTCTGCATGTGAAAAATACACTGTCTAAGTGAAGTAAAGTGAGTGTAGTTGTAAGATATGTGAGGTTTCTCCCTTCACCTTGGTATTTCAAGGATATGATTTATAATAACCTCATCATTTCAAGGTTGAAGTTGACTAAATTCATGCCACCTTCTTAATAGCTTTTCAGCCCTGTGTGCTTTTGTTATCACGTCTCATATCCACACACATGGGAGTTTTTGTCAAAGTGAAAGGAATCAGAGTGACCACAGTGTAAAGTAATTTTGTTCAGAGAAGAGAGTCTTGGTGATTTCTTCTTTGCAAGGTAGCCCGAAATACAGTGGTTCATGCCCCTGTATAGAAATACAATCTCACATAACCAATGCTTTGATGTTTTTGATGTGTTTCAACCATTTCTGAAGTATTTCTAAGCATATTAGCTATGATATATGAATGCATTCTCAATGTAGGGAAATAACCTTGAACTTCAACTACATTACCAGTAGAAAGGATCTATTCTTCATTCCAAAGAAGTGTATAAGAGTTTTAATGTAAGGAGCATTTCTCATTTCAGCTCTATGGAAATGTAAATTGCCTATACCTATATAGAAACCCCCCTTTGAACTTCCAGCTTGATATCAATTCTTATTTTGCTTGCAGTGTGATGCCAGTTGCACATCCCTTGTTTATTTTCCTCTGCATCTGCATGCAAAAAATTCCTTCCTATCAATATCAGTTACCCACATGCAGCCAGAAGAGATTGGATCTCACCCCATTCTAGCAACATTTTTCAAACTGTTATAGCCATGAGATGAAATCTCATTTATTTTATGGCCACAAATTCCAACAGGAAACAGGAACAATTTCTTTTTCATGTAAAGAATTTCTAAGCCTTTGAGATGATGCAACACTGTCTTTCCCAAGGAAAGTAGCTAAAAAAGCTACTGAATTCTTAAAGAATTTAATTTAAAAGAGGTTTAAGTGTCTTTTAAAATTGAGTATATTGTAGATATCAATATATCTGGTCTTCTGTTGCTATGGAACTAGGAAGAAACTGAAATCTCTCCCTTTACTTGATTTCACTGGTGTAAGACAGACAGTGACATATAGGGACACACTTCTAGACTTTAAGACTTCTAGAATTTTCCTCATATTTTATGTGTGTAGTTTGAACTGGTTACTGCTGTCCTGTCATTCTAAAATAGATAGAATGACAATTAAATATTTCATAAGATTAAGGTAGTTCTCATTAAGCAAGACAGACTTCTGTGCTTCTACTCCACACAGAAAGATGTGCCTGACATTCATTAATACTTTCTCTGAATATTTTCTGGTTTTAAATCTGATAACTCTCAAAACCACAATGAAGTAATTAACATTAAATATATATTTTAATAATCCCTTTGTGATAATCTTTGGACAACATAATTTATACAGCAACTGTGTATCATTCTTGATTTTTTTACTCTAGAGGTTTGGACGGCTTCATTTCAAGAAAACTAAAATCCAAAACACTGATATTATGTCCAAAGGCACAAGAGAAATAAATCCATTTTTTTTAGGGTTATATTTTCTAGGAGTCAATCATGTCTATTATTATCTACAAGCCAGTGGCAGGTGTCCAGAAACAGCAGTCTGTACTTTTTTATTATCTATGTGTGCAACTGCGTATATGCATTTTAATTTCTACATACATACACACTCATATAATGCATGCATCTACTGGCTTTTATGTGAAAACATTCACGACTATGACTTGCTGATTGTTTTCAAAGACAGTGTAAAAGATTCACACCAATATTTTGCCATATTTTTCTGAACACATTCATGTGTTCAGTGAAAGTGTTGATGATAGATTCTTGGAGAAAGACTCTGAGCCACAGACATTTCAGTATGCCACAGCTGGAAGAATAGTTTACATAGATATTCATCATTAAAATAAAACAATTTTATTTGGAAGATGGAATAAAGCATTGTATTCCAAAGGAATTCCTTGGAGAGGCACTTCATATTTTAGTTTCAAGGATGTAATCTAGCAGACAACAGTTATTTGGTAATCTTGTGCATCTTCTCTGTGAATCTGAGAGCACTGCAGTACGATAGTGGGATAGCAACTGTTTCATTTGCCATGAAATGTAAGGTGGAAAATTCTATATTAGTGGCGAAAAAAAAAAAAGAAAAAAGAAAAGTAAAGTTTCAGTGTTAGTTTGGTCCTGGAATTTTTTTTCTGTAATTGAGAATAGGTTGAAATGAAACACCTTACAGTCCTAGGATAGCTTCAACACAGCCTACTACTGGATTGTCTTCAACTGCTTATTACCAGATAATATCACATAAAAATCACATATTTATACGTTGAACTAAGCTTGTCTTTTGTATGAAGGTCTGTCATCTTCTGCTTACTCCATTTCCCAGAGTTTCACAGTCTACCAATTTAAGCCATTTAAGATCCACTTCTTATGCTAAATAATTTAATTCTCTAAATTTTTTGTTGCACATGTAAAGATAATAATATCCACCTAGGCAAAATTATCTGCCTTGTACAAATGTTAGTCATCCTGCTGCAGGAACATGATGTGACAAATATTACTGTTTACCTACAAAATCAACAGTCAATACCTTGAATTTCTTGATACACATACAAATGGGAGCAAATTTTTACATGATAGACTATCCCTATTTGTTGTTTATTTTCTTTTCTGTGACTTAACCTTTGGTTCTATAACTGTCCTGAAACATATAACTTACATCACCTTGATCAGTATTTTGAGAAAATGTATTTTAAGATGAAGGTTAATTTGTGAAGGAATGATTCACTTTGAAACACACATGGTACAAGTGCACAGAATTCACGGAAAAGAGATGGCAAACGCCACCTGAAGCCCCTTTGTAGTACAGCCAAATGGAAGGAATACACATCGTTGTGAGACCACCTCACAGAGACAGAACATGCATTTGAAGATAAGCATGACTAGCCCATATTTAGCAGCAGGAATCTCATCCACAATCCCTTTCCTACAGCCCCACCATACCTGTGCAGAGTTTGGGTTTGGTCTGGTCAGCAGTGGGTTTGTCCATGGTACAGTACACCTGCCTTACCTTTCATTCTGACTGAAGATCTCACACTGATCATAAGGAAACCAAGAGTAATTGTTCAATAAGTAAAATATTTTAAACATTTTTAAAAGAACTAATATTCTAGGCTACGGTGGTCAGGCTCATGTTTCAAAAATATCTTGGTCTCATTTACAGTTCCTCAGACCTGGTGAGTCACTGCAGATAAATCCCTTCAATAACCAGGGTTTCATGAAAATAAGGTAATGATGTTAATTTGGTTTGAGAGGTATTTTGTGATCTTCTGATGAAATGTATTCTGTAATAAGCAGAGAGTTTATTACTCAGAAAGTATAATATTCTTTCCATCTGGCAATATTCTTGAAAATCAAAGAAACTTTCAAGACCTGCCTATCTAAAAGTCAGGAACTGAAACTGTTTCTCCTTTCCCTTTTTTCATCCTCCCTTTTTGAGCCTGTAAGAACCCAAATAAACACAGGGTAGACCATGATATCCACAGATGTTGACAGTCCATTCACACAGGACAAAGCTGATGAAGAGGGGAAACAAAAGGACTTCTGGAGAAGCAAAGTCAAAAGTCAAAGAGATCAAATAAAAACAAACTGCTGCTCAGTCCAGCTAAATAAATAATAGCAATGCATATGACAGATGATACCAGCCTGGATGAAACAAAGAGTGACATTTTTTCACACCTTGGTTTTTTCAAAACTCACTTCTCAGCCAAAGCAGATAACACTCCAACTGAGAAAAAATAATTTGCCATGAGTCTTGACAATATGGAAAGGGGATTTTACATTGAGAAATTCTTGGCAGAATCTCTTATTTCTGCTTAAGGAACATTACTTGCCTCTAGATGGATGAGGGAAAGACAATGAAAGATTAGATGATAAAGAAGGAAAAGGAGAAACAAAATTTTTATTTTAAATCCAAAGGAATTTTAGTATTACTTATATGTTTGTAATTGTGCAAGTTGTCTGCTTTGTAAGTAACACACATACATTAAATAAAGTCTCTATGTAAATAAACTAACACTGATCTGCACTTTATCAAAAAAGATCTTCATGATTGTTCACTTCTAAAATGAAGGAAGTGTTAGTCTGTAAGGTCTTTAGGCCACAGGCTGGTCTCTCTGCCCTCGCTGCTTAGAGAAAGCCACACAAAAGCCAAGCATTATTTACTGTGATAAGGTCTTTGAATGATACAGAAGAAATTGTTCACTCAAAAAGAAGCAAGCAATGCATACACAGGATTCTGTTATCATTATTTAGGCTTCAATTCAACAAAGCACTTGAGTATGCTTTAAATCCATTGATTGTTGTTAATTAGTTGAGACCCTCCTGTCTCAACTGGACAGCTTACCTTTGAAGATACACTATTCAAATCTCCACACTGTACAATGAATAAGACCTTTTCATGGGCTTCATTTTCTGTCTTCTCTGGCTTTTGTTCTTTCATGCCCAGAGTGAGGACTGTTGCAGCATGCTAGAGGTAGAAAGAGTCTGTAACCTGCACCTTTTAGCAATTGCCTTCAGTTTTATTGTTGAATTTCTGGTTTTCAGTTCTGTGAAGTGCCTGTGCTGGGCTAAAATTAATTGTGACTGAAAAAGAATGGCATTTTCAAAGTTGTTATGACAATCTGCTTCCTTCATTGAGATGCATAAGGCCTAGATATTCCATTTTTTTCCAAGGCCACTTGCGTAACTCTTAGCAAATATATTGGCTATGTGGTTGATGACTCAATTGTCCTGGAATAAAATACTGCATTGACAAATCTACTTGTACTTCTGAGTGTCACCAAGTAAGCGATATTCATTCTTAAAGCACACATTTCCTGCCAGATCCTCAATCAAAATTATTAGTTACAGTTAATAAAAGCAGTTCTGTGGGGACTTAGGTACCATTCTCCATTTCCAAGTTAGAAAGACTTTGAGTCAAGAGATCAATTTTATGTATTCCTTAGCACCCATCACTGATAGGTCTGATTAACATACTGGTCAAAAGTTTCTAGTTCTTCTGAAAGAAACACAGCTCTTTCAATGACTAGCTTCTCATTCAATTCACTTTTTTCCTTTATTCTTTGAAGGAAAGAAACCCAAAGAAACTCTGTTAGTGATTTTCCTTTCTTCAGTTTGAGCACATGTGAACTGCAACCTTAAATTTAAAATATTCACCATGAACAAAAAGAAATTTGCATTATTTCTCTGTGCTATCTATTAAAATGCAAACCTGATTTCTATCAGCCACAGTTTTTGGTGGGGCACAGGCTTGTCTTTGTCCTCTTTTGCACCAGAACAGGCAAGCCACGATAATTTTATAAGATCTATGTTTCTTCTAAAGCTAGAATGCAAAGCAGTGTTTCAATAGCTCCTGTGAAAATGTAAACCTACTGTTTGTATGTTGTTTGACTTACTTTTCCTATTTTGATTTTTCTTTTTTAATTTCTCCTCCTTCATCAAAGTATTTTTTTCCAGACAATAAAGTAAATGTGGGTGGATTTGGATTAAATGATGCCTACATTGAGTGTTTTAAATAGCAGTCAGAACCAGATCCATTGTTAGGGCCGATGGGAAGAGGCAGAAGGATGGAAACTTTCACTAGGCTGCAGTAGCTAAGCTAAAGAGACGCAGTCGGCCAGGAAGAACAGAGGAGGGATTTTTGGATAGACTGAACAAGAATAGCCAGACAAGGGCCATGTCAAATCAGGCCACAGTGTGAAGAATGAGAAAGAGGACTGAAGGACTGCAGAAACATGGAGAAGGAGAACTTGAAGTTATTGCGTGACCAGGCAAGCAAAATAAAAACATGGAGATTTGGATGAGGCTTGGAAGGAGTCAAAGAGTGAGCTTCAGAGCTGTAGAGCTTGAGCTCTCCAGGATAATGGAGGGCTTAGAAGGGAAGGGATCTGGAATTGAATGAAGTATCTCTTGTCAGGGCAAGATTAAATCAGAATGAAGTAGGGGATAAGAAATCTCTAAGAAGCAATAATGTGAAAAGTCTGTGTTTGCCGCTAGCCATTTTTGTTAGGTCCCTAATGTACAATGAAAACTGCTACAAAAGCCATAGTATGTACAGACTACTGTTGTCTTTGGAGAGATACAGGCATAATCCTGACATGTCTGAGATGAACGGTTGAATGTTAGATGGATTGGTGAGCAGGTGCCATCATGAACTGGGAAATGTGGAATCCTCTTTTTGTGGTTTAAAACCAAATGATAAAGCAGTGTCCAACTGGAATTGGATATCAAAACAACTTAATCATAGATAAGTGCAATTTTACAAATTATTGTACTTGTCTGCTCTGCAAGTAGGATGGCATTGTCCAGGAGACAAGTTGGCTGAGTTAGGCTAGATGCTAGCCATGCTATGCACAGACCTTATCCAGGCTTGCAGCTCTTCAGGTCCTCTCCTGATGATAATCTGATGACCATCAGTTATCCGATTTGATAAACAAAATCAAATTCTTGGTTGTGTCATTGAAATTTGTGCAATATCCAAAAACTGTCACCATTGCTTGGTGCTTGCAAATCTGCTTGTCTCAAAGGTCACACAACAAGAATTAGGTTGCTTACCCTCTTTTATCCTTAAAAGTAAGTTACTCCCCTATCCTGTTGAATTAACTATAGTCCATATGTTAGTAGTACATCAACAGGACCTAACCTGTGTGAACTGCTACATTTCCACTTTTTGTTCTGTTGATGCACCCATAAATATCCATACGGATTAGTTCCACGCATTGATGTTTGTGAAACTATATTTATACATATTGAGACATCCTCCAGATCTTAGTATCTGAGCTGATTGTTAATGCCACTGATGTGAGAATTTGTCCAAGTAAAATTATTAATTACAAATGTGGCATTTTTCACATAGTTACAATTGTCTTGTTAGTCGCAACCTCATTTATCACTCTCAGTGCTGTTGAGCACCAGAGTCAAGATTAGGTCTTTTGTGGAAGACACTGCTTGCCATCTAGTGCCTTGCCCATAGGTTGTTACACATGTATTTTTGTACACCTGCTCTACAGCAAGTCTCCTCACCACTCATTTTCCAGCAGTCTGTTGTGAGAGTCATGGTAGCAGAAGTGTTTGTGGGTGGATGGCATATGCTGGCACTACATGTAGCACATAGCAGCCCTCTAAGCACAGCAAAACAGATTTGGTATGTCATGATGTCTTTTTTTGACCTTGGTGTCCCAGATGGGTTACCCAAATATTTCCATCTGCTTTTTTTCCATTGTTTAATTCATTCCCACACAGCACTGGCTGGCATCCAGGAGTTGATACAGACACCCAGTGTAGTCCTGGCAATTAGGGCAGTAACTAAAGTGGTTATTCTGTTCCTAGTACTTCAGTTGCTTTAGGGACTCCAGCACAGGTGGTGCAGATCTCTTTCTTTTGGGCCATGTGGCTAGCTTCTTGTCCCAAACATCTTCAATATCCCAGTGATTTTCTTCAGATTCCATCAGCAACCTGCAGAATATTTTGTAGTCTACCAGCATCTCAGATATGGCACAGGGTCACTGTTTCACTGCAATTTTTTTCAATTGTTAAAAGGCTTACTGTTATTTAACTTTGATTTGTGCATGGATCATTCATCCTCTCTTGTTACTCTCTTTAGTTATCCCTTTGGGGATAACTAAAGGCCATACTCTAACACCTTTTTCAACAAGGCCTAATTTACTCTAACTCTTGTCTGGTGGAAAGTAAGAGTGATTTTCTGCTGCATGCAAGGCTGAGGGTTCTTCAGACAGCTGTAAGGCAAAGAGAGGGTTTTGAGTTGAGAGGAGAAGGTTAGATCAGCTATAGTGCCTCAAAACATGGGTGTTTACAGTCAGGACTCTGATTTCAAGAAAGTGGTGCAGAGGGGAATACTCCCCTTCCCTTCCTCCACACCATGCAGGAGAACTTCCAGTTTCTTTATACTTTTGAAAACATAATTGTAACCCTGGAAATACAAAAGTCTAATTACCATAAGGCTATAGGGTAATATAACAATTATATTAGGCATATAGCATATTTTAGGCTAAATGGTAAACAGGCAAGTGCATTGAGGGTGCTTGGGCACTGGAACAGGTTCCACAGGGAAGGAGTCACAGCACCGAGCCTGACAAAGTTCAACAAGTGTTTGGACAATGCTCTCAGGCACATGCTGTGATTCTTGGAGTCTTGTGCAGGGCCAAGACTTAGACTTCAGTGATCCTTTTAGATATTATATGATTCCAATTAAAAACTGGTAGTATTACATTGTGCATCCTTCCAGAGGATATATTCTCGCAGTTGAAATTGACTGCAGATGAAGCATCAATTTGGATACCAGAAACCTCGAAGAACAAAAATAGAGCTACTTTGAATCACTGACAGTGAATGCTACAGCAAAGCTTAAGAAATTTTCCTTAAGAGTTTCAGAGACAAACCAAAGTTTTGGAAGAGGAAAAAACTGAAAAAAGTACTGGTTTTGTCAGCTGGAATGCAAAAGGCATTTTGCCTAGTGAATTTTAAGTATGTATGTAAAGAAAAGTTTTGCTCAGTTTTGGCTCCAGTATTTCCTCAAGTATTCATGTGAGTTTTTCTTTGTAGTCCAAAATTTATTAAAAATACAGACTTGTGCAAGCCATTATTAGGCATCAGAGAAGCAGGAGGTTTTGCTCTTCAATAAAGCTGGTGACAACTTCAATTAGATTTCTCAGGCTTTTCTTCCCAGAGTCATAGTGTTGTAGTAAAAAAAAGATTGAATAGTTTATTGGATTCAGCTACCATATAGCTTTCAGTGTGTCAGAATAGATTTTTAAAGTGCAGAAAATAGAGAAAACCTGATGAGAAAATGATGAAATTTTCGCTATTATTGATATTTTAAACCCAGAGATTTGCCACATGTTCAGTATAGCTTGGTTTAAAGTGTGATGTACTTTCCCTCTGTGTAGGACTGATCAATTTATCATTGACCAAAGACAAGTACTTTTGACCCAATGTAGTAAACAAAATGTTATCACTCATATTTAAATTATTAGGTGACATTTCAATGCAAGAATGTCTTCACACAGAGTCCTCGTGAATTATTTGGATTCTTCATATGTTGAAGGGAATAGTCTTAAAAACAGGCTTATGATTTTCTTTGGCCAATAATTACAGTCACTTCCTAGTGACCTACAGCTAGGGCATCACTTAGTGGCAGGTGACAATTTTGTGAAAAAAACACAGGTTTTAAAGTTCCTTTTCAACTAAATTAATACTTTGTAGCTGTAAAGGCCTGCTTATTCCCATCAGAAAAATTTTTGACCTCTGAAAACTGATAAGAATTCTGAAGTTGGAGAAATCACTGTTGCCATGAAGCAGGTGCTGCACTCTCCAATCTCCACTGGTGTTAGCACTGTTTCCCTGGAAGTCCAGCTTGGCCATAGAGGTGAGGAACACCCAAGCATTTTACTTATTTGTTTGTCTTCTCCAACTATACTCAAGTGAGGAAACATCTTTATGGCAGTCACTATAACAATGTTAATGGAGATAAATTGAACTCCCTAGCAACCAGCTTTTTCCTCACTCTGTATACAATGTGCTACAAGACTCCCAGCTCAAACTGGGAGGCAACAATGCAGACTAAGTATGTGCAAGAGCCAAGGGCTCACAAACATTCCTCTGCAAAACATTTCTCCACCTCTCTGCAAAACTCCAAGTGCATTCTACAATGGCTAAAAACTAGGCTGTTTATGCTAATTTTTCTAAAAGATTCTCTAATATTTCATCCTTCATTCTCAGACCATTAAACAGGAAAATATTTGAGATAAGAATGGAAGTTAGCATTTTGTACTTACATGCCTCCTTTTTTACAATCTTGTGTTGTCTTTGGTATAGAGAATATTTTTTTAATTTTTACAGTTTCTGTGGTCAAAAAATACATTATCTTCAGAGCAATGTGTGAACAAACATAATGGTATGACACTGATGAAGGAGTTTCATACCTTTAGTTCATAAAAGCTCACCAAAACTTCTTTTAGTGATCAGCTGATTTTATTTGGTGATAGATTTTTAGAACGGAAAATCAGCCATGGTCTAACATAATACAGATGAAAAGCTGCTAAACATCCCAAAAGAATAGAAATTGGAAATTAAGGACATTTCTCTTTCACAAGAACAAACAGTCGTCAAAACTCTTTGGCCTAATTAACTTCTGTGGTTTAACACCAGTTGGCAATTAAGTGCTATGCAGCTGCTCACTCATTTCCCCACCCTGGCACATTGGGGAAGAGAATCAGAAAGAAAAGGTAATCCTTGTTGGTTGAGATAAGAACAATTTAATAATAAAAACAAATCAATGTTGTTAATGTTATTATTGTTGTTGTGTATTTGCTAATATTAATATTTATAAAAATAATTGTAATTGCAAGGACAGGGAGAGGGAATAACAGAACCCAAGAGAAACAAGTGATCAGAAAACTGCTCATCACCAATATCCAGCCTATCCCCTCTTCAACTCTCTTCCAGGTAACTCCCCCAACATACATATATGGCACACAACGTTCTATTGTATGGAAAATTCCTTTAGCCAGTTCAGGCTGTGTGCCCTGGCCATGCTTCCTCATGGCTTTTTATGCAGCTCCTCACTGGAAGTTCATGGGATACTGAAAAATCTTTGACTTCAGGCAACCTCTAGGCAAGAGTTGAAACATACATGTATTTTCAACATTGTTCTCATACTAAACCCAAACCACAGCATTGTACCAGCTACTAAGAACAAAATGAACTCTGTCCAGGCCAAAACCAGAACACTAATCCATCTAACCTGAGTGTGTTTTTCTTACAAGGCATTCCACGGGGACATTCTGACTGAAATTTTTACACTGTGAGACTGATGACAACTGTAAAAATTTATATCCACTGCTGAAGGCCAAAACTAGTGAAGGAAGCATACAACACAAATGTACTTGAATCTGAGTTTTCACATGATACTATCACAAGTTTGTCATGTTACTGCCTTTATGAAATACTTATTTCATTCCATCATGTACCCAAAGACCAATTTCAGCTCTCCCATTCTTGCCCACACAGTAACTTAAAAAACATCTCTGTGGGATTAAATTAATTATGTTTATGTGCAATCTTCTCATTGTTCAATTTGTAAGTTTTCTGAAAGATAAAACAAGTTCACTAGATGGGAGAGACCACTTTTCAATCATGGTAAGAAGTACTAATTAAATCCCTTACTGCAAAATGAACAGTATTTCATTGTCTTTGCAAATGTTACTGTTAGGAGTCTATACCTGCAGTACTCAAGATAGATATTTCTAATTCTTCCCTGCTATTTATAACAAGGAAGCCTGTGATCTTACTTTCCTTACAGCCTCCAAGATGAAATTATTTTTTGGTCATTATGGGTCAAGGTGCATTAGTCACCTGGAATTTAGAGTGAGTTTTTAATATTGTTTAAAGCGCCTATGGAACAGCTTTGGATTTATTCTCTACTTTTGTTTGGATAGGTCTTAGTGCCTTGATTAAGATTGATGCTCCAGGTTCTAAAAATTGGCAAATCATGTACAAATCTCCAGCAAAGTTTAAAATATCAAAGAGACTACCTCAAACACTGATTATGGCCAAGAGCAGAAGAATATGCAGAAGTTTCAATTCCCATTTCCTGAACACGTGCATTAAGATACAGACCAGTTAGATAAATGAGAACCTGTGATCCACACAACACCAGTAACTTGACTCAACAGGTCCTTCTGCAACAAGTTGCACATTTAGGAAAGATGTTTTAAAAATTTAGGTGAACAGAACTTGCTTCATTGAATGCTCATTCATTCCCCTGGCATCTTCATTAGAGAAATGCATTCTGTTCCAGATTAAATCGTTTTCCTTTCAATTTGAAGGGGGACTAAGAGGCGTGCAAAATTATTCCTTTTAATTGATCCTTTTCTCACAGTTAAAAAACATTTGTCATTCAGGATTTCTGAGATGGTTTGCATGAAAAACAGCCTAGAAAGAACTTACAACCTGGCAGACGTGCTCGACTTTTCAAATCTTCAGTTTCCGTGTCACAAAGCTGTATGCACTTGTAACCTGCACTTACAAGTACCTGATTTGAAAGGAAAATAGTATATTTTTTATTATTATTTTCTTGAAGCTAATATTCTATGGCTCTGCAGGCTCTGAGGGTTTTTGTCAGACTTTAGAAAAGGTAGGCATATTTAATTGATTATGGTGGTTTTGCTGAATGTCATGTGAAGGTTATTATAAAAAGTGAAATATTTTCTGCAACTTAGAAACTCTTTGTTCAGCAGTACTCAAAATATCTTCTGTCTATTCATTAATTAATTTTTTCAAAAGATAAAGCAGACAGATTGGGCAATATTGGTATCTAATCATAGATTTGGCTTCAAGAATACTGGCAATCTGGATTCATATTTCTTTCGTTTAGAAGCGCAAAATTACTCAAATTTTCCACAACTGTAAATTGACATTCTTATTTCAACTCTATTTATTTAAAAACTTTAAATATATAACAAAATTCCAGCTTTAGAAGTCATGTAATAAAAAAGCTTGTTTTGATGGCAAGCCGTGAATATGTAAGTCTTTAATTAAATATCCAGATTTGATATACAGACAAAAAAACGAATATTTCACCCGTAAAAATATACTGTATTCTACTCTTCTTAAGTATATAAATCATAACTCCAGACAAAATGAGACTTAAAATAGATTAAAATTGATGTGAGAAAAGACTTGAAACTATAAATGTTGCACTGCCATCCACATAAGTATCTTCTTTTAATTTAATTAAATCTTTTAATTTAATTATAATAGTGATCTCTGTATTTATATCAAAATATCTAAACAGACTGAAAATATCTGGTAATGGTATACAAAAATAGAGTCTACACATTTATGGAGAGTAATGATAAAGCTCATAATGAGGAAGTTGGAACACATGGAGTGAAAGATGTCCTCCCACTAGACAGTTAGGATTCAGACACCCATTAAAATCTCAGCAACACAAAGGATACAACAAGAAGTGTTTTTCTTCTGCTGTTTTACCCTGACAGTTCGCAACAGCATGGAATATTCTGAAGTGTACATTATATACAGAATGAGTCATTCACGCTGAAAATTTTGGCCTGGTCTCCCTTTTGATGGCTTCACCACTCAGTATTTCATTTAAGATCTACACATAAAGAGTTTGATTCATGCATTCCAAGCTACCTGACCTTGGCTTCAAGCCATTACCTATCATGCTTTACCTGTACAATTGAACAGCAAATAAAAGAATCTTTTAAAAAATCAACATTAAAAGAAGATGAGGAAAAAAGTGATGAGATTAATTTAATGAAAAACTGTTTACAACAAAGTATGATGAAAGACAAATGAAATGCTGATCATTAATACGAGATTTATAAGAAAATTTGGCATATTTAGAAAAATCCATAAAATAAAGGACTAAGCTATCTTTTCATCACAGGAGTAAAAAGCAAAGCAATCAAACTACAAATGCTACATGCTGTGGAATTAATTACCCACTTCTACCACCTTGTGGAGACACAATATTAAATAATATGACAGGTCTGTGTAGGAGAGAAGAGCCATCGAGTGACTATATAATAGGCTGAAACCTGACAAACATGTTTTATGAGCTTTTATAACCTTTCTGTGAAGAAGAGACTCTTCACGAGTATCACTCTGAAGTGTAAATGCAGACAGCTGTGGGATCTTTACACTGATTAAGTGCTGTGGATCATTCAGCATACATTTTATTTTCAATAATATCACCTTTGCAATTAAATAAGAAGATCTTTTAAGGGAGTGTGGACACTTGATTTTCCCATGTGGAATGAAAAGTCTCCGCAGTCATCTTAGCATCATGATTGTACCTAGAAGAGATAACAACTATGGACACAGATAATAGGCTTGACTTTTGTTTGTAAATTGTCAGCAGTCACAGACAAAGTCCTGAATTAAGAATGAGGGGGATTACCTCAAATGGTAGAGCACTTATTTAGCATCAGAGAGGCAGCAGGATCTGTGTTCACATTCTCCAGAGTTTTCCCCGCATACTCAGCACTGCTGAAGGCTGCAGCTCTAATCCTCAGTTTTCAGCCCCTCAGTACAAGAAAGACACTGAAGCTCTGGAGCATGTCCAAAGAAGCACAATGGAGATGGCAAACGGTCTGGAGAACATGTCATATGAGGTGCAGCTGAGGGAACTAGGAATGTTTAGCCTGGAGAAAAGGAAGCTGAGAGGGGACCTTACTACTCTCTACAAATACCTAAAAGGAGTCTGCAGCAAGGTGGGGCTGGCCTCTCCTTCCAGGTAACAACCAGTGAACCAGACTGAACCAGTGAAAATGCTCTTAATTTACACCAAGGGAAGTTTAGATGAGATATTAGGAATTTTTTTTTCAGAGGATGAGTGGTCAAGGAAATGGTTGCGTTTACCATCCTTGGACATGTTCAAAAGGCTTTTGGATGTGGTAGATTTGGCAGTACTGGCTAAATGTTTCGACTCAATTATCTTTGGAGGTCTTTTCCAATCTTAATGGTTCCACATTTCAGTGCAAAGCTTGATGCTCACACCAGCAACAGCAAAGACAACAAAATTTTTTATGATTTTGTGGTTTGAGAGCTTCTATTGACAAATTGGCTTCTAAATTCTTGTCCCAAGCTTGTCAAATGATATTATGTAAATATGAAAACTCAGAAACTGAATCAGTGGGAACAGGAGGGAAAACTTTTCCTTTCCTTGTTTCTGCTGTCTTATGCCTAGTCCATTACCCAGCATATGAAATGACCTCATGAGCTTAATTCAAAGTTGCATCTCGTACACATCATCCTTCCACGAATATTTTCTGAGGTCAGTGCTGATTACCCTATTACACAGAAAATTTAGACTGAGTTACAATAGGAAGCAGTACTGATTTCAGGATGGGAAGGTGGGGGATTTTGTTTAGTTGGTTTTTAACATTTAACATTGGTCAAGATCTGGTGTGGTCTCAGGGAAAGAATGTGCCTTGGTGACAGGTGTGCTCCTGGAAAGCATCTGGAATGAACCCAATTCATGATATCTTAGAAAACACCATGCTATGAACCACAGCATAGTGAGTGGGGACAGTCGGCTAAAAAAATGCACTGCCAAAGGCATTCCTGAGTGCAATAAAAGCTGTAGGCAAGCCTCCAGATTAGTCTTCCGGAGGCCAGGAAGTTTTCAACATCAGAGGAAGAATGTCATCACTACAGAAGCAGTTTCCACACAAAATTCTGGCTATCCCAAAATGTAAATACTCTAAGGATGTTAAAGGAAACCTGAATATGTTACTCCAACTTTCTAATTATCTCCAGAGCACTGGTGTTGCAACCAGTAGTATGAGTTCTCATATCAGTCCCATTGCATCCATTTTTTAGTTCAGTTTATATATTTTTAAAACCTACAGGTATTTCTTAATACTGGGTTTTTTTCATGCTCATTATGAAGATTTTGCTTCTGATATTTTGCCAAAAGTATTTCATAAAGCAATTGCACAATATGTTCATATTCAGTATCTCTCACAAGAGATCTCCCCCCATGGCAGCTTTAATGTAATTACATCTTTTCTTAGGTTAATTAATCTATCATCTAAATCCAGCATCTTCTACGTGATCAAAGTCCTTTATTCTGTCTGATTTCCATTCTTCAGCCTTGCTGTATTCCAGCATTGTAATAGGTTGTGAAAATATCCATCAAGGATTTAACCAGCAGGTAGTTACTGTTTGTTTAATGTCTATCACTCTCCTTAGAGTCTGTTGATCATGTGCCGCCTGATATTTTGAAATTACCTTCTTTCTGACTTTTGTTTGCTTGTTTGCTTGGTTGATATTTTTGTTTGTTTTTGTTTTGGTTGGTTGGTTGGTTTTATTGGTTTGGGCTTTTTGCTGTTCCATGAAGTTTCTAACAATGCCATGCAACAAGAATTTTTGAAAACCATAGTTTGCTCTTTTATGCCTAGCTTCAACCTCTGTATAGAATTCATATGAATAAAGGTCTATATTTGACATCCTTCTAACAGCAAGTACAGAATCCCTACAGCAGTGTTGAAGGTCTGTGACTCAGTGCAATTGCAAGGGTAAATGGTTAAGGCATTGATCACAGCACCAAGCCTGCCTGAGTTCAAGAAATATTTGGACAATGCTCTCAGGCACACAGTATGATTATTGGGGCTGTCCTGTGCAGGGCCAGGAGCTGGACTTTGAGGATTCTTGTGGGTCCCTTCCAGCTTAGGATATTCTGTAACTCAATGATACTGTGATTTTAATCATACTGAGACCCTTTCAATTCCTTCACATTCTGGGGCTGGAAAAACCCTATGAATATCTGCATCTCTGTGCCACAGGAGATAGTGGAAAATGATGTTAAAGAAGAAAGTGAAAGGGAATCTTTTATCCTTCAATATGAGGCACTCATTAGATATGTTTTGCATAACATGAACTATTTATTAAATTCAGATAAAAATCCATATTAACACCAATTGAGATGTATCTGCATCTTTCAATGTCAGAAGCCAATTTATCTCCCTAAAACTGATATTCTACTTTGCTTAATGAGAATGTTCTTCTTGTGGATAACAGCTGACAAGTTGGGCTAATTTAAAAATGCTTTAATGTATACCTATCTCAGTAAAAGCTTACTGCAAGATTTTCGTCATGGAAACTATTGTAGAGACAGCTGATAAAGCTTTAAATAATATTATACAACAAAATCACTTAGAGCAGCATAGGTATTTTCTTCATTTTAACACAGAAATTAAACAAAAATTAAATATATTTCTCAACCTATTAATTTTATTACAATCACAAATTTCAATTTAGCATTTTTCTTAGCAATAAAAACCTGAATTTTTTACAATCATAGCAGAGCAATTTTATTCTGCATTTGAATTGAATCGTTGCGTTGGTGTAATTATCACTCTAGAAATTTTGTGAAGAGATTAGATGTTCTTTTAGATATCT
This sequence comes from Argya squamiceps, assembly GCA_037834095.1. Classification (NCBI taxonomy): domain Eukaryota; kingdom Metazoa; phylum Chordata; class Aves; order Passeriformes; family Leiothrichidae; genus Argya; species Argya squamiceps. Next base: position 103,002,225 of record JBBMKD010000102.1, on the reverse strand, counting down.
CTTTCAATAATCATATCCTAAAAATTTGATTAATCAGATTAAATTGAAATAATTTTTATTTCATTTTTCATCTTGTATACATAATGTGGCAGCTATCCAGGAAATGAAAACGAAAATTAGTTTGGAGTATATTTACATGTAATAGAGCTGTGAATAGCATCAGCTTTCTTAGGTAATGTGAAAAAGGGATTGTTATTGTAAACTAAAAATTGAAAAAAGCCTTAAAAACCTGGTTATAAGCAATTTGTTTGCCATGGGGAGATTTTTGTTACTGTTCCTGTTTCTGGTGTACGAACCAACTATATCCAGCCCTTACATATTGACTCAAAATTTAAGCAGCTGGTCTTAAAAAGATTAGTAATGAAAGTTGTTCTATTCCTATTTACTTCATCTTTTCACCAATTAGTCTTTCATTCTGCATTATTCCTGATATTTGTAGAAATAATATTTGAGAAACAGCATCATAATAACTTACTTTTCTTAAGCAGCTGTGTAATTCACCTGTTGTGCTACTGTCTCAGGTGGCTTTTACAAATGAATGGCAACAAAACTGCAAGCCAACAGTGTATTAGTGGCTATTTCATCAAGACAGTGTGAAAATTGACTTTGATTTAAGAATGAGTAATTAAGGAATGGAGCAGGCAGAGATCAAACAACACACTTGCTTACAGAGTAGCAGACCCCAGAACAGCAAAGCAATCACACAACACAATCTGACCTGTGTCTTCATGCAGCATTTTAATTTCTAAGGTTTTCAGCCCTAAGCTCTTACATCTGAAAAATAGGACTCCTGTCACATGTATCATTTTAGCCTGGAGCTCATGAGAACGGTTTTTAAGGCTAGTAAATGCAAATTGGAGAAAAGTTTTAAATTGCCTGCTAAAACCAGAAATGCCAACCAGGTGATAAGAACATTTTAAAAAAATGTAAGCGCTCTGAAGTGTATGATTCAAGTCCTGATGAAGTTTTGATCATAAGTTCTTGCTACTCCCAGTGCAGTAAGATGTGTGAGTGGCTGAAAACTCATGTCCCACAGTCCAGTGCACTAGCAACCATTCTGTCATTCTGTGATGGTTGAACAGCCCAGTCAAGTCCACAGAAATCATAAACTTCCTGAAGCATTGGTGTTTTTTTAATGTGACAAACTCTATGGCAGTCTAAGCAGTAACTGAGGAAGTTTTTAATGCAAGTTCAGAGATCACAGAATAATGGAGTATGCTGAGTTGGAAGGGACCCACAAGGATCACAGAGTCCAACTCCTGCACAGCCCCATCCCCATGTGCCTGAGAGTACTAAGACCTCACATATGAAAAAACAACAAGGAAAGAGTAGAGGTGTTGACCAGGTGGGTTCCTGCTTGGGAACCTACATGGCTGTAGTGGGGAGCCTTCTAAGATGTTGAAGCTATGTCACCTGTCATCTGACCTTACTAAAAAGTTCAAGAGAGTAATTTCCTCCTGACAGTGGAAAAGCTGATTTCTTTGATAGATGCTACATTTCTGTTTTAAAAATACCTACTCTTGCCCTGTGCCTCACAGTGAAACTTCCTCTAACATTCTCAATGCAAAGGAAATGTTGGTATCTTATTTGAAGCACTAAGTTACATCTTTCCTCTGTGATGGGTAATTAAAGAAAATAGGGACTATTCCACATGCTGCTAAAAGTTGTCAAATTGAAAAACTGTTTAAAAGAATGCAATTAACTGCTTGAAATCTTGTACTGAGTCAGTATGGAATTTTCCAGTTTTGATGCATTTAATTTTTGTTCAAATTGAGCATATTTTCTTTTCTTTAATAGTTTTAGATAAAATGTGATAACAAATGGGTATTTAGAAAAATGTAAAATGGCTTTAAGAAAATGTTTGGGTTTTTATTTTATTTTAGATTATATTTTACCCAAATCCACATGTCTCTAATCACATTACACAACCAGGGTCATTCCTTTTCTCAGGATTAGTCCAGCATATTATGAAGTGGTATTATTTTGTCTCCAAAATAATCTTGTGGAAAAAAAATGAAATCCTGAGATGCTAAAAGCAATCAAGGAGGCATATTCGGCCTGAATGAAAACTGAATGGAATGTCCAATTATTTACAATTTGCATTAAGCAATGCACCCTGTAGACCTTCTAGTGAAGTTAAACATTTACAGAGCTCAGATGATTTTTTCATTAGAATTGGGAAGTATTTTTGGATGACTCAGTGTACCATGACTACCTGTTGGAGGTCAGAAGCCTGAGAAGTTTCTTTCTGAAGGAAGAGTCAAATAATTGTCATCTAAGGCTATGCACAGTTCAGTATTATTAATGTCTAGCAACACAACCCTGCAGAGTATGGATGAGGGTTCAGTCATGGAAATTTAAATTAATTTAGGCTTTGAACACTGAGTTATTTTCCTGGCTCTATGGATAGATATATCACAGAGATGCTTGACAGGTTTCTTATATTTCTTCACTGGGATTAATGGTTGGGATCTTGGTGAAGTCAGAAGGCACAAAACACAAGAGTCTATATGTGCAGACACACATAATCAAGCTGAGTATCACAGAACAAAGGTGAGACCAGCTCCTGCCCAAAGAACTAGCAATATAATTAAGATAAATTAAGACAGATAATACAAGGAATTCTTGGTGTCATAAATATTCTTACTCATTGACTTCATCCCCAACTATGTAAATTTGATTCATGATCTTAACCGTGAAAATACATTTTTTACGTCAATAGCAGCAGGATAGCAATCTGGATAAAGGAGAGAGAAATATGAGTTGCATCCCCACTGCATCTTACAATCCAGAGAAGCCAACACAGAAAAAAAAAATAATTCAATGCAGATTGTTTTGTCATGTCATAGAGATACAGTTTAATAAATGAACAAACTTTTCTTGTGAAGCCATTCTTACAAAGTGAATTTTCCTCAGCCTTTCATAACATTGAGTTTTTAGTCAATAAAGCTGTTTTTAAGGGTCATTACAGTAGCTTCTGAGCATATGACTGACTTCACTGTCACAATGAAAAGAAAGAAACGCAGATCACCAAAGTTTAGATGTTAATGTACAACATGTCCTTGGGAAAATCAACATTCAAAGTAACAACTAACTACTGTAACCCAGCTTTTGTAGGAGTACCCATAGCTCCAACACCACTGTAGCAAGGTTTTTTGTATTAATCCACACAGCTATTCAGAGTGCCAAGCAACAGTGTCTCCAAGCAGATTTTTGACGCTGTTGAATTTGGTTTAGTAATGTACAGCGGAGTAAAATTATGTATTACAATAATTTAGTTAATTTTTTTTAGATGAAGTAACTCATTGAGTGAGTTACTCTCTTGAAGCTCTGCAAGCTTTTTTATTTGAGTGAGGTGGGAGTGTGCTCTTCAGCTGAACAGAGCAATGTGTGACTCAACTCTGCTTGCACAAATTGTCAGACACAGAATTATGTGTCTTGTTTGCATTATCATGCACAGGGATGTTTACCACTTCATACTTGTTTTTCCTAAAAAAACTAATATACATAATATCAGCTGTGCTACCAGCAAATGTCTCATCAAAAACTATAGTTAAGACAAAACTAACACACAATATTTAAACTCAGTGTTTTTATATATTTACATCTTCTAGCAAGATGTTTTTGAAACATTTTGTGCAAGTTAGATGTAAATGAGCAATAAAAGTCTTCTTGTTCTTGTGAAGATATATCTCCTATGACACATGCATTTTCTCAATTGTGAAAACATTTGCTTACTGAGAACAGCTCACATTTGCCAGCTTCTGTAAGATTATAGATTACCCACATCAAGCCAAACCCCGGACTCTCATTCACTATGCTACACTTTTCATTTACAGCAGTAAAAATCTAGGGAAATTCCTTTATAGAAATTTACTCTGATGACAGCTTTACAGTGCTTTATTGTGAAAAAGATTTTTAAGCCTTTCAAGCCTCTCTTCTAATCCCATTTCCAAAGCACTGGCAAGATTCTGTTGCCCTCAGAGAGAAAAGAGTATAAAATTATAACAAATTTTAGATATTCCACATAAAGATATTAAGCACACTTATTCCAAAAGGTGGTGTGAAACAGAGTTAGAATGACTTACCTAGAAGATCCCATTATTGACTAATTTACTTTCCCATTATGCTGAACAAAATTAAATACCACACTTTATTGATTTGTCTGTCTCTTTTTTTAAGGAAGACAAGCTGGCATTTTTCACAAGCAACCTGATGTGGTTTGACCAGCAACCTAAGTGCAACACAAAATGGTTTTCATACCTAGACACATTAAAATATTTGAATCTTATGGGGAAGCTTTAGAAAGCAAAAAGATCTTGAGCTGTTGGCATGTGAGGACGAAGTATTATCACCAAGAAGAAAGCAGAATCATAATTTAAAGGGAAGTCAGTGGTTCACACCACTTGTAATGGGCCAAATCCCTCCATCCTGCATCTCAGACCTGCCCCAGGTTCCCTGTGATCCTGACACTGCTCAGCATTTGTGATGGCCAAAGAGAGGACAGACTGGGACAGTACCATGCCCATATCATGATCCATTCAGTATACCTGGGACCATAGCACAAGAGAGACTGTCATGGCCAAATTCTCCATTTTGGGGCAACTCTCTGCAATGGGCTCTAAATCCCATTTTCATGTCTCTTCAGTTCTGACTCTAGTTTTAAGCACCAGCTAGGGCTGGTGGCTTATTTAACTAGGTTTCAACGAAGACAGCAAAGTTAAATCTAGATTGCAGGGGGTGTCAGCCCACAGGTGCTGAAGGCATTCCCTAGTTGCCAATGAAGAGAAGAGAAAGATCAGCCTGCTGGAGAACTGCAGGTGTTTGTTGTAACTGTGAATTTTCAGGAAAGCTCTGAGGAGTTGAAATGTCAGCGCACATCCTTAGTCCATGTTCTCCTTTCTTCTGTTGAACAAACTCTTAGATTTCTTAAATAACAAGTTTTGTACCAAGAGGGAAGGTCAGTGATGCAATTTGAGCACTGCAGGCATTTGCCATTTAAGGGGAAAGAACACAAATTAGAACATGACAGAAACAGAGACATAAAAAAGTCACATTATCACAAGGACAGGACAGACACATTGAAAGGTCAATACCAGCTGTAGAGGGCAACTATCACCCTATGTAAAAATGAGTAAAGAAAAAGCAGGAAAGATTGGCAGGGTAGTGAGAAATTCAGGGAACTTTGAGGCTGATACAGAAAGCAGTAAACAAGAAAGCTGAGAGGTTCTTATTGTTATTCTTTAGTTTAAAAAAAAAAAAAGAAAAATAATGGTATAACATTTATATGTGTGCATTTGTTCACATTTAAACAAATTCACACAGAAAAGACCCTGCACAATCAAATCCTGGTCTGGGCTGCCACAAATAACCACAATTTTATCCTGACTTTTGGATTTTTACACACATGGATCCTAAGAAAAAGCAAAATTTCTCCTGTCAGCTTCTGTGACCTGCTCTTAGCTTAACTGTAGGCATTATTACTTCAGATCAATTGATGTTTTATTAAATTTGTTATTTAGCATTAACAGCTTTTCTTTCTTCCTAATTTTTTTTCTCCTCCTTTACTCCCAGCTCTTTGTATGCCTGTGTATATGTACACAGGTAAAGATTCCACATTGTCTATCTTTTAGGCAGCGAAACAGGCCAATTTCTTTTTAGGTTTTTCTCAAAAGACTGACCTTATTCACCCTGAAGATTCCCTCCTATTCCCATTTGACCTTTCCTCTTCTGAACACAAATGTCCCTCAAATTAGGGGTTTTGTTAGATCCCTGTGAAAAAACTGAGTTTCCCTGACAATACTCCTATGTGAACAGTTCAGAGTGACAGTGAAAACTTTTTATTAAACTGTGGCTTTAACAACTGTCTCTTGGGTCTCAGTCTAGAGCTTCAGCCCAGGTAGTTTTATGCCAAATGCACAGTTATGATCTCACCATGCCCAAGAAGTACCCACAGATACTCATGGTAAGCCATGGGCATTAAAAAAAAAAAAGAGTGAGAATGTTGTCAGACAAGCAGCAACTGCTTTAGCTGTGAAGAACTATCTCATAATGTCTATAATCTATACTTTTGGAGTGAGATCAGCACATATTTGTAGGCAGTTTAGTGGCAGCTTATCTTGTAGCATAGGACAAGTCATTCCTCTTTTGTCTTACATTTTGAGATATTTTATTGTGAGTCATCAGCTGGGACGTAATATAAGACCGAACAAGTATATTTTATTACCATTTGCACATTATTCCCATCTCCCAAAGGTTTAAAATGATATCTGCTTCCCAAAGGAAAAGGAAAAAAGAGAGATATCACTTGCCAATGAATGAAGTGTGTGAATCAGTGGTCAGAATCAAATGTTACAACTAGTAGCTCTCTAATGGTGTGATTCTCCTTGGAAGAAGTGGCTCAAAGCAGGCTTTTGGTTTCGTTCACATGAAAACCAGTGAGTGAGGTTTCTTAACAAAATTTTCTTTGTTCCTCACAGCTAGAAAAGAGTCAGAAAAATCATCAGTACAGAAGCAGCTTCTGAAAATAATTTTTAGGATCAATTCTAGCCTTACAGAATGGTAAATGAATTGGAGCTACTTCAGTTATATGACAAAAGACCTGTAACAAATTAACTGACAAAGATCCCAGGCAGAAATAAAGATCCCAAGCAGAAATATGAGCAGTACCAAGAAATTTTGCAGAAAAAGAAAGATGAGGAAAAAAGATGGGTCAGGCAGTTAGTTAATTGAAACCTGTGTTTGTGGCTAGTGTAGAGTGTACAAAATACGATCCTGTATTTTACATTGTTTTCATTTAAATTGGCTCATCAATTTTTGCTGAGTGTTTTCTTCATTTCATATTAATGTAGCCATGATTTCCCAATCAGGTACAAAAATCTTCCCCCCTTATTGAAGGTGCTTTTTTCACCTGTTTGAGAAAGCTGGGCTGAAAGAAGAATAATAAGAGTAAGGGAGATGTAGGGTGACTTTAATTGTTATCTGGCATTTCTGTCATTTAAAAACCAGAAATGTATGTAAGATAATTAATAAAATGATTAGTTATTCTTCTTGATTAAAATAATTTGATTTCTTATTATAATCAAAGACAGAAGAGAATTTTGTGCCCTTGCTTAGCTGAGCTTTTTTGACTTCGAGCTCAGAGAGAGACATAAAATACTCAGTGTATTCAAGTGAAAAATGTCCAGTTCCAATGCACGACTTTTCCCGAGACTTTAATAGTTTTAAATTTTAATAAGGGAAGGATTTTTATCACTTTGAGGACTGCTCCCATGGCACTTCTAATGTTACATCATATAAAGACTGTCTTCATAAGGAAATTGGCCAGCAGAACTCTAATGGGAAAAGCATATCACGCAGCTATGGTGATGTAAATCCCTATGCAGGCACTTTCTACAGGAGTACCAGTGCTTCTTCAGTGTAGTTCCCCACTTTACCAAGTAATACTGCTGGCCTTGCTGTTACAATACAGTAATACCTTTGCAGTTCTACTGCCAGTCTGTCATTAAAAATAAGACCAAAATACTTCTACCTTTTTGGTGATGCAGCTACACCGGGGAACCCTGATTTTGGCATCACCTATACTGATATACAATACAGAAATTGGTATAATGAAACTAATGAAGACACTCTACGTGAAGAATCCCAACAACTCTCCTGTTACTTCCTTAATTTTTAATAAGTAATTTTTGTTATGTATGTTTAAATATAGATGCTTAGAAAACCAAACTATGCTGAAAGTAATTAGCATCTTCATGGACTAAAATAACAGGAGCAGAATAATCCATATTTCAGTCAGATGGTTTGCTTAAAAACCTGCCATTAAGCAATGAAGCAAGATGAGATACAAAAGTGTACATTCACAGCAATAACAAAAAATAGTAAGATTTTCAAACAATAAGTGATTTTGTCAAGTTACAGTGGATGCTAGTGAAGACAAATAATGAGTATATGGATTAAGTCAAAAGAAAACAGTTGAAATACAGTTTGAGAATGTCTGAAAAGGGAAGTAGAAGGGCATAAGATGGACAGCAGGGAAAGAATAATTGATCAAGTCAATGGAACAAAAGGAGAAGTGATAGTTCTGGACTAATGGAGAATGAAACCTGTCTCCTCCTGGGAGACACTGAAAGAGGGCAGAAGTGGGAACTCTACTACAAAAAGAAATGGAATTAATGTGAAAATTCTTAGGCAACAAGAAACAGAAATTATTTTCTGCTTTGAAAACAGAAAACTGGAGAAATTTGAAAAATAAACCAACTGTAGGGAGAAAAAGCTATTGATAAAGTGAGCAAAGGATTGGAAGTGTGTCACAAGAAGCAACTGAATAAGTGAATGATGTGAATAATGCTTGTTCTTGGAAAAGAACTCCAGAAAATGGATAAAACTTCACTTGCTTCTTCAATAAAATTGACAGAACTGCAGCATTACTTCCTAGAACTGAAGAAACAATGGGAAAAAAAAAAAGTTGTCCCTCCCTGACAGATTCTAATTGTCCTGTAGAACTTAACTACCACGTAAATTAGCTAAAATTTGGGCAGCCATAGTAACATCCTTTGAAACTGCTAATTATTTGCACTGTTCATGGCAAGTGTACTCCATTGGGTGCAATTATGATTGTTTATTGAATAATTGCTGTCCTTGTCAAATGTTTTCTTGAATATTTGCCTGCACTGTATAACATTTTTACTGAGTAACTGTCTGCTGTGGATAATAGCTTCACTCAGTAATTGCCTGCTCTGAATAATGTTTTCACTGAATCGTTTCCCATTCAATGTAATGTTTTATGGCATGATTTTCTTTTCTGAGTCATGTTAATGTAAGTTAGTTGCTGAATTACACATAAAGTTACTGTTGGATCAAATCCAAATTTGTCTAAGTACAGTGCATTTTGTTAATTTCAAAGCCTGTGTTGGTGATGGTGTTATTTCTCTTTTAGATAAGATAGAAAGGGGTAGAAGTTGGAATTTAGTATTAAAGAGGCTGGAGAAATAGTGTGCTAAGGAGGTTGCCTTCAAAGAAAGGACGGGGGAAAGAGCAAAAGTGGGCAGAAAGAGTAAGAACTTAGGGGAGGTAACTGAACTTTGAGAAAGGAATTCTATGAGAAAGGAGAAACAGACAAAAGGAAGAAATGAAGACAGACTGTAAATGAGTAGGCTAAGAACCAACCCGAGGGAACAGTAAAAAGCAGAATTAAATGAAAGTAATACATACCAATGATGCAGACATAATGGTCAGCCTGGTGTTCTCTCACTTTGCCTCTGTATTAGAGTAACCTTATAAATTAGCAGCTAACACTTTGCAGTGGAGAGAAGAATAAAGGTGTTAAACACATCCTAAGGTACAAATGCCAGTGTTCCCATCACAGGGTTCATTCCTTTCCCTTTTTCTTTACTCAGCCTTGGGCTCCACTTCTGCAACATAAAGAAATTGGACTGGAAAACAATCGAGCTACTGTGGAAATAGTTTACTTGCTGAGGAAATTTTCTCTCATCTCGGGAATACTGGGCTCTGACTTGCCTCTGTCCATGTTGGTGGTCAGATGGGAGCCAAACATGAACAGAAGTTAACATCAGAATATCCCTCCACCTAGGCTGATGTGTGCTCATAGGAAACTTCTGAAAATTTTCCTAACTTGTTATACTTCACGTGTTTGCGCATTTATTCCCTTCTTCCCCTGTAATTTTTCAGTAGATTGGAATGAACTTAATCAACTTCCATGAATATGTTATTCTTTCCTGTGCTTTTCAAAGAGTGGAAGAATATTTCCTTCTAGTATATAAACATGCATTATTACAATCCTTATTAGTTGGGATCGATTCCTGCTATAGGTCAATTGACCTTAAATGACCTTACATGAGATCAAAAATAAATTTGTTCGTTTCCTGCTCTGAACTTCTGTTTCACATATGCTTTTGTAAATGAAGTCTACTTCTTTCTTTGTTTCCTATTAGGGATGATGTTGCTCCGGTTAGTTTTCTGATGTCTTAAAGCTATATTGCAAAATCACATGAAGAAATATCTGAATGTCATTTTGAGAAACAGTCTAATAGTTATTTTCTTCTTTCCATGTCTACACATTTTTATTATGGATGTTCTGTAAACACTTTTGCACAGGAGAATGCTTTCATTGTATTACAGAATTTAAAGATGATGGCTATATAAAACACTGAGAATTGGAGGTACCCAGGGTGTCCAGTTCTTCCTCCATTGTTATCATATTGTTTTATAAATCACTTCCATAACCTATACGAAAAGAGAACCATGGTAACGTGACTGATGACAAAGGAGTTGCATTGATATTAGAACTCCTGCCTATTTCTACATAATTCACATTTTATGTGATGAATTCAATATGCTTATTATTTTTGAATGACATTAATAAGTTGTGAAAGCAGGTCTAACAAGACAGGCTTTGAGAGCTTTGAGACAGTAAGATTTAAGACAGAATATGCAATAAGTATCTCAGTATTTCCCACTCAACTATATGAGAACACCTGGTGCTGTATTCAATAAAAGAAATTACATCAGTCTTCTCTGTATATAGGTCTTCTGTGCCAAGGGGCACAAGAAACCTTCTGAAATATACATTATGAAGTTGATTATGATTTTGGTCTTGCTTAAAGTTGTTGGATAGACATCAGTAAAAGTAAGAAAAAATGGTGCAAATTTCTTTGAGTTTTCTCTGCTTCCATCTCTTTGGGATAACTCAGTGGAAGTCAATCAAGTTTGTATGCAGAGCTTTCCACTTAATATTTCTTTATGTTATGTAATTTTTTAAATAAATAATGATAGCCATTGAACAGAATACCTTTATAAGCCATGACTTAATAGCAAAACTGAATGTTTAGAAACTTGTCATTTAAAATCCTGACAAAACTTGCCCTTTCTCATGAACTTGACCAGAGGTCTGTGGTGGGTGGATACCACATGCCCAGAAGGGAGCTTTATCACTCCCCTCCCCAAATTGCACAGGGGAGAGAAAAAAAGATGAAAAATTACTCGTAGGTTGAGTTAAGGATGTTTACCAAAGCACAGTGTTCCTTGTACCACAGTAGGCTCAATAGAATAGTGAAAACTGACATACAGTGGTTCTCCAGTAAGGTTTCATCTCCACAGAGGAATAACATTAAAATAAAATTTTACATTGTTGAAAGGCAAGAACGGAAATAGAAAATGCCAGAATATTCCTTCAAATATGATATAGTTCTTTACCTCTCACCTAATCTCATCATCCTCTATGAGGTGAGGACTTTAAATGAACTTTTTGCAGTGTTGAAAGGCAAGAATGGAAACAGATTCTAGAATGCTCCTTCAGATCTGCTACAAGTCCCCGCCCCTCACGCCACACCCACATAATTGTTCCTACTGTAATAATTCAATGCACTATTTCTTTTCTCCCAGAAATAAGAGTTTCATTCCACTCACAAAGTAGACCCTTTGTGGGATAACCACCACTTCAACCTTGAATTATAAAAAGCCAGGAAAATTTCTACATTTAGCCTAATTAGGTATTTTTTCAGACCACCAGATAACCTCAAAGCCTGTGTTTAGGCCACAGAGGCACTGTGTATGTAATGATTCCCTTACTAATGGCATAGGACAGAAGAGGTATCACCTTTACCTTGGGCACAAAGGCTTTACTTCTAGCTCAGGAAGTCCTTGACTCACAAGTAACTGAAAACTAGAAAGTAATCCCAGGCAAAGAACCACTGTATGAGTTTCTCAGCTCCTGTTTGCCTAAATTGAATTTGGCTTGGTAAAGCCATTCTGGCTAAACACTTTCAGTCCTTCTTGTAGGACCAGAAAAGGACCACATTTCAGGCTAATTCCTGCCATAGGAATTGGTTTCATGTATGTGCCAGATGTGTTTAATTTGCACTTGTACAGGAAGTCTAAATGTCCTGAATAACTCTGTGTCTATACATATCAACTGTTCACAAACCTCCTTCTCTGTTTTGTTGTTTTTTGTTTTTTGTTTTTGTTTTAAATTTAAATTAATAACTGCTAGATACCTAGGTTATATCCTGCAGAATAGAAAGTAATTTAAAGGACCCTAGAGAGCACTGTTAGGCACTTTCTTATTTTATTTTGCTTTCTTCTTTGGTATTCAAGCTTTCAGTGTCTGGCTACTGAACAAAACTTTTCCAAAAGTGTTTGTACAAAAAACTCAAATTCAAGTCTATGGACTCTACAGAACTAAGGTGAAGTCTAAATACTTTCTTTTCTTTCCCTTCCTTTCTGTAGAGTCTTCTCTGTTTCCCTGAAAATATAGGTATGGTGAAATCAGCTTTTCTCTCACGTTATTTCAGTGTGCTTTTGATTTTAGTTAGAATTTGTATATGAGTGAACAAAATAAGAAAACTTGGCAGTGGTAGGATAGCCACATATTCTAAACTTCAGAACTTTAGTTGGTTTTTTTGAAAGTGCTGATCCCTTAAGTTACTTATGAAAATAGGTTCCATTTGAGACTCAGGATGTGTCCTGTGACAGAATCTCTCTGGATAATTAATGCACAATGTGGCAATGGCACTTTTGGGAAATTGCTTGCAAAACACCTGTTTGTTGACAGAGAGTGTTAATTGAAGTGCTTGGTGTGTTCACTTAAAATCATTCTACAGTGGAGCTTCAAGAATAAATAAAGAATTAGCACAACTCCCAGGCAATCATGGAGGTATGGCATTGTCAGGTGTGGTAGCATGCCCAGTCATACAGCCACTCATCCAGACCATGGCAGGATTCAGCTTTGCATAGTCCTATAGAGGAGAGCCAAAAAAAGAGGAGAGCTTCGTAGCCTTGGCCACCATTTCTTTGATATCATGGCTCTAGGAGTTACTGTCACAGTTGTTTTTAAATACGTCCTTTCTAAAATTATCTGGTCCTCAGAAGTTCCTTTCTGATAAAAATAGATGGCAATGATTGTCAGTGGGCAAGTTCTGACTTTTTTTACCATCTGTTAAATGAAAATAAAAACAAAAAAAGTCCTGCAGAGAAGTTCCCTGCTTTTTTGTTTGGAGATTCAAGAGCAGTTTTCTCACCAGTTTTGGAGGCCTGCTGTGCCCCTCTAATAGTACAAGGAAACCATGGAGCTTGTGAATCCAGCTGGCAAAGGATTTTTCAATCTAAGGAAATCTCTTACTGGCTGTCAGCCAGTGTACACAGAGCAGAAAGCAGCATCGGACAGAGAATGGTAGATTCACAAAGGATTTTGGTACCTTGGGCATTTCCGATTTGTAGTGCAAGACAGTATGAAATTCTCTGCCAAAGAAAGGAGTGCCCTGAAACCAAGGGAGCCCATCAGGATTGCTGTAGGGGAGCTGGGCCAAGTGCTTGATGATGTTTGATTGGAACACCATCAAGATGGCACCATCTCTTTCAAGTTTAATAAATCAACTTGATAAATCAACTGAGAGCAAGTTATGTTTGACTCTTGCCAAATAAAGCAAATGTAGAGCTTCCTCTTCCTTCAGTAGAGTGGGAGTGGGGAGTGAGATTGTTATTTGGTATTTCAAGCATCTTTTACACAGAATTATTAGGAAGCTTCTTGTGAAACCTTATTTGAAATGCTCAGTGTTCATTGACAATATCTTACTATTAGGTCTATTTAAGGTTAAGACTTTCCACAAGGTGTTACCTTTGTCTCAGTCAAGACCTTCTTTTTATCAATCAACTTGGACTCATATATAGAATTTATTAGTTTCACAACCTCATCCACAATCTGTCCTCAAGGGAGATGTCTCCACTTCAGAAAAGACAGATTCAGCAGCAGATGGTTAAGTGTTATTGCCATCCAGCAAAATCACAGCCATGCAAAACTCCCGAGAACTGACTGCTGAACCAAGGCTTTTTCCTAGGATACAGCTGACCACTGTATTGACATGTCTGTGGCAATAACGAGCTTTCCTATGTGTTCATATAATCCCCAGCCTGACCAGCTCCTGATCCTGCCTGGAACATTTCTAATCCCATTAGTAATATGTAGTGGGAGTAATTTGAAATTATATGGATTCAATGTAGGGGGAATATTATAGATTTCTGACTCCACCTATCTACCCACATGTTCTAGGTAGAAAATTAATGGGTGTTAGTTTCTCCCACAAAAGTTTAGTTTCAATCAAATTAAAATTGTCTGTACGGCTCCCTACTGTTCATCAGTAAGAAAATTGTGCTGGTATTACACTGCTACTTGAGGATAAAACATATTGCAAATGGCCATCACTTTATTCTAAGTCACAATAATGATGTTGCCTTGGTAAATAAAACCTGCATTTAAATATGCAGGAGCTTGTGCCTCCTAAGGCTATATTTAAATCTGAGCAGTCTCAAACAACTGAAGTAGTTATCAAACTGACTATATGACCATTTTTCTTAGAGATTAAAATGGCATATTGATGATGATTACTGTAACCTCATTTTAAGTACCTCATAAAATGCTTGAGAGGTTTGAAGCAATCTTGACTTCAGAAGTTTTCTTCTAATTACAAGCTCTGTATACAAATTGCCAAAGATGATCTACTGTCGTTTCACTCTGCCTGGAGAAGGACGATGTAAAGTAAGAAGGGTAAAGGAGAAACACTCACAGGCAGATCTGGATTCAGAAACAGAGCACCAATATTCATCTTTCACAGAATCCCAATATGAATAAGGGTAAAATCCTCCACTTTTCTAAGGTCTGGACAGCTCTTCCAAGATCAGTGGTCCAAATACTTCTAAACCTGTCTAAGATTCCCTGAACTTATTCACTTCTTTCAGTGAAAAGACAACTGAATCATATTCACTGGTCGGCATCCTTGCCAGACATGATGATGGTCATCATTTTTCCTTAGACTATCTGTGTTAGCAAACTGCTGCTCCATGACAGTTACCACTGGTTTTCCCTTATCCTTTAATTTCTGCAAATCTCCCGTGGTAAGAAGCTGTTCATATAACTGGGTCATTTTTCCTTGATGGGCAGAAAATCTGGGAATGTGCATGGCCTGAAGAACATAACAGAGCAGATGCTAAGCAACACAGATGAAAGTTCACCCTGGTCTTTGCATAATACTACTGTATCAGTAAAGAGGTTTTGGACTTGCTCTTATATGGTTAAATTCAGAGTTCAATGGAAGTTGTAAATTTTCCAGTATCTTCATCCCCTGCCCACCACAAGATGGTCATTTGGTGATATGAAAGTCCCCTTTTGGATTCAGTAAAATGGAGTATGTGATAAGACATCTGATGTCATTCCCTAGATAAAGGAATAATACTTAGAATAGTATCTAAAATTAGAATAGTATGGCTGTTAAATTCTGTTCAAAGGATAAGTTTGAGTTCCTTCTGCCAGCTTACATTTCCAATGTTTTTATTAAAAACACTTAAGTTTGTGCCGTCAGTCTCCCAATCACTTCTGCTGCATGTATTTTTCCAAACTATCAGTTTTTCATGGGTTTTTTTCTGTTTCATTTTGGAGGAGTGGGGGACATCCTCTCTCATAACTGCATTTTAATCTTCTAATTCCCAAATTACGAGTTCTTTCTGTTCTGGACATATTTGAAAAAAAATGCATGTACAAGAGACTCATAAACAAAAAATAACAGGACTACGGGTTTGATAAAAAATATTTATTCTGGACACATTAGACCTTATAGCTTTTATTACTGTCAACTTAAACCCTTCCTTTTTAGTTTCACTGTTAAATTTGACCCTTTTCAAATTAAAGTTTGCCTTCAAATATGTGACTAGGAGAAGTTTTGTTTGTTTTCAGTGGTCAAACTGTGTATGATTTACTTCTGCTTTTTCTAAAACAGATGTTTTGAGGCAGATAGTAGATTTACAGTCAGCAGGTCATACAAAGAGAGTCCAGATATGTGTGGCATAGTTTCCAAATCCCTTTCATTAATGATGGAATGCTAGCCCATTTTTTTTTGTCTTGGAGTTTTAGACTGCCTAGTTTAAGAATGAACTATAGTTCTATCATAGCACAGAGGCATAGACTCGGCTAACTGCAGCATTGCAAGTGTGATGATTTTAATTTTACTCATCCAAATTTAATTGAGAAAAAAGAGAACCAATTGGAATTATTACAAACATTGAAAATGGCATTACTTTTATCCCGTTAGCTATTGAGTTCGTGTATCGAGTCAAAACTTCTCCTGTTCCAGCTTCTGCCTGTTGTGTCTCCTCCTCCTATCACACACCACTGTGGAGACCCCAGCTCCATAACCCCACTGCAGGTACTAGGGGCTGCTGTTAGGTGCCCCCAAAGCCATCTTGTCTCCAGGGTAAGCCAGTGCTGGAACCACAGCCTCCCCTTACAGAGCAACTGCTCAGGTTCTGACAACTGATGCCTCTCTACTGAACTTGCTACAGTTTATGGATAGCTTTCCCATATTTGGTGTCCCAAATCTCGGTGCAGTACTTCAAATGCAGTTTAAGAAATCTGGAAAGATGTGAAAAATTCCAGTCGCCAAGAGAAAAAGCATGAGAAAATGAGGGAATGTCAGCCTGTTCCTTTTTCTGAGTACAATATCATTATTAGTATAGCTATTGCTGCATCCAGACCCTACTACAACTGCAATCAGTTGCTACGTTCATCTTAGAATAATGCCTTGAACAAGAAACTACCATATTAAGATCAAAGGAAAAATCTTAAAAGTAATTTTAAACTCTCTTCAAAATATTGCTCAGGAGTAATCAAAAGTTCTAGAAGTGTTATGATTTGAAATTTCAACCCTTTTCTTTCCTATCTTGTGTCAGATTTTCACAGATGACCTTGTGGGGGTCATCTCTGCAATAGATAGTAATCTTTGCAGCTAGACAGGTTGTTTTCACATTTCTTTAGAGCATTTCATGGTCTCCAGGCTTGATATCAAATCTTTGGACTTCTTGCACTGCTACTTTAATGAAAACAACAATTATTTTGTCTGATGGAACTCTAAATTCATGTAATGTATTTAAATTGTGAATAAACTGAATTCTGTTTTGACATTGCTGCATTGTAACAAATTTAGTTTGCTATGCATTTTCCCTGAGTGATAGCTTGAGAAAACTTTTTTGACATTTTGAGGGGTTTACTCTTTTATAAATAGAGCTTTATCACTTGGAAAAAAAAAACCAACAAAGAAAAAGCCAAGGTCATAAATCTCTCTAAAATCAATAAAAGCAGAAGAAATAAATGATTCTGGACCGTCATTCATACTAACATGATACTGTTTTCTAAAGGAAAAAAGTTTGAAGTTTCATTGGAATCCTGGCATGAAAGCTGCAACGTCATGAACAGTATTAGAATAGCATAGAAAATCTGAGATATAAACTGCAGGATATTTATTCAGCTTTTGGAATTATTATCCATTCAAGAACTAGATATAAAGTATTAACTCCTGCTGGGCAACCTCCTTAGTGCAAGCTGTCTCCATGGCTTCAGTAAGCCTTTAGAGCTAACTTTTTAACTCTCATTAATGGAAAGTCCCCATTACAACTCTTCAAAACCACAATTTTTTTAAAGTGGTAATGATGCTGTTGTACACTACAATGATGCAAAGACTTCAACTTCAGAAGGCTGAAAATTATTATTTTGTTCTTGGGATATGGGGTTTTTTTAATATATTATTCTACACAGACCAATTTGATTGGTGAAACTAAGAGAAACTTCTTCAATTACATTGGTCAGACCAGAGGGACATCAAGAAGTCCCTTCTAGGGAAAGAATGTAAACCAATTTTACAGTTACCAAAACATGTTTCTTGTTTACAGAAAATTCCCTGGGAAAGGAATTTCAGAAACCAAAATATCTCAGGCACCAACCAGGGCTACATGGTAAAATAAAACTATATTTGAAAGGCAAGACATGTCATGAGTCAAGGCCAGCTCATTTGGATTTTCCTCCAAACTGGGCTCTGGGCACTCTGTAATCTGACAGCCACTTCTGCTGTTCAGCTTTAAACCCTGTTTCTTTGCTGTTTGCAGATTAACTAGTGATGCTCATCTTCCAGACTTTCCCCAACCATCCCAAAATAACAGTGGTTTTTCCAACCACTGTTAGAGTGAGATATGTATCTGAAAGTTATGTATATGCATTTGAACTGTGTTCTCTACATGAAGACAAAATAGTTAAAAGTACAGAGACTCAGGCATGAGCATTGAACATAGATAATGAATTCAGTTGAAGTCATGGATGACTTCACAGCATATCTGTTGTGTTGTGAAGTCATCTGGCAAGTAACTCTAAAAAGAAAAGTCCAGAGACTTTCAAATTTCTCAACCAGTGCAAAGCAAAGCTAAAAATATCCATATTACGTAAATATGTTACCAAAAGCCTGACCATGGATACATTAAATTCCTACATAGCCTGATGTATAGACCTTAAAGGGATTGTTTAGCATGGAGCTTAAAGTGGAAATTATCTCACCAATCTTAAGAATGAGAATGGAACTGAGAGCAGAGAATGTGAAATAACTTACAGGATTGATATTCTAAACTCACTTCCCTGAGAAGACATTAAGCTACACCATATGTTATTCTTTGCTTGACCACATTCGAATATATCTCTAATATCCCCAACAACAGCCAAGAGGATTTGCCACTTCTCAAAGTCAGAAGAAGCTTTTGAAAACTAAACCCCATGCTGGTAGCTGCTAAAAATGCTCACAGGAAGGAAAATACCTGCCTTATCCCCTTATCTTCTTGTTTCTTTGTGGGTTTTGTTTTGTGGTGGTTTTTTGTTTCGGTTTTTGGTTAGTTGGTTGTGGGAGAATTGTTTTGCTTTGGCTTGTTTTGTTTATGCCCAGCTGTGTGAGCTATCTGAATTGTGCATAAATCTGAGAGGTAATAGAGATGACTTTATAAATGTGAACATTTTTATATGGAGAAGCAAAAACTTATGAGGAAAAGATTTTCAAAAATCTTACAATCTGAGGAAAGGACTGTAAAAAATAACTCTCAAGGGCAGTCAGTGTTGGCAAGGAAGCTGAATGCAAGGTTAGACTGACTTAAAATCTGATCCATGGAAAGTAAGGTGAATTTAACAATATTTTTTTTGCTTTCATTTTAAAAAATGGACTGAACAATATAGCAATGGCCCACCCGAGCTTACACAAACATAAAATTTAGGACAATACCTCTCTGATCAAGTTCATCATCAGTTCATCAATCTAATGTGTACTAAATTGCTTCCTCTTAGGATTCATCTCAATGAAGTAATCTCATTAAAAGTTAAAAATTAAATTTAAAAATATTAACTGTAGATTTCCCTCTAATGGGGCTAGAGCACTGGGGAGTGCAGCTGTGAAGGTGATGAGAGAGAGAGAAGAAAACAGCTCAAATCTCCTTCCTATACTCAGAAATCAGATAGAAGACAATATCCCAGTTATCTAGGGTCATGGGAGTTTTCAGAGTTGTATTAGTATAGAGGTAAAATGAAATAGGTGGAGAAGAAATACAGTTTCCTCCCACCAAATCTGCACCTGAAGGGCTATTGTGGAAACCTAGACACAACTATCTGCTCGGCTATGTGGGGAAATTTTAAAGGAGACAGAGAGGGTATTGGTCAGTAACACATAGTGTGGGTGGGGGAGTGGGATTCTGAGGTATTGTGTGTGGGTGAGAGCACAGAGTCCTGTATTAGTAACAGGAGCTGATACAGTGAAATGTCCTGAGAAGGTGAGGAGGGCAGCAGTGCACTGGAAGATGACTTTTGCCTTAGTGTTTTTTCTTTCAGGGGAGGGATGATTTTTTGACACCCGTAATTTCTTAATCATTCAAGATATTCTGATGGTGGGAGAAAGAGAAAACAGGACAGGATATGCCAATCACTACAAAAAATGTCATTTTCCATATTGCTTGCACGGTGTTGGTACAAGCTATTGCCATTGTGTACCTTTGCTAGAAGATATAGAACAGTTCTAAGGAATGTCAATAGATTGATCAATTACATGCCTAAAGATAGACGGATTTGTGTCTGTACTGTCTCCAGTCATGAGTTAGGAAGGCACTGTTGCTAGGAAGCCAGGAGCACTGAGATTTCCGCTGCTGCAGGAAAACCTGGATACACTGTGCTTCACTCTCTAAATCTCTTTTAAGTCCTCAAAGAAAGCACATTTGTTTTTCCAGTCTCTATATTTGTCTTTTTTCTCTGACAGGTATACAGAAAATCACCAGGGTTAATGCATGATCTTATAATATAATCTCTCAGCTTCAATTTTTTAAAAATTATTTTGTCTTCTTCTGGAAAGAGCACTTGTTCCCTTGTTCCAAAGATGTGGTGAACTTTTCAGCCCTACATCTGGCAATTATTTTAATAAGCTGATACCAGAAAGAACAGAATGACCTGGGGTCTTAAACCACCCTTTATGATCTAAATAGGAGTATAAATTAGGCAGCTGCACTATAGGTCAAAGAAAGGGCTCTGAAAATTAAACCATTCATGTCAGGACATAAATATGAATCTGAAAGTCAATGCAGTGTTTGAAAGTCAATAAGAACATTTTAAGTACTTTTAGCCTTAAATATTTAACCTTCAGCTCCTTCAAGATATGACCTGTAGAAAGACAGGTGTCTGAAAGAGCTTGTGTTTTCAGAGCTTCTCAGTACCCATTGATCCAGCTGGCCATGCTTTAATTCATGGACAGCCAGCTCTCCTCAGCAAAAGGCCAAGAAAAGTGCCTTAGATCAATGTCATAGAAGGACACTCTTATCCTGAGTTTTAAGAGATTTTTACATTGACTTGGAAGTAATGATTTTTCTTTTGGCCATGATACCTCTGCTGCACCATTGCCGTGGCAATAAGTGGAACCTGATAATACCTGAGGAGGATATGAAATCTGGCAGAGGAACCTGGACAAACTGCAAAGGCACAGTACAGGTCCCACAGGGCAGATCTGTAATTTCCTGCAGGAGCATAGATTCTGACCATTTCCAAAACCCATTTTCCATTGCAAAACCATTTTCAAAGGCAAAGATTGACCAGTCATAAAATATTTTTCCGAACATTCCTTCCCAAACCTCTTCATTATATTCACTGTCATTGCTGAAAAACTCCTGCAGATCATCTTTCACTTCTATTATCAAACTCTTAGCAGGAAGTCCTCTATAATCTACATTTCTGCAGATTATCTCGGAAAACATTAGTCTACATGTTTATTTGCTCAGAGGCTCTAAATATCACCATTGAAAGAAACAAAGAAAGTGGCCGAGTAAATTAATTGTCACTTTTGTTTTTATTGTTTATGTTGTGAGACACTGGGATGAGTACTGTAAAGAAGTGAGAAGAAAGTGGGGTTGGATTAAAGCACAATTTCAAGGATATATTAATATAGGAATTTTTTTTAAGCTACGCAAATGTGTAAAACTTGCTTTAAAGTACCTACGAGAGAAAGTGCTATTGTATTTCTTTTATTTGTAGAAATTTCCAAACCTTCAAATAATGCTCCAACACTAACAGAGAATTTCTAGATGTCTCTTAAAAGTTTCTCTGTGAAAGTTTGAATATTATGATTGCATCACTTTTAGGGCAAAATTATGAGAAACTAAAGCTAAGGAAAAACAAATCATGTGTGAGCTCCACAGAAGTTAATTTGAGTCTGTACATTTATTTTTAAAGGATATTTTGTGGCTCTTCTAATCCAGATGGGCCATAGGCCAAGCTGAATCCCTCAACCTTAACTGAAGCCCAATTAACTAAGATAAATTGTCAAATCACTCTGGAGAGGTGATCAGCATTATTTAATCTCCAAAGTTGGTGCTGTTGGCCAAAATAGGTGTTCCACTGAGTAGCAGAGAGCATTTGTTATCAAATCCGACACTTCTTTAGCTGAAGTATTTTGTGTCATAGACAGATCCCTAAAAGTTGGGAAACTTCAAAAATCACAGAGTTCAGATCAAAGCAAAACAGCCTGATGACTCTTTATATAGCATGCCCAGTTTTTTTCTCCAAGGACTTATCCTTTCCAGTAACTTTTTAGTCTTTCTCAGACATATTTAACAAAAACTCCAGTCCTGCAGCCTATTCCTTTTCCAGCCTTTTGCTTCAGCTGCATCAGTGGAGCTATACAGAGCTGGGTAAAACAGTGTTTTTATTTACTTTTCCATACTTTTTTGATGTTCCCAGATGGAGCTGTTAAATACAAGCATTTTGTCAACTGCGCCTCTGGGCCCTGAGCCTGCCTCTCCAAGAGCAACTTTGAACTCAACTTTCTTGCCCAACCCAGGAGGTCAGGTCAGTACTGAGCTACAGGGAGCTGTGGGCCTCCTCAAATTTTGCCCATCTCCCATAGTACACGAGGCTATGTTCAATGTTAGTCACTGTTAATCCAATGGGACTGAAGGATTTTAACTGTCCCAGTGTCCCTGCCTCTGGCCGTGTCACTTTTAAATATTAAATACTCCTAGCCAATTGTGAATAGAAGTACAGATTTCTCTGTGTTGTTTCTAGAAATCAAAGAGTTAAATGTCAGAATCTCAAAAGATTGAGGAACTTTAAAGATGGTTTATCTCTGGCACTATGTCTCTGACTATACTACCTCCCTTTTAATTTTTGTTCTTGTCTCATATTTCCATTACAAACCCATGAAGTTATGAACATCAAATACTGTAATTGGGAGATTTGTTAGATAAAAAGAAGCTACTATGATTCAAAGCTATAATCTTAGCTGCTTATGCTGTTTATCTCTGCATCTATCAGGGTGAGGAGCACGTTTATCAGGATTATCTGTAGTATGGAAGGTATCACAGCTGTCTGTCATGCATTTCAAATGCAGTCTTCTCAGCAGCAAAATCAAAATTCTGCAAGGAGCACATGTGGAAAACAATGCAAAGCACTTTTGAATTTAACCTTTAAAAATCAGATTTCACCAGCATTTCCTTATGTTCCTGCAGTACTCCCTCTCATTATACAAATATTCACAGAAATTTTGTGCTCAAATTTTTTTTCAGTGACACTTAACAGGAAAACCTATAAATGTTTTGCTTTATAAAAAATTTTTCAGAAATTGACAAAACCATATATATTGGACAGGATTTCAATAACTTCTCAATGTTAAAAAATCTGGGCCCACATTTGTGTACACATGGTCTGTCATGGATTTTTACACAGAAGATTTGTTTACAAACATTCAAGAATGCTCATGCTACAGAAAGGATGCTCTTGAACTCTTGGGTGAGGCAGAAGGGATGCCAAGGACAATTTTTTCTCTGTGAAGATAGAAAAATGCTCTTAAACTTGCACTACTGATTATGTGTGTGGACCAAAAGAAACCCATCAAGTTATGAAACAGTTCTATTCATTTAGTAAGAATATTTTCTTCATATGGAGAGGTGACAAATGGCAGCTGAAGTACTAACATTAATATTGATTTGGATGTGCCCTGATAGACTAGAAGAAATTCTGAAAACAAAACATAGTGTCAGCCTAGGTTAATAGTTATAATTAAGTGAAATATTTCCTTTTCTCTTTTTTTTTTCTGCTGCAGCAATGGGATTCCTTTTACCTAGTTTTGCTTACCTTGAAGTAAACAGCTCATTTCAGCTAATCACCCACAACTTCTGATTAGAAGCCTTTTCCTTCACTGGAGGAAAGAAGGCACAATATCCTTCAGTTGCCATACATTTAGGATTGAGTCTTTAATGATTACAGATGAAGGCTAGATGACTGGCTTAATCTATGGTGAGATGAATCTCATTTTTAGTGTATAAATACCACAGCCCAGAACAGTCACTGAGAGCAAAGTTGCAGATGGCTTAGAACTTCTGCAACATGAGGTTGCACTGTTCAGATTAATTTTTTTTCTTAGAAGTAAGCATACACACCTGTTTTGAGAGTCTAGTTGATCATATGATGTAAATAAAATGTCTAAATATGACAATAAAAATGTGTAAAATAAAAAATTATTTTACAATAATTTCACCAGTAAAAACTGTGCATTAAGTTTTCAGAAGAAAACTGAAACTTAATTTAAGAAAAAAATAATGTTGTATTTAAAGGGAAGAATATAAAAGACCATAAGGTCATAAAGTCAATGTGAAGATGGAACATGTTCCAGGCCAACATGTCAGGAAAAAAGAAGGCTAAGGGTTGAAAGGGCAATAGAGTGCTTTGTGTTAACAGAATAGTTATGTGGACATATTTAGGATAAGACTGGTAAAAAGAACAGGGAGATTCAGAGAACATAAACAGTGATGTAGGTAATTTCAGAGATCTGGGGAAGGGCACGTCATAAAAGATGATAATGAGAATGACATATGTAAGAGAGCAAATGTTGCATAATGCAATACAGTATTAGAGAATTCTAAAATTCAAAATTTCTCACCTTAATAACTAACTTATAACTTAATAACTTAATAACTAACTCTATTAATAAGGAAAGACATCTTAGACTGGTATATGATGTGGTAAAGGAAAGAGCTGCTTCATTTAATATGACTTGCTCTTTGCAAAGAACAAAAGCCTTTTGCCTTTATGATTAAATACTCTTCTTTTGACAAAAGTGGCCAATTAATTGCACTTACGTGGTATCCTACTGACAAAACTCAAATAGCAAATGCTCTCTGGGCAGACACTTTATGTAAGAGGAATAAAGGGTCTCTTATATATGTAAAGACAAATGACTTCAGTGTCAACTTCAATTCAAAACAGCTTTTCCAGAGACTGAAGGCAACCATGACGCAGGGAATGGAAGGATCCAAAGTGCAACAAAGAATCTTATTTGTCAAATGGGAGATGTAATACAAATGTCTGGAACTGAAACAAAAGACATCAATGAAACTTGCCTTTAAAAAAGTAAATATCATAAAAACCTTGTTATTAACAAGTATTATTTTTTCCCTTTGTCCAGACTTTACATCAACAAGGTATGCTAACTCCCTGTCAGAAATATGAAAGTCTACCCTTACTTTCTTCTGGACCTCATGTGGGTGAGTACTAATTCAAGTACTGAGAATAGCAAAAGGATATTTTTAATTAGCTCTTTTCTGCACCTGTTCAGGACATAATTCTCATTACATTTATGCACATTATTTATAGTCTATTGTAGAAAAAAAAGAAATCTAGTATCTGACTGAAATGAGAGGGAAGAGAATGGCATTTTCCCATGCCAGACTTGAATGATATGGAAGGCAATGCTATTCAAAATGCCAACAGCATATGCCAGCTTCAATTAGAACATGAAAGGAAAATCTGTTGCTAAAATATAACAACATGCTTTGAGGACCTTACATGTGCTTATTTAGAACTTATAGGGTTGGATATCCTTAAAAAATTCTAAATTTTGACATTTTGTTGAAGCTGTTGTTAAGTATTGGTCTTAATGTGGGAGTCTCTGAATGAAATACTGTGTCCTGTGCTTTGCAGAATTTCAGAATAGATTATCATAATGATCACTTCTGGTCTGAGAACCTTTCAGAATAGTCTGAGAAACTATTCATTAAAGTTATTGCATCTTGTCCTTCCATGTCACCTTTCCCAGATAATTGCCTACAGGAGGAATGAGATAGCTGCTTTCCAAGTGACTGTATGTGAGGGCTACAGTGCTCCCTCACATGCTGGAAGGACAGTGAAGTGTAAAGAACTTTCTTCCTGAGAGCATGGGGTCAATCCACGTGACATGGTCCAAACTACATCAGGCAAAAAAAGGTTTCCCTTTACTTTCCAGTGCTGCTGGACAGTCCCCATACTGTTGCTGAAAAAAACACACTGCACTGTATAATCCTGTTATGGTTTAACCTCAACCAGCAAAGCACCAGGCAGCCACTCATTCATTCCTCTCCTCACCCCCTGGTGGGGAAGACAATTGGAAAAAAAAGTAAAACTCCTGGGTTGAGACCAGAACCACTAAATTATTACAATAAAATAAAATTATAATAATTGGAATGAAGAGGAGAGAGAGAGAGATATTAATAAAATCCAAGAGAAACCAGTGATGCACAGTATGATCACTCACCACCCACTGACTAATACTCAGCCCATCCCTGATCAGCAATCAGCAGTCCCTGGCTGAGTCCCCCAGTTTATATACTGAGCATGAGGTCTGATACAAATATCCCTTTGGCTGGTTCTGTCAGCTTGGTTGCTGGCTTGGTTACCCCCCAGCTTCTTGTGCAGCTCCTCACTGGCAGAGCATGGGGAAATGAAAAGTCCCTGACACAGAGTAAGAACAATTTAGCAAGAATTAACCATCAGTGTGTTATTTTTATTCTTATACTAAATCCAAAACAGAGCACTGTACTGACGCCTTGGAAGGCTGAACTGAAACAGAGACTGGACAGAGCTCGAAAATAAAGTAGGTGTTTATTGAAAGGCCTCCAGGATCCACCATGGGCAGGACAGGAGCCCTACCAAGGCTGCAGCCAGGGTGGACCAAGAATAGTCACAAAAATGGCTGACCAGTCACGAGATCTTACATAAGTTTTGGACCATTTGCATATTGGGGTTTAATTGTCCAGTTACAGGTTCAAGTTTTGAGGTCCCATCCTTCTTGGTCCTCCCTTCAGTCCACCGTTGTTCATGCTTTTGGGCCTGAAAGTTGTCCTTGGTCTTCAGCAGGAAAAGGACTTGTTTTGTCTACTCTGTGAAGAGAGCTTACTGGCACATAATATGCGGCTCAGAACTGCATCCCTAGGCAGCACAGAATTTGCAAATATGAAAACTAAAGCTTAAGGCATCAGTACCAACCACTAAGATGAAAATTAACCCTATCCCAGATGAAACAAGGACAAATCCACAGATTAAACTGATGTATGACAATCTCATGTGAAACCCTTGAGCTGCCTTTTAAGCTAGGGACATCTCAGAAATCCTTGATCCAGTAGTCTGGCACCTCCTTTGATAGCTTATTCCATTTATTGGAATTGGTCAGGAGCCACAATCCATGTCTTTGAACATTTATTGTCTTAGATTCTTTGGAATCAGCTCAGACTTCACATCTATAATCTAGGATACTTTCTAGGAAAAACTCTGGCTGATATGCACAGCTTCCAGAAAGTTTGTTTAAAAGTACTGACACCTGTCAGGGATTGTGGCTTAATTCAAGCACTCCAGTCCTTAATAGAGTTTATAACACAAATGCATCTTAATTATAGATCTGTTCCTATTATTTTTATATAAAATACACACTGGCCTCTTTCTCTTTGATGCATTAATGTTTTGTGATGATAAAATGTCATTTGTTTTTTAAGGGATCCAGAGTAGTCAAGGTTGTCTTAGTTGTCCCCTTCCTGGTATTATAGGAAAATCTTCATAGAGTTACCATTAATTATTTTAATAGTCTAAAAATCTAGGAAAAAAATCAAATTTGAAGTAATTCATTGCAAAGTTTTTCTCCTGAAGAAGTTTTTAAATGTGCCAAGTGACAGAAAAAGTTATTTCTAAGACTTTGGTTTCACATGACATTGCAGATTCCCTTCTGGCCCTAATAGGAAGAGCCTTATTCTTGTCTGCTAACCTCCCAAGCACTCCTTCAAAGACCTGTTGGACAGTACACATGAAGAAATACTAGTGGAAATATAAACAGAAACTAGGTATTCCTGTCTGAATATACACTGGAACACTTTTTTGTCAACATTTAGATAAAATAAGCTCATTAAAAGATTTAGATTTTAAAATAAAGCAATCTAGTTTCCAGATCTCTGGCAGACAAGACTTTTAAAATATTTACCCTTTCACATAGGGGCTTAACACCCCTTGAGCAGAAGCTGCCTGACCTGCTCTGTAATTGAAAAATATGTGTGATCTCTCTCAATCTCTTTCTCTATGTGACATTAGCAATGGTGCTTTTCCACCTTTCAGTGGTATATTCTGTTTGTCTAGTTTTATTTTCTTATTTGCAAGATGTGTGTGTCATGCTAAGGATACAAGGCTCCTGCGTTTGCAACACTGACATCAAATGCAAAAATTATAAACGAGGCCAATCAAAAATCATTCAGAAGTCCTTTGCCTTCCCCAAAGAAAAAAGAGCTTTGAATATAATAGTCTGTAGAATCTGACTAACGGTACCATTTTTCTTCTTTCCAGTAGAAATTTTAAAAAAATAGGAAGAACAATGTCTTTTGTGGGAGCATAATACCACCAAAATCTTATTCAAAATATAACTCCTGTGTCATATTGAGCTATCCAAATTATTCAGGGTCAGAATGTTGTACTCAACTCCTGATTTAGGATTCTGGCCTTGTAGCTCACTTTCTCATTACTGTATCCTGAGTGTGTCTGCTCGGGCAGTCTCAAGATCACAAAAACCTCAACCTCTACAAGAACCCCTAGGAGAAAAAAAGCAAGCTGAAACTTCAACCAGAGGATCAGAATGTCTGTAACTTCAACTGCATGTGGTCTTCAACCACCACGTTCAAATTCAAAGTAGAACCAGTCAGGAAAACAAAAGCCCTGTTTTAGTGAACATACAGTCATGTTCAATGCAAATAACTAGGAAGGACGTGCAAATCTAAGAGCAGATGATAACTCTGCTACATCTCCCTAATCAGAGACAGAGGATGAGCTTTATAATTTTAGGTAAAGGAGGTTATTCTGTAATCAATTTGAAAGTAAATATTTGTTACATACACGATGAGGGGATGCCTCATGCAGAGGTAAAGACACAAAAAAAAGGCAGAGAAACAAAGGGAAATAAACTTAAGTATAGTCAAGTCTAATTAGCATCCAGTGTAAAACACTCAGACAGGTCCCAGTTGGCAGAAGGATGGGTGGAGAGGATCATGGTAGCAGGGAAATGGTGTCCCCTTCAAACTGCAGCAGCTCCATTACCAAGAGGGTCTCCTCTCCAAATGCAGGGCTGGTGCCCTGAGAGGGCAACCAAGAAGTTAACAACAGATGCAAAAGTTACCCAAATATCACTGATCCAAGTACAGAGTAAAATACTGCATCTTTCTTCAAGAAAATGCAAAATTTTAAATACTTAAGAAAAACAATCCAAAAGCAGACAATCGGGGAGTTTTCAATGAACTTTATAGTCAGCATTTTGCTCAGTAACAACTGTTTTGAATCATAAACTGGGATACCATAGGAACATAAGGTAAAGGTTTTGAGGGTTTTATGTAGAAATCAACAACCTATCTGTATTTGAAGTCATGTTACTACATATCCCTGCTGGCCAGGGTTGAGGATGATTATTTTTGTTCTGAATATGTGAGACTGTTCTGTAGCCAAGAAACATTATGTTGGGAAATGTTGAAGATGGACATCAATAAGCCAACAGAGCATGCATGTGTGTCACGCTATGTCCTAATACCACAAAATATTATGCCAAAATTAGATGCAATTAGAACAGAAATTCTGTAAGGACAGAAGACAGCACACTGAAGCAGTGTTGTGAAAGTTTGCAGATATCCTTGTATTTGTTTCGTGTGGATTAAAGCTGTTAATCCTTCCCTTTCAAGAACTTCCTATTTCCCCAGGAAAAAAAAAAAAATATATAGACAGGACACAGACAGTCCTTTAATAAGGAGTACTGAGCTGCCTTGTCAAGAGACTGCAATGACTTACTCTTTTCCAGAAGAAAAATATGTGGGATGAATTAAGACACTCCCTTGCTTCCAGGACAGAGCAGTTTCATGTCATTCATACTGAATATCAAGATGAAAACTTATCCTACTCCTGTTGTTTTCCTTTAAATTTGTAGAAAAATTGAATGGTGTTCTCAGTTACTAGAGGTAAAATATGTGGTCTGGGAACACCCAATGAAGGTTGCCCTAAGACATCACAATCCTCTCTCTATTTACTCTATATTGTTAGGGGAGGAGAATAAATTTGATAGTTCATTACCAGGCTTAACACTGTGAAGAGGAAGGTGATGGAGTCCACAGACAGCAATAGTAGAAATAGCCACAGAATAGACTAAAAACAAGATATCAACCCAAAAGAACCAGCTTGGAAAAAAACCAACTTGGTTTTTATGAAATACAACAGGAAATAAAGTGGGGAAAAGAGTACATGTGGTTTTATTATTGAATTTTCAAATAATAAAATAATTATGAAATACCAGAAAATGTATATGAATCACAGTTGATGGCCACAGCATAAATTTGATTCTGGAACTGGTATGAAAATAGCTTTCAGCATAATGAAGCATTTTGAAATTTTAAGAATTCGTGCTGAGTAGAAACAAAAAAAAAAAACCAAAGACAAATAATTACACTAAATCAATATGAGTATTTTATTATAATAATACTAAAAACCCTGCAATTTCTTATTATCTTTGTATTTCTAAGCAAGAATACTTTAAAACAAAAAAAAAAACCCCTAGGAATTATAAAAAACCTCATGATCAGACATTGAAATATCACTATATAAATATAGCTCTCATCTGTCACCAAACAGTTTGGTTCCACATGCAAATGAAATAATATGAATCAGCCATGGCCTGTTTTTTTACAGATCAGATTGCATCCTATGCCATGAAGTAGAGGTCCAGAATACTCCTAGTGGAACATCCTTGCTTAACCAAAATTAGTTCCACAGATGGCACACTGAAATAGAAAGAGAGAAAGATGCTCTGTGAAGGTCATGGAGCATTATGCTAACTCTTCTGAGGATGATTTTTTTCAGTAAAGAATGGAGCCCATCAGAGGGAGCAGAAAAAATCTTGTGAAATAATTGTGCTGTACTCCATTTCCATTCAAAGCATAGTACAGCACAACATTCATTATAAGCTCCCACTAAAAATACAAGATGTATCTCAGAAATACTGAGACATCACATAAAAGGACTTTCTGCATTAATGAAATGGGTAAAATCAGATATGGCTAAAATGTGTATACAGAACACAGAGCAGTGGTGCCATTGGTTTTTAGTGATCAAGGTAAAAATCAATGGATGAATGCATTTCAGTCTCAGTAAAAAACATTTTGTAAGTCTTTCATTTAATACATAGTACTCTAAAATCCAATGGTCCCCTGCCTAAGTGGTCTTTTGTTTCCATAGGACTACATTAAAAATGTGTTCCTGCATTGTAAAGTGCATCCGTCTGAACTCCAACTTTCTTGAGAGCATACTAACACAAGCTATCCTGCACAGCAAGTATGGTGGAAAAAATCATGAGGTGATCCATTTAGTTCTGCCCATGTTCAGCTTTGCATGTACAGAGTTAGGATGACTGGAGGATATTCATGAGGACTGGGGACTATTTTGTATGATCTAAGTGAAGAAATCTTGTAAATATAGTACCGCACTTTCACCATTCTACAGTTCCCGAATCAGGAAAGAGATTCTATCACCCATGTGATATGTTTTTCTAGTCATATTTCCTTTTATAAGCCTGTA
Organism: Argya squamiceps; assembly: GCA_037834095.1. NCBI lineage: Eukaryota > Metazoa > Chordata > Aves > Passeriformes > Leiothrichidae > Argya > Argya squamiceps. The sequence goes on along the minus strand of JBBMKD010000102.1, from coordinate 102,970,991 downwards.
AATCATAAAAACAGGAGCATGCAAAGGAAGCGGTTATTTTTAAGTAATGCTAAATACACTCATTGACAACTCTCGTTGGTGTCTCTTTTTCTGCACATCCTTGCTGGATCACAAATAGCACGTAGAGAGCCTGATTTGGAAGATGCTTGAAAAAGGAAAAAAGGAAAAAAGTAACATTGCATCATTTTGGGTCTGATGACTGAAAAAAGCCAGTTACTGCATTGCTGATATATGCATCTAATGTCACAGACTTTAGAGTGCTCTAAGATCACAGATTTTAGAGTGCTTTAAGACATACATTAAGGGGATATTCAGAGTAAGAAAGGACATCCTTTCTTACTGAGCATTAGGAGAGGCAGCAGGATTCTGGATTTTGGAAGTAAACATTTTCTTCCTGGTCCTGTGAAACAATGTACCCCTCCAACTAACACTCCATGAGGTTAATTATATTTCTCCTAAAATAATGGTGTAAAGTATTGCAAGTAAATTCATAAAATGACCAAAATACTGAAGAGTAATAAACCTTGTTTTCCACGGAGTACTGTATGGGCTAGCTGCTCTATTTTACATTATCTTCTCAGCTAATAATCAGAAGAAATATAACCCTGTGCCCCACTACAACATGTAGTCAATACCATATAAAGGTCCCTGACAAGAGAAGAGAGTGAAGCAGTAAAAAAATCATGTAGAAAGATAGAACTAACAGTATTAAAAGAATAAAACATGTAATTTTGTCAGAATAGAAGGTATTATTTGAAAAGAACATCATTCCAGGTCTAGCAGAATGCAAGGGAAAGAAAAGTATTTAATTCCTTTTGATGGAGTTTCTCAGTGGTAAGAAGACATGTAGAAAACATTAAGACTGAAAAAAAATCCTCATGAGGACAGCGGGGCATGGAAGTACTCTTGCAATGAAGAGCAATGTGATTCTAGTTATCTTGGGGAAGGCCCTGCTGCCATGAATGCTGCTTGTAGCACTATGGAAGCTCATGGTGACTGCGAAGGACCACAAAAGCTCTGGCAAACGAACCAAGAGTTTATTTGTCTCCCCTGCATTGTTAGTAACAAAGTAAACATTAAGTCCGTGTACATGAATTGAACAGTGCAGGGAAGGGTGGGAAGAGCACATGTGAGAGAGAGCAGAATAAAGCAGACCCCTGTAGTAAGTCCTCCAGCTACCTTCCTGGACAGCTACCTCCTTTCTGTGGGGATCTTGAGCAATTTTATTTTCCCCTGATTTTGGTTAGGTCAGTTTTTCCAACACTGCAGCAGTCCACTCAACAAAGAAAAAATATCTTCCTATTCTACTATCATATTTTATATCTTTCAACTTTGTTCACTGTTTCATGCTGCTGTATTCGAAATAGGAGCTGAAATGAAGTTCTACCGTGTTCTCATTTGGAACAAGCTTCCATTTCATCTTTACCCTTGCACATAAGATTCCTTCAAATGCTGCTTAAATGGGAGTGTGCTGAGTTGTGCTTTCACTTGGCAGGAGAGTAAGAAAGAACTGTTGGCTTCCATCATTAAGCTGTATCAGGACCTGAAATAACCACCTAACTCAATGATCCATAGTTTTGACCACTGAAAACAAGAGTGAACATATCAATGGAAAACAAAGTTCCCAAAAATAAAAGGAGACTGTTATAATCATCTGTTCCTATCTTGGATTTCACCAAGGTTTTCTCTTCCAGATTGAAGTGGTGGTAACTTCAAGATGACATTGTGTTGAGATTTAGAATGCAGATCTTCAGTTTTGATGAGAAAATAATCCTATTTTTTGCCCACACTTATTTAATGACTTAACAAATTTTATTCACAGAAAGAGTGGTGTGAATGATAGAGTACTTCAGTTTGCCAATAATTCATAGATTTTGAAATACAGCCTAGTTCCAGATGGAAAGGAAACAGAACTTTTTAAACTTACAACTGAAAAAAAAAGTCCAGGAGCGTTGGGCAGAAAAAGATATGTTTTTCTACTAATTAGAACAATTTTATTTTACTATTCAACTTAAAAAAGTTAACTTGTTATGAAAAAAAAAAAAAACAAACCAGAATTTTAAAATGAAAACTCTTTTACCAAGCAAAACCTGAAAAAGTTTTATCAAAAATGTCAAATTTATTTTGACATTGTTGAAACTTTGTCTCTGCTCTTTTAAAATTAAAACCCAGCTACAAATGCCTATTTCAATTAAATAATTGGATTTTAACAGAGTGGCATAATATGATAGAATATGCTTGGATCTAAGTCTCTCTCAGCTTGTCTCATAAGTCCAGACTAATAGGATTCTCAAAGCAAATACTGAGAAACACCTAACAACAACCCTATGTAATTATCTGATGGCCACTTTGAAATTTACCTTCCTTACACATTTAAATCCTTCTTTTAATTTGAAGATTAAAAGGTAAAGGGTTGAAAATTTGATGTCTACATTGCTCAGTGATTTGAAATGAATAAATTAAAGTCTATCTGCATTGTAGCAAGCTCTAGTGGCGACAATGTGAAAAATCAATAAAGGAAAAACATAAATGCAACATCTAAACAGTAATCTGACTTTTAGGATGATCCAGTGGTAATTTAACCCTTCCTGAACACCACAGTAAGGAAGCGTTTTTTCCAAGGGTAGCATTTAAAATCTGAAATACCTGGTAGCTGACTTTAAAGCAGTATATGGTACTGCACTTAAGTCCGTGTTAAGATCTGCACTTAGAACATCTATGGGACATTTTAGGAATTAAACGTGGCCCTAAATTTGTCCCAGTAGATAAAGAAGAAGTCTATGCATAAACATGCCTAATATTATTATTTGTGCAGTGGAGTCTTTTTTGACTGTTTTTAATGTATTTTGCTTTATGGGCCCTGGTAAACCTGGTCCCAGCTCAACATGCCATGAACCTCCTATAAAAAGTCTCCTGGCTTTTCCTCACTGTCCTCCTTGTATATGCACAGATAGCAGGCATCTCCCCATAGCTGTGGCAGTTTTCATAAATCGTATTACATTTCAACGCTGAAACATAAAGCATGTCCTATCCTCCCCTACCCTGTATTTTTTTACTCCTGTTTCCATATGGAACTGGAACACTCCACTGGCAGTTACAGGCAGAGATGTTCTCCCCACAGCATCATTCCTCTCACTGTGTTGTATCCATTGCTAAGTGAAAAGAGGTCTGTGCAATGATGTTTTTAGGGTAGATGCATTTAAAATGGCTTTCATACGTAGCTGAACCTGTCAACAAATGCCATGCCAGTCCTGTAACTGAATTGCAGTCAACCCTTCTCTGGCCTTTATTTACAAATTTTATTGGTGTCTATTTGCGGTCTGTGTCTGTCAATGTACTACATCATCTGTCTTTTGGTACAATTAGGTTTTGGAATTCCCTCTACCAAAAAGTTCTTCAAGAGAAACTGTTTCGTTGCTGTCTCAAAAGTAAACCTACATAAGACTGGTAATAAGACCTCCATCAGTACCTGCTAGGAATTACATTTTGGAGACCTTCGTGCTTTTTTGCTCCCACTTGCACTCACCAAATCCTTCCACTGTTCTGCATTGCCCAAGACATCTTGAGTGGGATCACACTGAAATTTTTGAAGAGGGAGGTGTTGTAGCAGAGACTCTTTTCATCTTGCAAGACTGATCTATAAACACACGTCTCCCCCTCCAAAATGAACCAAACAAAGGAGCACAAAGCAGTGACACTAGGAATCTCAAAGTGTTAATGGCATAAAAAGAGAACCTACTGCAATTTTAGATATTGAATTATAGTGAACAAAGCTAAGATAAATTATTCTCTTGGGCTGAATATTACAATAGCTGTAGAAATGCTTCAGTCTTCACTTCTATTTGGAAAAAAATAATGTGTATGGAGGGTGATCGCTTCAAGTTTAAAGTTTAAAAGGTCACTCTATGCTGTAACATTAAAAAGTATGAAAGATAACAAAATTTGCAATTTTTCATGGGTTAGGAAAAGTTAGAAAATAATAAGTTAAATTGATGACTAGGCATTAAGGAATTTGGAAGTGACATTTACTGTGTTTTGGTGTGGGAAAAGTTCAATGCTTCATAGTCTTGCTAATCGGCTTTGTGAATTTTTTCTGGGGAAACAATTAATTAGTATAATTTATTTCATTAAACAAAACTATGACACTAACATGCTAATAAATAAAAATGAAATAAAGTCTTCAGTAGGTCTTCTGAAACATGAAATTGAACTAACCCCTTGAAGTAATCCTTGAGCAAGCAATTCATAATTCAGCTGGCTTCCAACATCTTCCTTAGGAGACAAACAGTGAATTCATGCTATGTTTATAGGGGAAAATTTATCCTGTAAATGGTTAAGATTTCTTTTTGCTTCATTGTCAGCCTGGGTCAACAGGCTCAACAGTCAGTTTTCCCTGTTCACCAATATGGTGATTAATCTCTTGGTAACCCAATAAAGAAAATAGGAAGATAAAGATATGGAAATAGTTGTTTTTCTCTGTCAGGTTTAGATATTATTATTTTTAACTAAAATAGGAATATTAAATCAAATCTAGTACCCAAAAAATGACTGAAATAATTCTGGAAATATTATTGACTCTTTCTGTTCATCAAGAATAGTTGCTTTGTGAATTCTATTATTTTGGAATGGTCTTTTTAAGCATAGAAGCTGTTTTTTTGAAAAACAAACTTCTGCCAAGGGTGCCTATCAACAACTTGGGGTTTTTTTCAGTAAAGGAGTTGAGAGTCAGGAACCAACCCTCAACAAAACAGTGGAACAAAGGATCTCAGAGGCTGTTGCCTATATAATGGATGGTGCCTTATTATGGATGATTTCACTTTATAAATTTGATAGCTTTTTTTAAACCAATCCCTTGGAATATTTTGCAATTACTGTTGTAAAATACTGATGATCATCATGATAATGACACATTTATTTTTATTTCAGAAGAAGATGAATACATTTTCAATGTTTGAAAAAAGCTGTCCAAAGACAACATCCTGGGAAGCAAAAACTGGGTGTGATGGTTTTGAAAGGGTGTCATGTTTTCATCCCAGCCATCAACCATGCCCCACGCAGCTGATCATTCACTCCCTAACCAGTAGGACTGTGGAGAGAATTGGAAGGGTAAAAGCTGAAAAATTCATGGTTTGAGATATAGATGGTTTCATAGGATAAGCAAAAGCCACACAGGCAAACAAAGCAAAACAAGGAATGAATTCACTGCTTCCCACAGGCAGGCAGGGGTTCAGACATCTTCAGGAGAGCAGGGCCCCATCATGCATAACAGTGACTTGGGAAGACAAAAGGCATCACTCCAAAAAACCCCCTTTCTCCTTCTTGCCTCCATTTTGTATGCTGAGCATGGTGTCACATGCTCTGGAATATTCCTTTAGTCAATTTGAGTCTCCTGTCCCAGCTATGTCCCCTCCCAGCCTCCCAGCCTCCCCTAGTTTCCTTGCCAGCATGGGCAGCATGGCAGTATGAAAAGCAGAAAAGGCCTTGGCTTTTTATAAGCCCTGCTCAGATAGAAACAAAAGCAAACAAAGCAAAAACATCTCTATATTATAAATCCCTTTACTAGCCACTGTGAAAAAAATTAAATCTACTCTTGATCACCATGAAGAAAATGATCTCTGGAACAATGAGAATGAAACATATAAACACAAATTAAGCTCAACATGCTTCCATCAACACTGCTTCATATTTAGGGAAATGCAATTAGGTATGTGAGGGATGCAGGGAATAGAAGACATCAGATTTCCACCCCAAAGCCCCTCACAGTATTTGCTTATGACCAAGAAGCAGCCTGAATGTGAAATCATAGATGAGCATCACTCTGCACAAAAGTGAGGTAAACTGAAAGAATGCACTAAACTCCCAATTTTAGATCTGTCATTATTACCTGGAAGACCTCATCTGCCTAATTCAGTCTTTAAACACACTAAGGAGAAAAGAAAAAGTATGTTGTTTCATAAACTTATTTTCATCTGCTAGTGCCTGCTGGGAATATCTTTCTGTATTGTCAGATTATGTTGCCAGAAAGCAAAATCTTTTAAGCCTATTTTACCTGACTTAATTTTCTCCTCAGTTATTGTCTTATAAATCAGAATTTATTATCAGGCATCTCATCTACAGAAATGCTAAAAATATGAGCCAGGCGTTAAAAAGTATTTCTGACTGTGACTTTAGAAAGGCAGATGGGAATAGTTATTGGAGTGAAAGGCTTTCTGCTCATCCCTTCCCCTCTTTTGATGCTGCAGAATTCTGTGTCACAACCCATTTGCTGTGTAAACTTCCAGCCACCACAGCCCCCACCTAGAGTGTTTCAAACAGCACATTTCCAGCATTTTCTTAATGAGTTTACTCCTCCTGCAACCATTCAGAAGTTTTCCTCTCATCAAGCACTCATTCTGACTGTTTCTTTTTACTCCTTTTTACCTGCATTAAATATAAGTTTTTTCCTTTATGCTTCAAATATCAGTATTCAGATATGCATGCACAGACATATATGTATATATAACTATATTCAACTGTATACCAACAGGTATAGCTGAAAAACAGAAACGGCTTGTTGTGGAGTGGAAGGGTGAGAGAGTTTGGCTTTGTAAATGCAAATATCCCTGCTTATGCAGTCAATATATAATAATCCAGATGAGCAAACTAAATTTATAGGTGAAATCCAAATTCTGTCAAGGTAATCTGAAATATTAATAAATGATGATGTAAAGGGGGTTGGGGGGGAGGAAAATGCTGGGAATTAGGTCTGAGCATTGTCATTTGTTTGTTATAATTTGTTTTCTATGAATATTATCATTTCATAGCAGTCTGCTGCTTTCAACAAGTCTACTGCTGTGTAAGTGATGTGTGCATTAGGTGAAAGGGGCACAGTTCAGGTCTCACTTAACTTTTAGCATGATTAAGATTTTGCTTTTACAAAGCCTTCATGTATTAAATTCACATCCTATCCATATGGACAGTAAAAGCACAAATCAAACTTTAAAAATTAAATCCCATGACAAAATACAACAACAACAATATCCTGATAGTTTATGGTAGGAGTTTTTTTTTAAAGCATGATTGCTATTTCTGCTATGCTCACAGATACAGAAATAAGTAAGAAAACATGATTTCATATGACCACTCCTAGGAATATTTGTCAGCTATTTTATGAGGTGGAGTTGCATGCTAGCATGGGCCAAGAAGAGGGTATCAATGTGTCCTATCCTTTTTCAGCACAGGTAATTAATAGACATAGACCATATCTCTTGTTTACATTATTTGGTTTAAGGCCCACATGGAAAAGCTGACAGTAGATTAATTAATTGTGAATGATTAATGAAATAGTCATTGTAATTAATATTTTGATCTGTCCTGTGATTTTTTTTGCAGATTTATAGCCCAATGAAGATCAATCTGACCTCAAGTATGTTTCCTGAACTTAAAAATGCAATCAAATAAGAAGAAAACCAGCAGCTGCTCCCCACTGAACAGTAATCACCACATTAAAAATTAAGCTAAGCAATATTCCATTCCTGATATAAAGATCAGTCATCTTCAGCTCCATTTCTCCCCCAAAACTCACTAAACAACCAGACCTTGCAGCAAACTGCAACATGAAATCCCACCAGATCAAAATGCAGAGAAAAATTCAAACTGCTAGAGCTTAATTAAAAAGACAAGAAAACATGGTTTTTTCTAAAAAAGACAACAAGACAAATAAACCATGTGGCACAATGGCATTTAGCTCTGACTCATTTCTTTAATGAACCTACCTAAAAAAAATGATCTGGGCTTTTTTTTCCACAGCATATCAGGGGCACCAAAATGTCCCTGCTGGCTCCAAGCACTGATGACCAAGGGATCCTGTCACTGGTGTGGCGCATTGTCACCCATGACCCACTGTCTCTCATCATCCAGGGTTGCTGGATCTTGCAAAGCCAGAAGCCAAGCCTCAGTGGCACCGGCTTTGTGGCCAGTCTTGACATCCCCAACAAACTCATGACTTCCTTCCTCCTCCCACCTGCCTCTTTCCCTCACAGCCACTGTGTCCTCATTCCATGGTTGCTGTCCCTTCTGAGCTGATCTCTGCCACCACATCACAGTGCTGTCATTATTTCCCTCTACTGGTGCCACAATCCATGCACAAAGTCCCACATTATGCTGTTGAATATGGTTTCCATCAAGAGATTGTAATTATTTTTTTGGAACACAATGTGAAACATTTCTCTCACTTTAGCTCTTTCATTACTGTGGCTGTAACCCTTTGGCCTTTATAGTCAGAACCTGTCATTCTTCAAAATGGGTAACAGACTGTATGTTTTTTGTTCAGCTACTGGTTTCCTAGAATGTCTTAGAATGTTTTTCCTCAGTTTTCACAGCAGCCTCCAGTGTCCTGGGCAATGCTCTACATCTGTTTTGCACCATTTCTCTGAATAAATAGCTGCATATAGACCAAACATTTAAATGTTGCCTCTAAATGAGAGCCTGATGGTGCTAATTCTATGCCATTTACATTCAGGTATCTGCTAGGAGGTTATTACCATTTGGGAACATGTTTATTGCTCTTCCTGGGGTGTGAGGTGTAATGGTAAGTACAAGTTGGCTTTATTGATATCTTAAAAAACAATCTGTCAAAGACAAGATGCTATACACATATCAGGTAACAGCAACCCAACCATTAAAAAAGCTAGTGAAATAAAGTTTTCCTGTATCAATTCTCTTATCATTCTTTTGACCCAGTTGTATAACTTCCACAATGAAAATCGTTGCTACTAATAATATTTTAGGGGTTTGCATGTGTCTATTTCAACTATACTGATGATGTTTAACCACAACCCAAACAATTGACTTGTACAAGCTTGCTTTCAGTTTACTTCTAAATCTTCATGGATCATACCATAAAAGTGATATATAACCAATTTTGTTCTGTAAAGGTTCATGTGGAATATTTGCAACATTGAGAATGTTTACTAGTTCAGGGTAGTGTTGAGGAAGAAATAGCTGGCAAAACCAGGCATCCTTTGGTTTTTTGTCAATATGGATCTTAACAAGATTTCCAAATAGAGGCAAAGGTGTTTTTTAGTTGTTATGCAAATCTTATTTTTTTCATGGTAAATATTTCCTAGTGTCGTTCAAGCAAAAATTTCATCTATTATATTTACCAGCCATCTTTTCCCTGGACCTTGTATCTGTAATATGCAGATGAAATCCTCATCCAGGCAAAACTCAGTATGTGATCACTCCAGTGACATATTTTCTACTAAATAATCAGCAGGTAAAGTAATGAAATAGTTTTGTCAGTGGGCTTTCCTTTTTTCTGGCTGAGAGCCATACTTCCCTCTGTTTATCCTCAAAACAAAATGTACATAACCATCAAGAACAGTACATGGAAAGGTCATAGAAATGGTAAAAATGCAGAAAACTTAAGGTGCAGGAAAATATTAAACAGGAGAAAAGTAGGTAAGCTCCACAACCCCTAGTTCCAGGAGAGTACTTTGTATTTCTCACTTCTATGAGAATTTGTGTAACTATGAGAGAAAAAGAAAAATATTTTTTCCACCTCAGAACCTTTCTGCTCTTCTTCTTGCAAGTACCATTGGGAGTTTGTGCAATTGCTAGTGAGAAACAGCTTGTGCCAGAGAATGGTCTTGGTAAACCCAGAACAACTGCATACACATCCTATCTGGATCCCCAGGTTTTCAGCAGGGTCCTCCATGTAAATTTGAGCCAGGAGTATTCCAGTGAGGACAATAAGTTGACTGGCATATTCAGATCTTATCTGAAGAAGACAGACAATTAATTTCTTCACAGGCAGTAGAAGGGAAAGCCATGGTCTGCTCTGTATTTGGCCACCATTATATAATTGTAGCAGTTCTTGTTTATTTTTAAAAGCTATGAAAAGCCAGTATCTTTCAATCTGAGGATACAAGATCAACTGTTTTCCTGGCAGTTTTCCTGCTTGATTAAGAGAATACAACCCTCTTTAATTTTGCTTGATGTTCTATAACTAATAATGAGACTCTTTTTGAATCACTAGGTATCAAGCAACACAGAAAATCAAAGCATTTGCCATGGGAGTAATAGGTTTTCCTTTAAGTAAATATTCCAGCTCTGATGTGTCCAGTATCTGTTTTTCCAGAAAAAAAGCCATCATTCTGCTCATAAAAAGTGAATCCAAATGAGAAAATGTGCAGAAATGGTTACAAAAATGGACACAGGGAAGAGAAACTCCCTTCAAATACAGAAACTTGGCTTTTTGAAAGAATATGACTGCATACCACAATGTATTAGGATTATGAATACAAGGGATAGGCAAGAACTGCTTACACAAATAGGATAAATCATGTAGCAGTTTTATGATACCTATTTTCAACAATATGCTAGCAACGTTAATGAAATACACAGAAAGTGTTGTCCATATCAGGAATGAGAAGAAATGAGGGAGACATATCCATTGATAAACATTTAGAACAAAAGTTTGAGCTTGTTTGTAGGAAAAAATGTCAGAGATATATTTATTGTAGATGAATTTTGGGCAGTGAGATACATAATTACATGGGCTTTGGTTCTTTAAGAACCTAATGGGGGGAAAGGACTTTGTACACAGGCAAAAATGTATTTTGAGAGAGTAACTTTGATAGCAGTGAGGTATTTGCATCAGCAGTGCCAAGGACTACATCTGAACTTGTTTCCCAGGGAGACAGGATGTTTTCCAAGAAGAATATCATCACACCTTGAAATAGCAATAGACTCCCCTCACAGAGTAAGACAGAACAGCCAAGAACAGCTTGACCTTTATGGGGGCTGTTAGGTGATGGAACTGCATTTATTTACCTACTTGCTCTTGGTTGTGTAAGAGAAAGCGTGATCCCTTATTTGCAGAACTTTGCACAGACCCCAAATCACAGACACAAAACATCTGTTTGCCTTCAGACTTCAGCTATAAACTCCAGCAAAGACTTCTCTTTGGTAACAAAGTGCTGTGGCTTTTGCAGCTGTACTTTAAAAGTAGCAAACCTTTCTGGCTGACAGCAGGCAGTGAAAGCACTGAGTACTTGTTTGTTGAGTGCTATGGGGAACACAGACTGCATCTGTCTTCTAATGGGGTTCCCATGAAGTGAGGGACCTCACAAAGCAGGTAGCACTCAGAGTGCTGCACTCTGAATGCAGCAGAGCATGATGTGGTGCATCTTCACTTATCCTTAACAAAATCCATCTCTGAAACTCCAAGGAGTTTTAATCAGATCTATCTAAATGAATTGTCTAATTGTCTTTCCTTTATGTACTTGAATATAAAATAAAGGTACAATAATGTGTGAAATCTAAGAATAACTTACAGTGAACTGCCGCCCATTTAAACCATGCATAAAATAATACAGATTACACTGGTTTCTTCAGTCTCTGCCAGCCTTAATAAGTGAGGGCTGAGTTGAAAAAAAGAGAGAGGGCAGCATTCTCCTTAAAAATTGTGGGCTTAAAAAGAAAGAGGGGCTCTGGAGCAAAGCAAGTACAGTGAAATGTGGGAGGCTACTCAGTCCCTCTGTTCCAGGACAAAATGTGCTCTGTTCCTCCTTGGAAAAAAATTTTCTGACCTGGTTTAAAAATTCTCAGGCCAGGAGGTTTAGCATCTTCTGCAGGGAGCTTGTTTCAATGTTTCACCTCCTTAACAGATAAAAAGGTGTTTCTAGTCTGCAACTCACTTCATGGTTGAAACAGACAGCCAGAAACGGCATGAGAGGATGGATTCAGCAACACAAGCTGACCTTTTGTACAGACAGGTTTTGAGATATGAGACATCTGAAATGGATTAATTACTCAGAGTGAACTGATTTCTTCTTGTCCTGTCCCTCTTTTATGTACCCCCAAAGTCTACATCTCCTTCATGATCTGTGTGACAGACCATATACATCACAAGAATATGAGAGTGAGCACTTGGGGTCAGAGCTCCTTCCAGCCTTTATCCTCTCCCCGTCACCTGCAGCATGTGCCATACGAAGAGTATACAACCAAGGCAAGTGCACACTGACATGGCTCCCAAGGAATCATTTCATTTTCCATCAATCTGTGTTTTAGTGAACAAAGGTTTGGATTTGTGGGGTTTTGTCACTGACGCACTTTTCTTCCAATTTAACTAACTGCTTTTGGAGTGTCTGTGCAACATCCTTGTAACAATGAGTTTCATGGTTTCACTGGCCAGTGAGTGAATAAATACCACAGAATCATAGAATGGTTTGGATTGGAAGAGATCTCAAAGATCTAGTTCTGACCCCTCCTGCCATAGACGGGGATGCCACTAGATCAGGTTGCTCAGGGCCCCATCCAACCTGGTGTTGAACTACCATGGATGGGGCGTCCAAAACTTCTCTCAGCACCCTGTTTCAGTGCCTTGCTACTCCCTAAGGAAATATCTCCTTTTTTGTTCTGACCTTGCCGCCTGTTTCTTTCTTCCTTCCTCCTCTTTCCTACAGAGGAGCTGCAGCTCCAGGAGGTTGGCAAAAGAGAAGAGTGGTGTCAAATCTAAAATAAGATATGTCTGTCTGTTTTCTTATGCTGAGCTATCTTACACAGAGACAATAAATCACTTCTCATGCCACTTGTCATGCTACATAAAAATTTCCATTAGCCACTTATTTTCAAATTAGGTATATCCAACACAATATCTTCTGAGGGTGTATGACTGGGATATTTGTCTTCTTCACCTTAATAACAAAAAGAAAACAGCTATGGTGTCTTCTTCATTGATGGCAGTCTAAGTCATGGCTTCAGAGTCTGGAAAGGCAAGAGTGTATCTGAGAGACTTTTAAGCCTGTTTAGTTATGGCATTGCTGCAACCCAAGCTTATAGTTTGTGAGAAGTGGCATGTGAAACTAGACTTGCAAAGCAGAATGGGTACTGCTAAAAATAATCTGGTGTGATTAATGGATGGATAAAGCTATGACTGACTGCTCAAAACCCGAAGAGTGTCTCCAGAAACACGGGTTTCAGAAATCATGGTGATTCATTGCCCAGGAGGTCAAGAAGAGTCTAAATATGTGGTAGTCAGTTCTGCCTGTAAGATTGCTGTGGCATGACAGAAAACTGCCCTTCTATCCAATTCACCTCTGACCATAATCAGAGAGGTTCAGCTACAGACACAAATACCTCACTGTTGACTACAGCAGCTGTTGAATGGTCGGGATCACACTTAAGCAGCTAACTTTGGTATTTTGAGGTTAGGAGGGTTTTTTTGTGGTTTTTTTTTAAGCAGAACTTGGGTGTTCATCTAAAAGAGTGTGAGTTTTGTTCTTTCTATTTGCAGAAGAAATCAAGTCTTTTGTATCCTCTTTTGGCTATAAACTCATTGGAAGTCTGAACTCATGAATAATTTAAAATTTTAATTGCATCTGCTTTACTGTAAGTATTTCTCTCTATGCATTTTATGACCCCACCCATAATTAAGCTTGCTATGTGCAAGAAATAAAAAGAAACATAATAAAATTATGTAATTTTCTCAAAAACTTTAAAGTTATAGATTTCTCATAACTGCCTTGACATTTTCTATAAACATTAAAAATTCACAGGACTAACTTTATGGTTTTGAATTCTTCTTGAAATGCAAGACTATGATAGTACCTATTGTTATCTACCATTAAATAATGACTTAATGTTAAGTAACACTTTTCTTCTGTAATATATACAGATCCTATTCCAATATTTCTACTCAGAGGCACAAGCACATAATTAGCCTTGCCTGGTGGAGACATTGTGCTACTTTCAGGCTTTTTAAAATTAAAGTTATACCATAAAATATGTTTAAGTATAGCAGTCATCATCTGTGACATCAGGGGAAAAAATCAGTTTCTAGACTATAAAAGACTTTCTAAAAAAGCATCACAGAGAACTCATTAATTTTGAAGGGAACTAAACACCTCTATTTTTTTTAATCCAGCTATGAGTCAGTGCTTTGTGAAAGTCATTGCTGAATACTTTCTGCAAGAAGAAGTTGTTCTCAGATCCTTAACTCAGCCCTTTTACTCCACATAGCCTCTAAATGTTCATTTAAATCACAGTAATCTAAGTGAAGAGCACACTCCTAGTGCAAATTATCAGAAAAATAACCACAGGCTTTTCAAGATTTGCAAATATTTTTGGGACGAGCAAGAAAGTAGCCAATTACTACTGTACATAACGAGACTGTGTATTTATCAGCAAAACAGTTTGTTTCATGGATTGTTTGACTCTTTCTTTTCTAAATAAATATGTAAATACATACATTGGCGTATATCTACTGACGATGTACAAGTACAAATCTAAATTCACATTTATTCTAAATTTAAGTTCACATATAGTTTAGTGAAGCCTGACTGCTCTGTAAGGAAAACTCCACTCCTGTGAAAGTGATATTTAATATCTCTATTTACTCTGGGGTTATCAATAGAATACAAAATTACTCAGTCCTTCAAAACAATGTTGAGTAGTCTTTTCTGAAAATTCCTTCTATTGTTTTCAATGAAAAATGTCTTTCTGCCCATCACCACAGATATCAAGCAACTTAACAGAAAGTAATTTTGGCCATCACAGGTAGAAACCAGTTCAGGATTGTCTTGGGTGAATAAAAACAGTGAAAAAGTTGCAAATATACCTGCTAGTTAAATTCTGTATGGAGGTTGGTTATTCTTGATAGAATGTGTAAATTAGAGGTGCATACTTTCATCACACATGAGGGATGTTAGTTTTTAGTGTTTATAGTATCAATGGATTATTCTTTCTCCTGTTGTTGTAGTCATTTAATAGAGCACGTATTTTCAGTTGTCATTAAGCCTAGCACTCCTGAGGCAATGCCCTCCTGACAATTCAAAATTATTTTTAAAAATGCAAATGATGGCACTCTTAGCATCATACTCTGAGAAACTTGAGAAACTTAGTTCTCAGAAGCTACCAAATCCAGTGGCATTCTTCATTTTATCTGCAGAAAACAGGACACACTAGCACATTCTCAAAGGAAAGATTTCAAAGAGTAATCATCATATAATTGAGGAGGTAGTAGCCCCTACACACACTACATCACTTTCTTATTGTCCATATCTCTTGTACCCTGGACAAGTATTCCAGGTGGGAAGCTGGAAAGGATTATTCTGCAGGAGAAGCACAGACATGAGAGATGGCCTGGTGGAAAGCTGCATTAGGGAAACTGCAATTTCTTACTTGAGGTTGCTCTCATATAAGAGAAGGCTGTAGGTGTATTATCATTGCCTCCACTGCCCTGGGGAAGACAGTGGAGAATACTGAAAACTAATTAAAAACAACAGACTTTTTTGTCTTGACTTTCAAAAAAAGTCAAGACAAAAAAGGGTGGGAGGGGGAAGGTAATTTGAAACAAGTGAGCATTGGCAGCCAGATCTTGGGATTCCGATGTTTCCAGAGGCACAGCTGGACATAGATCTGGTGAAGGGGAAAGTGGGTTCTGTCCCCAGGAACTCATTGTAATGCAGAGGAATTGTTCCATGCAAGATAACACCACTGCAGTTTAATGCAGGTTGTAATTCTGTATTCTCAACATGGTGTATTTGGAGCCATTAGAGAAAAAAGAGCAAATTTGATGTAAGGAGTACCGTATGTCTGGCAAGAAGGGCAGTTATCTGCACCAAAGCATGCAAGCCTCTGAACACCCATAAATCAGGGGTCTTCCCTTCCCTGTCAGGCCCAGAGCAGCCAGGGCATAATTCACGCAATACACCGGTGCCCCCCAGCATGTGTGTCCGTGAGTGCATGTGTGGAGGGCGTGGTTTCTTTGGCTGTCCCTCGAGAGAGCACAACTCTGCCAGCAGTGTGTTATGACATCTGTTTTTACAAACCCAATAATGCTCAGCATGCCGAGAAGCCAGGGTGGATTTGATGGATGAACCCACTATAGCAGCACGATAACATTCTGCGAGCATGCACAAGGGATTAAGCAAGACATCAGCCCACTCCAGCGAGGTCAGGCTGTGCTCAGAATCTAAAAGGATGTAATATTAATGTCTATCTAATTGGTGAATTTGTCAATGCAGTGTTGCCATTAAACAGCCAGCCATCTGGACCCCAAGGTTTATGTGATCACAGCTGATTGTCAAAACAATGGCATTTCGCTGACCTTAAGAAATTTAATTAAACTGTTGTATTTCTTTCCATGCAGTAAAGGTATACAAACTGATAGCTAAGAATAAGGTTGTTGCAAGGGCTGCTGCTTCTGTTTTCTACAGTGTAGAATCATTTTCACATAGGCACATATTCCTGGTAAATCTAAAATAACACATGCAACTGCACTGACACTTCGAGCAAGTCACGTTTCCTTGCTGTGTGTTCTAATGATTCAGCAACAGCCAGAGGAGATTTTTCCAGAAAATATTTCTCTGCAATTCCATTCATCTTTTTTACTTAATAGCTTATTTAGGACATTCATTGTTCCAATTACAGCACAGAAGTTGTTAGAGTAGCCACTCAGTAACTCTTCCCCTACTATTATTTTAACCAGTGTTTTATAGGTCATGACAAAAAAAAAAAAAAAATAAAAAGAGTTTTTTCTTCCACACACTGACCCCTATGGTATAATAATATGGGACAAAAGAAACTCCCTGGGTGACTGAGTTTCCCCCTCCATATTGCATAGCTCTTTTAATAAATGTGTTGAACACCATTTTAAAACAAGTTATTATTTCTCCTACCCAGACTGAGAGGTTGGTTGAGACGTCCAGTGTTCTCGTGATTACAAACCTTCCTTTAATTTCCATCTTAAAATTATTCTTGGCCAGCTCATACTCCTTTGTTCTTATGCCAACATTGCCTTTTAGTTTAAACAGCTCTTCCCTAGTGTTTACCCTCTCTGTGAATTTATAGAATGCAATCACTTTCTCTCAGCTTTCTTTCAACCAAAATGAAACCCACTTTCTCAAATCTCTCATAAAATATACTGGCTGTTCTCCTGGACATGTTTTCTCATCTACTCCTTTGATATCATGAGTTCACATTTCTTGAATGGGGCAGCAGGGATGCAACCAGCATCCCACATTATCTCTAGCAGATGCCCTAAAGAATGACAATGATATTGCCTTTCTTTGCGAGAAATTCTCAATGTAAGAAGACTTTTGCTTCCTCACAGCAGCTTCACACAACCATTTCCTCATCATACTGGCCAGCTGGAACCCAACTCATCCTCTGTGGTGCAGTTTGTTTCTATGGAGGGCCTGTAGCCCTTAGCAGTTTTTACAAGATTTCCAGGGCTTCACCTTGTGCTTTTAAAAGTGGGATTTTCTTTAAAGCCACTTAGACCATTTTATACAGTTTTTCTTTTTGCCAGTGACTTTCAAGTGGGGTCCTCACAAATTATATCAGCAAATTCACCTGGTTTTGTGCAGGGCAGTAAGGAGTGTAAGAGGGGCTTCTGTAATTTTCTTACAACATATCTTCTGGCTACCTGCTGTGTCTTCCCCTCAAGACTTCTTACACTGTTGATGTCTTTGCTAATAATCTTTCACACAGTATCACATCAAGTATTTTGTTGAAGATAAATAAGATGTATTATTAGTCAGGGGTTTAGAAAATTAAAGATTTTTGATTAAGAATTATAAGAGATTTTTGATTTAGAATTATAATTTAACTTTTAAGATTTTTTTTATTTTACTTCTATCTCTTCCATAATTATTTATTTCCAAATATATTTAAAAGCTTCATATGATACTGATGTCTAAGTAGCAGACTCAGTGTCTCATATTTTTGTTCAGTTTTGAGGGGTTTTTTGACATAAAAATGATACAGTTACTATTCTTTGGTCATGCTGTGCTGCTCCAAATTTGATACTTTATTTTCTAATATTGCATTATTTGGAGTTCAGTTCCTTCCCTTTACTCTGCCACTTTTTGGGAAGCTTATAAGCTATTTCCCTTGAACTTGCTGTATGTGGTGAGTGCATACCAATGGGAAATGCTCAACCTGTGCAAGAAAAAATGCATTGAATTTCCCATCATTCCCATCATTTTCTATTGTGCCAAGATGAGGTTAAAATAGCTATAAGCAAGAAATTTCTAAAGTAACTCAGCTGTAGACTGCATGAAAATACAATGAAATAGCCCTCCAGCACATGGAGACAATACAGGTATTTATAAAATGTGTCAAAAACAGAACGCCACTGATGTGTTGCTTTTGCCATATTGTGTAAGGCGGAGAGAGATTCTTTCAAATGCTCACTTGGGCAAAGCCTGTATGGGAGTCTTATTGTTCTGTCACTTGTGAATAAAGCGCCAACTCCAACTTCTGGTGACACGTTTGTTTCACTGACAGCTCATCTTTTAGTAGCAGAGGCTTCTAAAAAATGAAACTTCCATCCTGCAGTTGCCACCATGTCAGTGCTGCATGTACATGAGCATATCCTTCTTCAAACTGTACCATAGGAAGTTGGTGAATGAAAGTTTGGTGTTTTTATACCCTCTGCTAGCTGCAAAGGACTGACATTGTTTCAGTCCAGTGGGTCAGTCCTGCACATTTGTAATGTGTCATTGGTAGAGTGTGACAAAGCGATTTGAAATCAGACACTGATTAAAATGCCTGATCACATATTGGGAATATTGTTAGTTAGTTAGAACAAAATTTTCTTCACTGTGAATCATTCCACAAAGCTGAAAGTCTTGAAGGTTAGTTGCAGTACATTTTTTTAATCCCAGTCCACCAAAAATGAACTGCAGACACATTTCTCATCGGTGAATTAATTATCCTGTGGAGATCAGCCAGTGAGTGCTAGAACATGCTATTTAACAACCTTTGGGGAATTGGATCCTTTTTCAAATTCACATCAGCTCTTTATTAACATGGAGTTTGGTGGTGGGGAGGGGGTATGTGATAAAGGTCAGAGCTGCTCGTTAGAAAGCTAAATGAAATGTGGTAATGCAGCTCATTCCTCTAACATTACAGCTTATGCAAATGAAAAAATACATAAACATATACCTACATGGTACTGTAAAAGGAGGGCAGTTGTACAGTAGCTTTATATTACTCTCAAGTGCAGATCATCAAAATACTTTGCAACAGCCCTTCCAATAATATCTAATTTCTTCAGGTAGGAACTACTGCATGGGCCAATTGGGTTTTTCCCTCCTAGAAAAAGCATTCAGTACAAGTCAGTACAAACAGACGGGAAAATGTACTTTCTGCTCTCAGAAGCGGAAAACCATTTACTCCAAAACTTGAGTGCAGGACAAGAACAAGGTGGTATTGGGTTATGTCACATAAACACTGATTTTCTCAGCATCTGGGCTGCTGCAGCCCTGGAGAAATGGTAGATGACAGCTCTCAGTGTCTTTAGCATTCACAGAAGTTAATATTGTCCGGTATTGAGTCAGTAGTCCATGAGGATCCAGGCCTGCTTTATTTGCTTGCAGGCTGTTGATCTTGTTAGGAGTATCAGGTCTCTAATAAGAGCTTGATGTGCACCGTGGAGGCTGGATGGCTTCACAAGGGAGCTCAGATGCTTCTCAGAGAAACCTACTATAGCTTCTGACACTAGATCTGCTGGTAAATATTGATGTTGCTACTGACACCAGTTTATCTGTTCTGAAGAACTACTTTTGAAGCAGGAGCCTTGATGAAGCACCACGTAAATGCTGCTGGGGAGCAGCTACTCTCATGTTATCATCCCAAAGCTCTTGTATCAGAAGCACAAATATTCTGGATAAAAATATGAATAAAGAAATCTAAAAATGTTACAAACATGGAAGATGGCAACAGAGAAAAACAATGTGGCTTTGCTTTCATACTGGGCCAAATCCCTGGAAACTTTAATAATGGGAATAAGCCCTACCTGGAGGAGTGACAGGGATGTCTGCAGTGAAACAACTCCCTGCGGAAGATAAAGTCACATGTGTATGAGTTGTGAGAAAGAGTCCATTTACAGGGCTGATTCCAGTGCTTTATACCAACCCTTCACTGTCTCCCCTCTCTAATTTGTATCAGCATTTGACAGCTTGTTGACAGCTCATTAGGGGGAAAAAACCCCACATGTGACCAAAGCACAAGCAGGGAGATCTGCTCTCTAATTGTGAACTGTATTAAAATCTGAACCAGATGTGGCACTGTAGATCAGAAACCAGCCCAATTAGCATGTTTATTAAAATATTCTAAAATTTATTTAAATTATTAGTTTGTAAAAAACGTAATAGCAGTTAACAGCTCTTGTGGGAGTCTAAGTGTAAGTGGCAAATCAAAGGAAACAGAGAGATTTTTGGATTTATTTTTCCTGAAAGAAGGTATAGTGCAATATCAATGGCTTTAAAACATGTCAGCTCTGTCATTGAATAGGAGCCATTTGGGGGCAGGTGCCTCTGGTCTCAGCCCAGACTGCCATCAGCACTGAATGAGAACGTCAGACTTACTGCAAAACCAGAGCTGTGGTGAGCACTGTAAAATTCAGCCACATTTGGCTCTTGCGATTTTTTTCTCTTGACACTGGTTAACAATTTGGGCTTATATTTCTGAGTTTAGATTGGCAATTCTGTTCATTAGTCTCTGTTCTCAAAGAGAATACTTGAATTAAGGGTGTCAGGTTTTCCTAATATAATGCAGACACTACAAATCAAATGACTAGATTTGAAGCTTCTCCAAGGAATTGCTGCATCTTTAATCTGAAGGAAGTTTTTCTGAATTTGTTTTCGGCGTCTGGGAAACAGAAAGACAGGCAGCTCTTCATGTAATGAAAAGCTCTTCTTTTTTTTTACTTTACATTATTTTGAACTCATCATACTTACTGAAACATCAAAGCAAACATTCAGGCTAGGAGGGATTCAACATATACATGTAAATAAAGGCACAATGCTTAGGTCCACTAGGAAATATTTGTAAATTCTGCTGTGCAAAGACAAGCTGGCTGAATGTTTTATGGACCCTTCTAGATGATGTGTTTATGTCATGGAAATGGCAGTCAGGGGTTAAAATGTAGGTATAGTTATTTTCCAGCCCTGTATTCAACAAAAAGAGAAGTGCTTGCCCAGGGTTGAACAAAATTATAACCTGGGCACACCATGGGGTAGATTCAACTATCTCCCCCACAAGCTTCCCTCAGAGTCCCAGTAATGGGTTGGCCATTTGTTTCTAAAAGTCTTTTAATTACTTTCAAAATACTTGGTGGAAGGCATGAGAATGCAGAATTTTCCATCTGAATAAATTTAGAAGAAAAAGACCTCTGTGAGTAACAGCCAGTGCTTCATCTAAGGACACTAAGTAAGGCATTTAGAGCTACAAATGTGGAAAAGCACATTTTGCAAAGCAAGCTCTGTAGAAAAAGATTGTAATGAAACAATGGCTTTCACTTTTAAATCCATGAGAGGGATAACCTCTCATGAATAAAGTCACTCAGAACAGGTATGTCTATCCAAACAAGACGCCATCTGGAGAATCATTTCACTATAAACTTTTTAAGCAAAACAGATAACAGCTCTGTGCACTGTTAGTTTACTGAATCCAAAATAATACATTTGAAATTAGCATTAGTGACCTCTGCACCTCATTCCTTTAATCTTTTTACTAGCTCTTGAACATTGCTTTCTTCTTGCTTTTAGAATGAGTGTAAATATTCTTATTTGCATTCTACAGCTAAATGAGCTACAAAAGCCTAGTTTTGTTGCTTCTTTGGTAATTGATCTGCATGATGCACATTTCATAGCCTATTTTTTTAAAAAATCCTGCAGCAATTGCATTTATGTGACTGTCTATGGGTTTGGCAGGGTAGGGAATTTTTGCACTTTATTGCCGGCACTGCAGGTTCAACTTTTCATTCTCTAGATCTGTCCCTGTCTGTCTGCCTTCCTGCAAGGAGATGTGGTGTGTTGTCTCCCAGCGACACACGCTCGGTGGTGTTTTAGTGTCTGGTGCTCTGAAGCTGCTGGATCACTTGCACAAAAAGAAAAACTGAACCCCAAACAAAACAACCCTTTGGCACCCCAGTTGCTAAAAGGGAAACACCCACTACATTTCACTGCCACTAAAGTGCTTTGTCTTTCAAAAAAAGAAGTTCCCTTTGGAAACATGGCAAAACCAACAATATAGGAATGACTCTGAGATTCCTGCCATCAAGAGAAGTTTTTGGAGTCTCTTGGTTGAGTTTGCCAGGTATTACCTACTAATGTGCTACTAATGTGCTCATTACCTACCTCTTACCTCACAACAGCCTGAGCCTTTTCTAAGCTTTGGCAAGATTTTCACTATCCCTGCTTTCCCTCAGGCACTATTCCTCTACATTTTGAGCATTGCCACATCATCTATAAGATGACATTGAAGTGCTCCTATCATCAGCACTGTGCAAATGGAACAGTACAGAGGTATCCATCTCATATCTGCATAAAATGTGTCATTATTATAACCACACAGGAGAAAACACCAAAACAATGATGGATTGGAAACATTTGTCTGATCTAATTTTCTCTTTTTTTAAATCTGGTTAAAGACAGTTTTCTTCTTTTTCAGGAGAATAGATGAAGGAAGAACATGGTTTCCTTTCTTGCTCTTGGGGGGTTTCAGTTGCCTGCTGGTTGTGGTCATTAGCAGCCAGCCTTTTAAGCACAGCTCTTCACCACTTTATTTCATCAGTTGTAACAACTGCCTCACTGCTTACCCCATTATTTTCTGCCACTATGAAAACCTTAGTTTTATATTAACTACTTAATTTAATAACCTTCAGATGTGCTAAAATCATAGTCTGATAGGAACTGCAGGATATTTACTCTGATAGGAACTGCAGGTATTAGACATCTTCAGGAAGTTGATTTAATCTCCTGAATTGAAGGCTTTTGAAAATGTGTTAAATTCTGTTCACTTCATTTTAGCAATTCCCAATTTTACAATTTTTTTTTATTTTTAACTAGTTTCAGTCTGTCTTTCCCTACTATTTTGAGTCCCAGCTTTCTGAAATTTGTTCTCATACTCCTTATGCACACTGAGTCCCCCAAATCAACAAGAGACATGAACAGTGTGTTGACCTGTAATCATCTTTATTAAGATAAGAAGCATTATTATGTGGTGGAATTTTATGATTTTCACGAATCACCCAAAGATTTTTCTTCTTGGCACCATTCTCTCAGTCTGTGAATAACACTCAGGAGGTGATGTCACAGCCCTGGGTGGTTGTTTTTATTTATTTTTTACATCCACAGCATTTTATGAAGGCATTTATACACAAGTCTACAGAAACAGTTACACAGTAAAATTGAAAAGTACCAATCTAATGTTTGTATTTACAAGCAATATTATGTGTACATGCCCACATACTGTCTTAGTGAGGAAAAGCCTTAAGAAAGACCTAACTCAGAATGATGAAAGCCACATGCTATATCCCCAACTGCATTAAATAAGGGGTCCAAAACCTTTCCTGTAAGAAAAACAACTCTGCTTATCTTGGGAGAAAAGCTGAATTCCCAAGGAGCCTGTCTGCCTATTCCCAAATCAAAGCTGTCCAGAAGGTGCTTAAATTTGCATTACATGTGTTTCGTAGCAGCCTCAAAAAATACTTCCTTCCAGCTAGACAGTTGAGCTTTCTCCCTTTGAAGCCCTGTCCTCCCACAGCTTCTTGGGATTGTTATTTTGGCTTCATTCAATAGCTTGTTCTTAAATTGTTGGTTGTTTGAATGTTTGGGGTTTGGTTTTTTTGTTATCAGTGATGTTAAATCAAAGCACTCCATTGGAACTTTACCTAGGAGAAAAAACCTAAAAGTAATGGACCCTACTGAGATTTTAACAAGCATGTTGGAGAAGAGAGTGGAGATGGAGCTGTTTGCAACCAGCATCTTCTCTTTGAAATGTTCATGCCCAGAAAACACGTTCCAGACCATTTTAGCGACAGCGGGGGCACTTTCACATCTCGGTGTGCTCAAAAGTTCAATCAAAAACAATTTTGAAATTTTAATAGAAACTGAAAATAGAAAGGAGCCCAACTGCCCTCTGTTGATCACAGCAACAAGGAGGATAAAAGAGAAATGTTGCCACTATGAAACAAAAACAAGCACTGCAGGGATTTTCACAGAGGATCTTGCTGTTGCTGCTAAGTAATTTTTTCTGTGATCTGTTGATATGGTCTAACAAGGAGTTTCAAAATTAAAATTCCCAGTATTTTATCAGTGTTTCACCCCATCTTCAGCTTGTGTGTGCATGGATTTTATTCAGTAACTATCCGGAGGGGAGGTTGCCTATGTCATCTGGATACACAGAATATTGGTGGTACCAGAAGGGTTGAAAAACTGAGTAGCAAAGTGAAATCCATTCAAGTCATAAAGGAATATAGCACTGCCAATGTGAAAGCAAATGCTGCTCTTTGAATGCAGCCAGGCTTTCAGCTCATAAAGGATATTCACTCTCATTACTCATTACAGGTTTTAGCTTTGGCAAGTGATCTTGAAAATGCTGCTGGCAATCATCAAATTTAAGGCCACTTGACTGGATTCCACTTCTGGGACAGAATGCCATGGCCACAAGTAGGTGACCCACTACACACACAAAACTTTAAGTAAAGCAAGCCTATTAAGAATTATTTGCGAAGAAAGAAAAAGTCTTCTTCACCAGCCCTGCAACCTTTAATACATCTCTGTGTTAGATATGCTATTTTCAGTTCCTGTTATATGTTACTAAGAAAGGATAATAACAAATACCTCAAAAGGAGAAGTCTTGATTATAACAGAATTTGTTAACTGAGTGTTGAGATTAAGAATATATTAAGGTTAACAAGAATTTTTTTTTAGAATATCATATAACATAGATAAGATAAATTAATATCAAACTGTGTGTTGGTTGACACCAGCAGGTTATATATTTGATATGAATGTAAGCACACCAACTCACAAAAATAAGCATCTTATTTGAGACTAATGGCTATTTTAAATACAACACAGTCATCTCATTTCCCTCATCCCATCTGTTGCCAACAGCAAAATATAAATTATGAATGGCATTTTTTTGCCTTTTATTCACTGCTTTACAAATGAAGTAGAGGTTTCATTGAA
Source organism: Argya squamiceps (assembly GCA_037834095.1). Taxonomy (NCBI): domain Eukaryota; kingdom Metazoa; phylum Chordata; class Aves; order Passeriformes; family Leiothrichidae; genus Argya; species Argya squamiceps. Next base: position 102,946,020 of record JBBMKD010000102.1, on the reverse strand, counting down.
AAGTTTTATGCCTTTGGTAGGTAAGGATCACTGTGCACAACAAATTATTTCACCTTTTTTTTTCTATCTTGGTGAAACAAAGCAAAATAAGGGCAAAATTCCTTCCCTTTTTTTTTTTTTTTTTTTTTTTTTTAAATAACCCACAGACATTGCTTAACACTATTAAATATAACGCTTAATTCACTCTCTGGAGTAAAAAGGAAATCATGTATTATATTTCCAGTATGAAAAGTCACAATTCAAAATAGTCTGAGCTCCAATGCTATCAGGGACAGAGGCCAGCTTTGAATTTCCCTAGAATTTCTGGTGCTTATAGGGAGTTATGTCTACAGACCCCTCCCCTTACCAGTAGGGACTTAACAACAACAGCTTAGTTAAGCCACACTCAGGGAGAGGAGTGGGAACTGAACGGAGGGCAGCACTAGCTGTTTGAATTGTTGTTTCCTCTGCTCTCAGATGAAAACAAAAACAAGGCAAAAGTTTGACAGAAATTGACATTCATCAAACACTGTCTGGTCAATGGTTTTTTTAATGAGAACCTGGAGAATGATGAGACAAAGATGCCACATAAGTCTTTTGAGGCAGAGACCAGTTTTGTGGCTGGATGAAAACAGCAGTGTGGTGATCTCCTCCACTCCCATTAGAGTCAGTTGTTTGACATCTGTTTAAAGAAATCTGAGCTGAACTGTCTGAACTGAGTTCAGGTAAATCACTTTCTGATAAGCTCCAAACACTGTGCCAGAATCAGACAAGACCTTGGCAGGACCTCACAGCATAATTCTGCACATGATGGAAAGCATGGAAACTTTTTGTTAAATTTTTCAAGTGTGCCTTCAAAACTGTTTAGCTGAAAAAATAGCCAAGGTTAAGACTGGGTTTGTTTAGACTGCATCCAGTTTAAGACTGGATCTGTAATTGTTTGATACAACAGCTACATGAGACAACAGGTCACATAAGTGATTTTGCCTGTATTAGCCTTTTCTTATTTACCAGGTTACATTCATTTTCATTAATAGGCCAACATCCAAAACCAAGCAATTTTCAGGTACACAAATGTATATCAGTAAATTAAGAGGATTTCAGAATACCTCCTGGCTTCTTAATGTCCTATGCTGTCTGCAACCTAGTAAGAAAAAAAGAGATATTTTTACCTTCTGACACTTCATCTTACAAGTTCAGCCTGTTGCCTTACTGGAAGACCAGTGAGAAACTTTCACATTCCGTACTTTTAAATTACTGTGGGTTTTCTACTTCTTTGATTATTTTCACTGTGTGGAATCAATCTCTGACTGTGCCTTCTGTGCTGATGTGAGGTGTGCTGAAACAGTTTTCTGTCTCTTTCATCAGACCTGTTTAAGAAGAATGACAGCTGTAAACTGGCAGCCTAATTTTCTGGCAATTGAAAAATATGTCATTCAATGCATCTCTACAGTCATCTCAACACCACAAGTTTTTCTAGTAATTTATATTTGGTGTTTAATTAGCATAGGTATAGCATTATTGAAGAGAGACGAATATTTGTCTGTCAGTGCAACATCCAACTTTGCGTGATGCATGCATGCCTGCCTTACCATGTATCCCTGAAAAGAAACAAAGATTTATTCCATACAGGAGTCTTATTTGATAAAGTTTTCTGACTCCAGGACAAAACTGCTGATAAAGGTTTTGCTGAATGACCCCTGAGATAACAAGGAAGCTTCCAAACTCTGTTCCATCAGGAACACAGAGTCTGATCCAAATACCTTCAGAATGAACAGAGGCTTTCCAGCACTTTCAACTCTCTGAGCATCAAGTCTGCAAACTGCAAGATACACTCCAAGGGCAGAAACACAGACTAAGTCAAGGCAGTATATATTCAATAAGTTTCTTTTAATATTTGTAGGAAGGTACATTTAAGCAATGAGGCCCAAAATTTGAAACCAAAGTAAAGTACTTTTACTTTGTGTTTTTTCTTTTAAAAAATTCAACAAATTCCATTCCTGGTAATAAGATTAAGTAGTTGAGCCAAGAGTATTTGCAAGCATTTCAATGTCTTTATGCTTTGCAAAGGTAAAACACTGTATTATTTGGTGAAATCTGTACTCTGTTGTGGCTTTAACCAAATAAGTTTACATGCGTAAAACGTCTTAACACCGTAATACGTCACTCATGTTGAATTTCTGAGAACAGGCAGGCCTACAAACAGTGGGTGCATTTTAGTAAACTCAATGCCTACACTTTTATGGAGTACTTATATGCAAGACACATAGTTCCACCTAACTCAGAAACAAAGAATTTCAGAGCACAATTTTGAACATTTAATTAGATAACAGTCAGCAGCATTTCAATTTCTAACTGTTACCATGTTAAATTAAGTGAATGATTTTCATTCAAATAAAATGAATTGGAAGCATTGCTTTTGTAGGATATATTTTCGATAATTTATATTGAATTTGTCCAAGGCAAAATTTAAATACAATTTAAAAATCACAGGGATGTTGTCTCACATTTAAATCTTTATTTTTCTGCGACAAATTGTGATGGTAGAGCTCAGGAACAAAAGGCCAAGTTACTGTTTTAATTCACAGTAAGGATAGCAAAGGAATCTTGTTTTAGCTGTGGTAGTTTCTGATACAATGATTCATGAGAGACACCAGATCAGAGCAATTTAATTTGGAAGAGCATTACACAGAAACACTATTATTATTATTACCTTCTTAAATGTCTTTCTTTTCTTTTCCTTATTCTCTGTGCACACAATCTATATATCATATTTATCTGCAGAAAATATATTTTCTTTTCCGCATTATCTTCTCATCCCAAATGATTACTGCATTGCTTGGTGTTTCTGAAAGTGTTAGTCATGTGAAATGGCACTGAAATAGTTTTGGTTTTCCTGTCAAAGGAAATGAAAGCAAAAAGATTATTACTTTTCCAAGTTACAAAATGGTATTATTATTGACACGAAGCAAGCTAAAGCAATAACTCCTGATGATGAGTTAATAAATAATATATAAGTTTATATACATTGGGCCTCTTTTTATACCACTTCAAACCTGAAATAACTTCACTATAGCCAACGTATTTATAAATAACAGAATACTCAGAGCCACTACATGCCTATGAATTATGTATTAATGGCAAGAAAAAATTTTAATTTATTGCATGCATGTCTTCACTGATGGGTGAAAATGAATAATGATGAAATGCTAGAAAGTGAGTAAATCTTAATCTTACAATAATAAAAGGACATTTCCTGTGCCAGCTTGAACTCATACAGTCAGATCCTCCACTGTCCCAGGCAGTGTTGAAGCCAGGATAGTTCTGGCAGCCATGCCAAAGAAATTTTCTCACCCATTTAGAATACCTGCACATCCTAGAAAAGCATTTAAATATTCTTTCCTACAAGTCTTTCTGAAGCTAGATAGTTGGTGACACGAACATAATTTGATTGCCTAGCCTGATGAAATTATCCATAGATACCCAGCAAATGCTGCTGGGTTCATGTTCAGAGTCAGGCAAAAATTCCCACTTCTGATTTCGTGGTGAAACACCTCAGTTGTTCCACAATGACATTAAGGAAAAAGAAGTATTTGACTCCTCAAATCCTATTGCTTTTGAATGTTCTTCCTTGGCTGTTCAGGGTAAATAGACTGGCTCCAAACCTCACAGCAGGCAGATCTAGGTCTGGTCAACTGTTCTCGCTGCCTCAGGAGAGGCAACACAAGTGCCTCACCCCAGGATGAGTTCTGATGGTGGCTGCTGGAGGAAAAAAAGGAAGAGTGCTAGGGCTGAAGGCTGGCAATCCTGAGAACAAAGTAGGACACGCAAAGCTTGGAAGAAGCCGTACCAAAGTACCAAAGTATTCTGCACACCCTAGAGGGGCAGTAAATCTGTGCTAACCTGATAAAATGGCTAACCACAAGTTTAGCTGCTGTTCTGGAGACAATCTGTGTGTTTAACAGCAAATAATTAAAAACAGTAAGTAAGGAAACACTGTATGACCCCCTTTCATTCAGGCAAAATGGACTTATGAGCTTAAGACTAAAGCAATGAGTATGGTAATACTCCCTAGTTCTAATTTTGTATTTCTTAAGACTTGTTTACATGTAAAAGGCAATTTCTATTAAGGTAAAGTATGAACTGAAAAAATACAGCTGCTGTTGCTGAATTTCCCTTAAGAATATCTGTACATGGACTTACAGATACATAGAGAATTCCAGAGATTAAAATGAGAGTAGAGGGAAGTCAAATGGAAGAAAAATTTCTTTTCGTTTGCTTGACTTTTCAATTTTGATCTTAAATAAGTTATATGTTATGTAATTACATAAATTAATAAGTCAAACCTTTGATTAATTTTCTTGGTTGTAGAGCATGGCAAAAAATGTACTTGCTATTCCACTATGAAACAGAATTATTTCAAGCTATTTTAAACTCTTAAAATTGCTAATTTTTTGAAAACAGCTAATACATTGTCTGAAATGTACCAGTGACCAGTGCATGCTTATTTGTCAAACTAACATATTTTTTCAAGGGGACAGTCTTACCAGGTTCCGGCTTGAGTTATGTGACATAATCTTGGATTTAATGCGTCCTTTCAGAGATCCTCCACATTTACATACATTTAAATGCATTTAGTCAGCTGCTGCCCTGGTTGCGTGGAATATGGGTAACACAGAAATGAGTGTGGATCCCTGGGAGTCTGCTGCAGTACATGGTGTTCTCTGTTGCTTAGATCAACAAGTTCTGTGTTCATTTTGCCTCTGCCACAGGCTACTCTTAAAATCTGAATTTTGGGCCTTTCTTTCTTCAACATTTTCTGTTCACATAATACACTCAACTCTCGGTGTCCCCTCAACAACACTGAACAATTTTTGTGGTGACAACTGTAAGAGGAAATGTGCCGTGGCAGTCAGGATGTTCAAATGCTCATTGATTTTCTTCTTTGTAATAAGTGATTTCCCTAGGTTCCAGGTTAACTGATGTGTTCTGCTCATTAAAAATTGTTCTAATCAGAAATGGATTTATTACTACAAACTGACACAGAATAAAACTTTCCAAGACATAGTGTGCATTTCATCAGAGCAGCACTTCCAATTCCTCACAACATGTGCAGGACTCCACATCTTGAATCCAATTAAAAGAATAAATATGTGGGAAAGGAAAAAAAATGCATTGTTTTTAACATGAAACAGATGACAGAATAGGCAGGAATGGATACAGACTTCCCTCCTCTCAGATGTTGCAGAGTCTGAATTTGCAAAAATCCATGTAGAAAAATATATTTGTTGTGCATATAAATTTCACATTATCCATATCAAGAGTTTAAAAAAATGTTTGACTAGATTTTGCTGGCTTTCTATGGGCCAGACTGGAGTATCACTGTCTACCTGTTAGTCAGGCATTGATCTTTACCTAACAGAGACAGAGTTTTATGTGACTGTTTAGGGTCCAGCACTATGATACCACGTAGTAAACGAAGAGGAAAATCTGTCAATCAATTTTTGGATCATGCCATAAGCTATGTTTCATTTGTTACTAAGTAGCTCAAAACAGCTTTTTACATGGAAATCTCATATGCCATGAACCCTTTGGCACACCTACCTGAGGAGAAATACAGGGTTTTAAAGAAACACAGGTAGGACTGTAATATAAATGCAGGATCAATAGCAGTGCCCAAGTAGGGATGTAAAAGAGGTGAGATCCTGTGGCATGTTCATCTAACCTTCCAGGCAAGTTCTTCCCCCATCACATATTTTAAGACATAAACCTAGAGCATATTGTGGCTGCCAGCTCTTGTGATATTATTGCAGCTCACACAACCTGGTCTTTTATTTCTTAGAGCACAGGCTGCTCAAAAGATTCAAGAGACTTTCGATTTATATCTCAGGAAAAAAAATTAAAAGCAACAAACCACCCAGATCTGTGTGGCTGTCGAGATTCTCTGTTGCAATGATAATTTTGCAAATGCACTGGAATCAAACGTGTTTCACAGTCTTGGAAGCCAGAATACAAAGGGAGGGGTAGTGGCTTTGGTAGAGGCAAAACTTTAAGCTAAGAAACAAGAGAAAAATTCAAAACTATTTCTGACTCTTAGACAAACCTCATCACTTTTGCTGGCTTGAATCATGGACTTCTGAAAAGTAGGAACTGATGACACCGGGAGTTTGCTTTTTGCTTTCATTCTTAAAGGTAAACTCGATGTTGTCCGGCCTGAAAGCAACATGAAGTGCTGTCACCGAGCTGGTGGAACTTCCCTGAGCCTTGGCCAGGGCTGCTGCCCTCCGTCCCGGGGACAGCCCTTGCCTGGCAGGGACACACGGGACTCGGCGGGCAGCCCGGGCAGGCACCAAGGAGGCACTACAAGGTCTCATGGGATAAAAGACAGAATGGACGGGTTTGGTCATGATTTCTCCTCCCTGACCTCTAGAGCCACTCCTACTTCGTGTACAGAACTACGTCTTTTGTGCCTGTGCTTTGGTTTTCCTTCTGTTTGATTTTTTTCAAAGCCTGAGGATACAGAACACACTCGCCTTTCAGAATAAGGGAAGAAAATCCCCCTTGTGGGTTTTGCCACCCCCCTGACCTTTAGGGCTGCTCATTCGGGCTCAGAGTCGCCCCAGGCGAGTGGCTTCAGAGACAAACGAACTCCACAGAAAACACCCAGACAGAAATTTCCTCCCAACTAATTTAGCCAGTGGGTCCCTGCTCACACCCGAAGCTCCACAGCAGCTCAGCACCTGCCCTCTGTGCTCAAGGCTGGCTGTGCCTCATAATCCCGGGGAAAACCAGATAACCTCATTAACTGTCCTCCAGTTTTTTCCCAGGGCAGAGTTCATTATCCCGGTTTTCATCATTTAAGAGAAACAGGCTTCTCCAGGGGACCTTGCAGGGCGAGAAGCAATAAGTGAGGGGAGGCTGTGAATATGCTGCCAAAGGAGAGGCTTTTCCTTCTTGGAGATTTTTCTGTCTTTCCAGCTGAAATTGCGAGTGCAGCTCCCATCAGTTTAGTGACCAGTAGGTTTGTTAGTAACCTTTTCCAGGTTATCCTCCCCGATGGACGCTTCTCCCTCTGTAATTCAGAATATTCCTCTGGTGCTTCCTCCCAGCCACAGGTACACACTGCCACCACCAGATCAAACGGATCCATATAACAAATTCAGGGGGGGGTTAGGTAGACCAAAACTGTCAGCTTCATTTGTTTCTTAACAAAATGACAGGTTTTAGGATGCTGCACTCTCCTGCTTGCAAATCTTTAACTAGAACTGATTGGGATTTTTCTGTCTAATTATTTCTTGAGCAAAACCACAGATATTTGTACAAAGTTCTGGTTTTATTGTTCCCTGAGTTTCTGCTGGGAAACAATTTAGATGGATTTTTGTTTACTTGCTTTTATTGTTGTTTTGTTATTTGAATTTGAATTTTCATATTTTAAATTTAGTATAACCTATTTGAAATTAAGTTTTGTAGTATAAGGAACTGTTTTCTTTTGCGAGACTAAAGTGTAGAAATTTGCTACCGCCTCTGTTTGTGGCCAGTTTCTAATGTGAGAAATGTCTCTCCTGACACATCCCAGCTTTTCATCTGCCCAGGCTGTAACAGTGCAGCACCAAACACACACTTCAGTCAGGAGGTCTGACCATAGTGCAGAAAATAGTCATCAGATCTCTAAGAAACATCTGCTTATGCTTTTGATCAGGCTGTTACTGTTACCTGTCCATGTCTGGTGCTATCTTAAATATTCAGATTCTGGGTATCAGAACACTATGTATTTCCTATACTTATCATGATCACTTACTGGCTTTACAAGTTACAGGAAGGAAAGAGTCTGTTCATGATCTAAGTTTAGGAGTGCCAATAATTTGTGTACTTTAACTGGCAGTCTGGGTTCTTTGAGAATCATGGCTGCAGATGTGCTAAAATCACTTAGTTGAGCTATGAACTACTCCAAAACGAAAAGGGTTCTTGCGCTTTCCAAGATGCAATTTAACATGGATCAGTAAAGAAAGCAGTAGTGGCTTGGAGCTTGCTGTCATTTTCTAAGTTACTCAGGGATGAATGTCAGATATATGGCAGAATGAAAGCAGGGCAATTCATTAAATGAATTCTACTCTAGTTGCTAAAAACAGAATGCTCAAAACCTTTTGCTGATATGGAACTATGAAAATATAGAAGAAAATTAGACTTAGCTGCCTCCAAAGAAGCAAAATTGTACCATAATGTTATCCAAACCATTTATGGTAGCAAATTAAATACTGTTGCCTTTCAACCTTCCACTGTAGTTACAATGGTAAGTCTTGATAGATTGAAAGAATTCTGTATTGCAAAAATCATGCTAGAACTTCATTCAGCTGAGAAAACAATTGAAGGCTTGTTTGAAATGGGGATTTTTTCAAGCCACATAAAGAACAAAATATTTCTCACAGTTGTTAACTGCTGTGTTGCTGAAGACAGATTAATCTACCATGTCCTTGATTATTTCCCAGAAAGCAAGGAGATGTTACAGGAATATTTAAAAGTAAGTTACAGTGAAATTGTTTGAACTTTTGAGAACACACCATTATTCCCTGCTGACAGCAATAACTTTAATAAGAGTAAAATCTACAATATCAACATAGTTTTTGCTTAATTATTTAGCAAGTTCATATTCTTCTTAATGTAACAATGCATGATAAAAATTGTCATTTTATTTTAAAGGCTACAATGTGAACATTTTGATCCTTTTCTGCAGAATTATGGGAGATATTACACTATGTCAGCCCCAAACAGTCAGGAATGCTGAGTATACTCTATTAAAAAATACTGCTCAGGTTGACCCAGAAGGAATCTTTGACCATTTTTCAACTATTAACATATCCTTTGTATGTTGGATACAGACACCTATACAAAAAGTTTAAGTTCTTTAAGGCTGGGAATGATGAAGACAACCATTTTTCAGTTACTGAATACTGTATCTATTTCACAATACATTAGAAGACATTTATGACAGAGTTTTAAAATAGCAATTCTTTTTATATGGAGTGAAGTGAATGATATAAAGCATTCACTGATGGATAAACTAGAACAAAGAATGGATGACAAATCATTTAGTCATAAATATGACTCTTATCTGAAAGCACACCTTGGCAAAGCAGAACAAATAGCAATGTCATTCAGTATTGTGTGCTTTAGTTCTCAGATACCTAAGTTCACATCACTTCTGCAAACAAAAATATTTCAGCCTGATTCAGACACTTCACAAATAAAAAAATAAATTTTAAAAAAGTGAGCATTTTTTTAGAGTTCTAAGTCCTTTCTAATGAAATGGAAAAAAAAGTTTTGAACATGAGCTACATAATATTGCACTTGGAGATTAACAGATTGAGTAGTAATTAAGCAGATATTTAAATATTAGGTAAAGAAATTATTTAATATTTTGAAGTCTTAGCTTTTTTGGACTTTAGTTTTAGAAATCAATGTCCTATATTGCCTCCCAGCAAACAGCTCCAAAAATAATGCTTTCTCTGTTTATACAGGACACCTCAATGGTTTGGCAGAAATGTGCCAATTATTGTTTCTGCTGAGGCTGAAACCAAAGCTGAAGTCAATTCCAGTTTGACAACCTGGTCTGTAACCATGAGGTTGTTTGCCCTCCAGAGCCAGTGGAGCTTGAAAATTCATCTTTCTAATCTTCTGCAGACGGTAAGGGTGCTAACTGGCTGGGGTGTTCTTCATGTTCCTCTTCAGCAAACACTTCACACGGTGGTGTCTGATATGCCTGGTATTAGTGTGCCTTCAAGTCTGCCGTGTTTGGCAGCATCCCGAGTCTGTGTTACAGACATTCTGGGATCTGGACATGTACTCTGCCCCATTCTTAGTCTCTGTTGGTAGGCAAGCAGCTTTTCCCTGTCTTTCCACAGCCTTGGTCCAGATAGTTGGGAGCCCCCATCAGGCTGCACTAGCTCTGCACTGCTGACCTTTACGTACTGACACATGATGGTTTCTGGTTTCTGCTGCTAATATTTATGATCCTAATTGTATAAAATTAGTACAAAACCTGTGTTCTGACCCTAGATATTATCATTAGTTTCAAATGCTAATGTATTTTTTTTTCCCATTTTGATTTCTGTATTTAAATCCCTGGCTTAATCAATGTGAGGAGAAAGTTACAATTTCAAAGGCAAGCATTCCAGTGGTAGGAAATGTCAGATTTAATGCTGTCTGTACAGCATTAATCTACAGGCTTGTGCATTCTGATACAGCCTTCAATTATATAATCATTTGCTTCATGCAGTGCTCTAAATGAACAGTGAGAAGAAAGAAAGAACTGCAGGTAGGCTTGTTAAGTCAGTACTCAGGAGGTTTGAGACTAAGAATCATTGCATGCTATTGTATAAACTCTGTATTAATTAATTTAAAAGGCAAAGTCTGGGTGGCAGGGGCCATCTTCATTTGATATTTCTTAACTTTTACATCATTTGTCTTGCCCAAGATTTACTTGTTTTTTGTTTGGTTGTGGTTTGAGGGATTTTTTTGGTGGGTGTTGGGGTGTAATTTAAGTCTTTATTATTATACCTGGCATAGCAGCATGCAGGAGGTTCCCAGGGTAGTATGCAAATCAAGTTTGCAGCCATCAGTTACTTTTATCTACTATAGACAGTAAGGCCTATAAAGTTAATATTCTTTTCAATTTAGTTGCCCTTTCCTTTCTTCTCTCTATATGTCTTCCCTTACAGCTTTATCACCTATTTTTCTTATTCTTCATTTTAATCAGATGTTTCCCTTTGACAGCAAATCCCAGAGTTTCTTCATAGCCAGAATTACATTTATGATTGTTGTTGATCACTACTACCTCTCTTAGGACTGGTATACACTTTTTTCTAAGTAAAACTACCTGCTTTAGGTTCCTCCCCAGTGAAATTTATGATTGTAACAGCTGAATTGCTTGCCTGTCTCCATTTTAATCATTATGCAAGTGGTTGGTTTGGTGTGTTGGGTTTTTTTTTTTCCTGTAAGTTTCAGATCTTTATTTATATTTATGCTTTCTCTATTCTGCTTTCCTATAGCTAGCTAAAAGTGATCATGGAACATAAAGTCTGGAGTTCAGTATTGGGCATACTTTTGGAGTATGCCCAATTTGGAGACTAAGTGGAAACCTCATTGAAATCTGCAGCATCCTCACAAGAAAAAGCAGAGGGACAAGCACTGATCTCTCCTCTCTAGTGACAGGACTCAAAGAACAGAATGAAGCTGTGTCAGAGGAGGGTTAGGTTGGATATGAGGAACAGGTTCTATACCCAGAGGGTGGTCAAACCCTGGCTCCCCAGGGAAGTGGTAACAGCACCAAGCCTGACAGAGTTCAAGATGAATTTGGAGAATTCTCTCAGGCACATGGTGTAGTTCCTGAGGATGTTCTGTGCAGAGCTAGGAGTTGGACTTTATTGATGCTTGTGGGTCCCTTCCAATTCAGGATATTCTATTCTTCCAAATATGTGCCAATATTTTGTCTGCAGCTGTTGCATGCTGCAGATTTAGAGTTTGTTGTCCTGCCTTTTTTCTTCTGAAAACTTATGGTCAAGATCATTTGTCTTGCAAAGGCTCTGGCTCACAAGACCATGATAATTTCAGACAATAGAATGGGATTGATCTTCTGGCAATAGATGGGCATTGATTCTACATTTGGGAACAAGAAAGAGGTAGACATTGTATCCAGTGTCCAGGTTAATTGTTACGGGAGGGACAGCTTGGTGGGGGGAGGGCAAGTGTCTCATGACACATTTTCTCATACTTGCTCCAGTGTCTGCTGGTAGTCCCAGGTTTCCTGGTGCTTGAAAGTGAGGGTAGGTTGCCTGTACTTAACCTGCTGCCATGTGGTTAGCTTGCACTCTCACTGAACTGCCTCCTGTGGTTTGTAGGGCAAAGCATGAAACGAGGAAAGCTGTCTCTGCATTTGTGCACAACTGGTCCTACTGAACCTTTGATGAACTAGACTATTTCCAAAATTGGAATTCAGAGAATTGCATTGTACATTATATTCATATTGTGGGATTAGCAGTTATTTAAAGACTGAAAAGGATGTGCTGGGTAGTATTTAGTATGAACCACTATGCATGGTAAACGGTACAGTAAATCCTTTACAAACAATCATTAAAATAGCAATCCTATTACCTCATCCTCCTGGGTGCAGCAGTCCCAGCACACTGCAGGGCACTCTCATGCCTGCTCTGCAGGGACAGCAACAGGAAAAAGCCAAGGGTCATACATTGTGTGTGCAGGAGGAAGCAAGCCTCTTAAAATAGCTGGACTCAGGACTTCCACTGCTTTTGTCAGTGAATCAAGAACATCAAACAAGCCGTGGGCTGCCTACATGAGCCCATGTTTCAAAAGCACATTCCCTGGCATCTTCTGATGTAGCAAGGTTTATTAGATCATTAACTCTGTCTCTTTTATATCACACTTGATATGTTCAGGTTGACACTGGGAAGGTAGCAATCACTTGACTCTAAATGGTGGACTGAAGTTCATTTGTCCTAGGCTTTTTTCCCTGTCGAGACAGAAGACATTCAAGTATAAGTAGACTCATTATTTTGCAGTAGAAGCCATTTCCCTGAGGATTTTCAATATCAGGATTTAATCCCCATTTGGCACTCTATGAGATAATAGAAACCTCTTACATGACTGCATGATATACTTGAAAACCACTGACACCAGCACAGTCTCCAATCAACAGGGGTTTATCTTCACTTTTCTTGTCAGTGATAATGGGGTTCCCACAGTTAAAAAAAAACGATTCAACAAATGAGAATACTTCCCTGCACATTATCCTGCTCATTATAATTTCCAAGCTTAAGAAATACAATAATACTGTTCACTGAGAACAACACAAAGGAAAAAGCAGTCTCTCCTAGTCAGTTCAAATTGCCTAGCTTGGATTCCATGTGAAAAATGTTGCTACATTAACCTACACAGATAACACATTGGCTCCGGTATTTTCTTAATATCAGCAAAAAAGTAATTCTGCATAAGCTCAATATGGTTGCGTTTTTCTTCCTATTTTGAAGTTTTACTAATAGTTGTAAAAGATGCTGCAATCTCTGAAGCATCCTTAAAGCTTTACTTTGGGAAATTTTCCTTGCAAGCGTCTTTTATTTTTGATCCACCATCCTCCAAACTGAAGTGCGGTAAAATGTAGTGGTGAGCAAACCAACATCACAGAAAGCAGGGGTTTGAGAAATTGGGCTGAAGGGGACTTTTCTTTCAAGGTGTGAGGTGAGAAGCTCTGAACCATCAAATTGCTCAGTTTCTACAATGAAAGCAATGACAAAAGACATTTTTGGACTCAGTGATGCTTATGGGTCCCTTCAAACTTCAGATATTCTGTATCCAGAGATTTTTAAAATCTTTACAATTATTTGCCATGACTTTTTTGACTCTTGTTTCCATTGTTGGCTCGATTTTTCATAACAAAACATCTTGGAGAAACAAGGGTTTCATATCTCTTTGCTCTCTATCCTGTACAGCCTCGTGTGCTTTTGGTTAATGTGGGGCAATATTAAAAACATCTTCCCCATAAATTACCCTGGTATACAAGTTTTAAAGAGCACTGAACAGCTTAATGGAACATCTTATTTTATTTCAGGTTCATGGACACTGCTAGGATATTAAGGATATTTCCCCTCAGTAGAAATGAAATGTCTCCCTGTTTGATAATGATCTCTAACACCAGGGTAAGGTAGAAATAGACAGAAACACATTCATCTAAGGGAGTCTTAAACCCACAGTGTGAAGTTTTTCTTGGGAAGATACAACTGTATGTGTATTTCTTTTCCTCATAGTATTCTATGAGTATTCTGATATTCTGTTTTTGATCCCTGTGTCGAACTGACCCTTCAGAAAGGATGGGCAAAAAGAGACATATTTTGCAGGAAAGATTTAAACACAATGCAAAATTCTCCCAGGATATGGTATAAGCATGCATAAAGTTGTTCAAAAAAAAAAAAAAGAAAGAAGAAGCTCAAAAGGAACAAAAGTTGAAATTAATTACTTTAAAAACCAAAATGAATATGAAGAACAAATTCTCAGATGTTTTATTTCCTTGGAGGTATGCACAAGTAGTAGCTAGTAGCTAGTAGACTCCACTCAGTACTTTGCCCTCAGATGTGAATGTACAAAGCAATCTTTCAAAGGGCTCCTTTGCAAAGCTTTCTTCTGCTGTGGCTGTGAACAGGTAACTTCAGGAGTATCAGGAGCAAGAGGTCTCAAGATTTCCCTGTGGCCTCGGTATGGATAAAAAAGATGTGAAGGGAAGTTTAACCTGCTTGAAATTATCTGGAAAAGCAGCATCAGCTGGAACTCTTCAGGTACAGAACTCATGCTGCACAAAGGACATGGATCAGAGATGCATACACCTTAATACTTCATTCCCAAATGAAGTCCCTGAAGGGCTCTTCCTAATGATAACCTAAACAGCCTGTGCCATTACAACAGAATGGCGTTTAGCCTTGCCCCAATACTTTGAAAAGATATCCCAGGATTATTTTGCCTAGAAAAAAGAAGAGGTGCATTGTGCATATCATTCAGAAAAGACTGCAGAGCAGAGACCTGGAGGAGGAGTACCATAAAATCCAGAGGGGATGGGACTGCTTTCCCACACAGAGTCTATGGGCCACTGTTTATTAGTGCCTGATACAATCTACATTCTCTACTTTCATCCAGCCCTTTGAGGCTGAGAATTCTTGAATTTTTATCTTAGGAAAATTATGATACTCACACATGCCTTCTAAATATAGAATTGCAATGTCTTCAGAGACGATTCTGTGCAGAAATAAAATGATTTGTAACAGTCCATGCTTACATCAGTTCCAGAAGGGTTCTCAGTCTCTGAATCAGTCAATGGTCTGGATGTCAGTACAGTTTCCCAAGGCTGGGGACAAATTACTCATTTGAGATCATCAGGTTTGCCATCCTGGAGGACAATCTGGGTATGGAGATTTATGTTCTGTCTCATAACCCAGCCTCTTTCATGTGAACAGTTCATGTTCACATTTCTCCCAGCTCTACTCTACAAGGATTTCTTAACTGTTTAAGTAGTCAGATTATTAGGTTTTTAGCTCTACTTAGGGAACCGAATGTCTCTTTTCTTTTCCTTAGGAACTCTCAGAATTTTAGATGCTGACTGGATAAAGTAATTTTCTACTAAAACTGAAAATTTATCCTGTTACTGACTGTGCCACAAGTTGAATAACTGCAAAGAAATGCAATCATATATTCACACACTATGTACCTGATTTCTGGAGATCACCCAGCTCAACTCCCCACTTAAAAAGGGGCTAATTTTAAAGTAAGAATCACCTTCAGAGTTAAATTAGACCCTTGTCTAATTGAATTTTAATCAACTCAAGATAGACTTCACATAACCTCTTTGAACAAATTGTTGCAGTCAAACAAATTGTTTGACTCCCTGTAGTGTGATATTCTTTCTAACAACTAATTGAAAGTTTCTACCCTACAATTGAAACTGCTGCCTCTTTTCCTTTTAATCCATTTTCTTTAAACACCATCATTAAGTAGATGAAGACAGTTCAAGACAGTTCCAGTTCCTTAGATATTTCCATTTCAGACTACACAAACCCATTTCTGTCTGCCTTTCCTCATTCTTCTTGTTCCACAGTCCCCTTAGCATCTTGGTGTCCCTCCATGGTACTTGCTTCAATATATGAGTATCTCTCCTGCCAGGATACCCAAAAATGGATAGAGTACTTCAGCACTCTGTTCAGGCTGTTGAGCAGAGCAGGGTGGTCTTTGCCTCAGCCTGCCACCTGCAATCCCAATAGTTCACTTTGAGGTGTGGTTCCTTTGTCATGGCTCCTGATTCGTATCCAGACTATATCACTGAGCATTTGGACTCCAAGACTTGCTAGCCATTCTGCTCCACACCTATCCTGTTGCATGAGGTTATTCCATCAGTTGTGGAAGATTTTGCATTTTTATTCCCAAGATAAATCAATGTTGGCTGTCACTTGATGGACACAAAAAAAGGACACTCACACTGTCCAGTTGTGAGACAAGAAAGAAAGAGAGAAGTTTATTTTGGGTTTTGGGTTTAAATAGGGTTTGGACTTCGACCAGCAATTGGGGGACGAGGTCGACACCTCTCTGACCCCACTGCTTAAGCCAGAAGTTCATCACAGAGAGGAATGTGAAAACAATCTACTTTGTTTATGTTACAATGCATGAGAAACTCCAGTACAGAAATGTAAAACGCCAGAAGGCTGAAAAATCAGGGCAACAATTGGCTATTCCAAGTCACTCACTTGTTCCCAGTCTTCTTCAGAAGCCTAGGTATGATTTCCAGGTGGATTATTTCCCAGATACTGGCCTGTAATTCCCAAGATTTTTGTGCCTTTCTTCCTGAAGAGGTGGATGACATTTTCCATCCTCATCAGGGGGATTCCCCAGTTGCTGTGACCTTTTACAGCTGATATGAAACAGCCTTGCAATGACATTGGCCACTTCTCATGGGACCTTTGGAACACAGTTGATTTGCCAGCCAGTGACTAACCATGTCTTTATTGACTCCTTTTTAAGTGAAGGGCATCACAATTTATTCAGATGAAATAAATATAACTGCATGATCATCATCTCTGGCACTTAGTCAACTGCAATTTTTTAGGTGAGTGATTAATTCTTTTCTTACAAGAAAGAATGTCTGCCAATCTGTAGCTAAAATTTAGTTACCTTATACAGCCTACAGAACATGCTGTAAAATTACTGTTTAGGTTTGTGGTTTGTAATCAACAGATGCCCTGTAGATTGCAGCCCATGAAATAGAGGTATTTTTTTTTTCCTACACAATTCTCATGATCACTTATCTTTCTTGAGGGGTCAGAAAGTCAGGAACAAATGTACTTTAAGTCTGTACTGTTTCATTATTGTAATGATAATCCTCAAAATTTTGGAGGACTTATGATCCTAAACCATCCAGGATTCTGTAACAAAAAACAGTCTATGAAAAGGAAAAAAATTGCATCCAAATGTCTACCATTCTTCTTTTGGAACAAGTCATTGACATTAAATTTGAAATCCCATTGTGTAACTTCCTAGCAAGCTTCTGTCAAGAACAATTTCTCTTTTGTTCCTCCTTTCTCACTTCGCATTTCTAAATCTTCTTGCTAATCACCTGGATTCTTACTCTGATACATAAACAAATAATTAAGAATGGTTTATTTGTATGCCCTTTTGTTCTTGTAAAGTGTGTTCTTAGTGAGGGTTATGACTGAGTCTAGCTTGCTTTTTCTTTTTCTGTCTTCTGCTTGCTAAAAGTTCTTGGCAAGTTTTGAATTTATTTTTTAGCTTATACAAAGCAATACTGCTTTGAATCATAGCTAGGAAATAAAAGCTGAAGAACTACCACTATTATTATTATTATTATTATTATTACTTTGTGTCTTGAGAGAAATTGATTTTTCATTGGTGATGAATAATGGAACATTCCACCCTAATATTGAATGTTCTCCTTTGTCAGGTAAGCTGTTTTCTTTGATTGCTTCTATATTAGTGTGTTATGTCCATTATCAGGTGTTTCTACTTGAGCATTTGATTTGATTTAAGTACTTTTCTCAAAAACCTGTGTTTTTTCATAGATGTTGATTTCTTCACTGATAACTGCATCATTAGCAGTTAAGAAACTGTGCCCAGGTCTGTACACACACTGTGTTAATGCTCTGTACTGTCGTCTGCAGTCTCTCTGCCCCCTACCTTAGGCCAATTCTAGTACTTGAAATTAGGTATTGCAGAAAACAAACATAGAAAATTGTATTCCCAGCCTGCTATTCTTGCAGTAGCCCTGAGGACCAGTTTAGAGAAGGAGCACTTTTTTTAATGTAACTTTTAGTGAAAAAATAGTACAGAGAATGTTTTCACACTGTGCAATCAGCACATAGAACTGGATCCTGTCTCATGGGAGAGCCTGTGGGGATCTGCAGAGGATATTGTGTCTGAGCATCACAAGAAGATGCAATGTTCCTTTACACAGGATCTGAAAGGGTAAATCCATGTCTTTGCTGCAAAGGAGTGAATTAGCCTTTATCCATCCTTCAGAAATCTCTGCCCTAGCTCAGAAGTGCAGTTATTATCAGTATTTTTCTCCCAAGCAACATGAGAGTACTAGAATGCCAAAGGCCAGAGGCTGGCTAGTTTATCTGTCCTATTATTCCCTCTAAAAGAAGGTCCAGACCTATCTGATTTCTGTCTTCAAAAACTATAGTTTTTCAGATACTATCAATAGAAACAGGCAACATTACTTCTTTTTACCTGTACTGTACACACTGGTTTAGCTTTGTCATTTTCATTCTGAGGAACACATTTCTTCTTTAACTCCCTAAAGGCCCCTAGTTCTAGCCAGCTTTGGCATTCTTCCCTTCCCTTCCCTTCCCTTCCCTTCCCTTCCCTTCCCTTCCCTTCCCTTCCCTTCCCTTCCCTTCCCTTCC
>JBBMKD010000102.1:102851903-102927474 GCA_037834095.1 Argya squamiceps | reverse complement strand
TCCCTTCCCTTCCCTTCCCTTCCCTTCCCTTCCCTTCCCCCTTCCCCTTCCCCTTCCCCTTCCCCTTCCCCTTCCCTTTCCCCTTCCCCTTCCCCTTCCCCTTCCCCTTCCCCTTTCCTCCTTCCCCTTTCCATTTACTCCTTTCCATTTCCATCTCTCTGTCTTGGCCCAGAAATAAAAACTGCTGTTTCCATTCTGTGGTGCATCTCAGACATATAATCAGGATTTATTCTGCAGTAGATGTAGCCCAGCAGAGGAACCTTTATTGAAATCTTGATATTCCACTGACTGCATTACAATTAAGTAAGTAAATTCAAGGTGATGCTGCCTCCAGATTCACCATGAAAACAACAGATGTATTTTCAACAAGAAATTTTGAAGATGCTTATTTTTAACTTGTTGTTATATGGGAATGTTTTTAGTGTACTTTCTTCAGTTTGTTAAAGGTGTGCAGACTGCATTTTTATTTACAGAACTGCTGAGAGTGACACACCAGGAGCCAAAGTACCTCTGAAATGTAAAATTTAAATTACAAATAGAATCAATATAAGCAAAAAAATTTCAAAACAGAAACATCAAGCTTGAAAAATTAATAATAAAACATCTGAATAGTCCAAGTCATTACCCCAATTTTGAGATCTACCAAAAAATGCAAGGTAGAAATAAAAGCTACAACTTTCGATTTCAGGTCAGTCACTCATTGGGGCAGCCTGCTGCTATTGTCTTTACCTCAGAGATGTAAAGCTCCTCTTCCAAAAAGAAACTTCCGCTGACATTTCTGTAAATTATGATCTCTCTCATGCAAACATTCTACTTCCATTAGTACTGATACCCCATTTCTACAGAGCCCAGCCCAGTCTTTTCTTCATTAACATTTCATTGATAATGGTTTCATTACAAACATCAGTAGGTGTCTGCAGCCAGATTTTTCCATCATGTAACTTAGAGAAGGATTTAACCTGGAAATAAGTCTTTTTTCTCTGATACCAGTAAATCATACCAGGGATAAATCTAGATCAACACATCGAAAATATTTTTAGTGTTTTTTTCGTGGTGATCGTGAAGAACAGATTTCAGATAATTAATTTGGAGAGCAGCATGCCATGTATTATAATCCCTTCATTACTTCAGCATGGCTTCTCCTACCTAATAAGATGACTTATCACAGGTCAGGAAATTTAAGGTTGCCATGAATGGGAGGTAGCAAACAAAATCTTCCTGATGAGGGGAATATCTTTAACTAGCTGGCATCTCTCTATCTTGTGATAACTGCCAGTGTGGTGTTTAAGCATGCCTAAGGGGGACGAAGCAAATAAGGGACATGAAAGTCACTTAGGGACTCAGTATCCTAAGTCTAAAAACCTCTTCAAGACACAAAATTTTCCCATTACATGTATTTTCAGATGCCAGCATTCCCTGTGCCAAGCTTGCTGTCACAAGACATGCTAATATATAGTCTAACACAGGAGTTTGGGGTGGGATGATTTATAATTACCGCAGAAAACATTTCTGAACATCAAGTATCATTCTACACAGAAAGTATCAAGCAGTTGGTCATAAGAAATGTGTGGAATGAAATTTAGTATCTTATGGTTTCTAGATGCTGTGAGAGTGTAAAACTCTTACTGGTCCCTTGTTTCTCTTTAAAACGCCCCACGTACATAAGAACACTCTGTGTATATTACTTTAATAATAAACTATAATGGAAAAAGCAGCTGTTCTTTTCCCCTTGAAGTTTTCCAAATGGAAAAGGTCAGTATTGACTGCATGCAAAACGATGACTGCTCTGAGTCGATATTTGAATCACCTCAGGATTTCCCTCTCTTCTTTTTGTCTGAATAGTTGTCAGACAAGGATTAAATTAGAGGGATTTGGGCAATACAATAGAACTAAACTATTTGTGGAATACATACAACCAGTAACCCTGAAACACGTATGTTTAACAGCAATGCAGATGTACACAGTATGAGTGGGGCAGCTGGTAGGGTAACAGCTAATGATTTCAACTTTTCTGCATAGTACCAACAGATAGATATATATATGGATATATATATAGATATATATAAAAAATACACTGTTAGAGAAGAGGTAACACACCCCTGAGAATAAAAGCCCATTTCTAGATTGTGTATTTTTCCTTTTTTCCCTTTCCCCTTCCCCTTCATTTTCCTTTTCTGTCTCCTTCTCCTTCTGCAAATGAGGATCACAGAATGGGTCCAGTTGGAAAGAACCACAGAGAGTCCTCTGGTCCAGTCTCCCTGCTCAAGCAGGGTCATCCCAGAACATTTGGCACAGGACTGTATCCACAGAGTTCTTGAATATCTCAAGTAAGGGAGACTCCACAGCCTCTCTGGGCAATCTGACCAAGGAGCTTAATACTTTTCCTCTTCAGAATAATTACAATGTAGTCAGGAGGCTTGATTGCAGCACCTGGAGAAACACTAAATTAGGTATAATATGTCTGCTTTACTCTTGTTTTCCTCTTCCTAGGCACACTGAAAAGTTACATCTCTGACTATTGCAAGCCTGTATCTTTTAATTTCTTAGTTCATTTCTATATATCTTCATACTTCTCTTTTCATCTGCAACATTTCCTGCCCAAAGTACCCTTTTTGCATTTCCTACTTTATCTTTTGCTTATCCATCATGCCTTTCTCATTCATTTCATCTTTGCTCTCTCTCCTTCTTTAAAGCCTGCTTTCGAAAGTGCATCTCATTATCTGTTATGTGATATGACAGTAGCATTTCATTCAGTAGGGTAGACTCTAGAAATAATCCTTTGTGAAACTCTGCAAAAAGGAAAAAGGACACTTTTTTGTTATCTCTCAAGTTTGCAACCTAAAATTTAAGAAAAAAAATCTAAATCAGTTCTTTCTTGAAAGATTATTTTTGCTTAAAAATTGAGGTAGTTCATTCTTTCTAAGTGCCAATTTTCAAAACACTGGACTAAAGTTATGTCTTGTGTTTGCAATTACCTAGATACTTAATGGTCAAATTCATCTCTCTTAAGAGATGTGAATCAGACCACAGACCCTAAAAACCCCAAATCTTGAAGAATCTTCATATTTAATTAGTCACGTTGTTGATTTGGTTTTGTTTTGGTTTTTTTAATTAGGATTCTATCTCTTAAAAGGGCTGTTCAGAAAGTCACTTCTGGAGCTGGTTCTTCCCACAGAAGTCTAGCTCAAAAGAACCCGGCGCATCTGGAATCTGGAAATCAAGAGTGAGTCAAATACCTTCATATAGCCACTTCACACAAGCCACTGTGCTTTTCAGTGAGACCTGAAATGAACTACAACATTATAGAAATGCATAGCAAAAAAAAAAAAAAAAAAGAAGTTGGTGTCTGAAGGTAGGTCCCATGAGAAAAAGATGAAAAGGGCATATTTGCTCACTGCTAAAGTGTAGGCTTCCCAGAAAAATGCCTGTGACCTGACTCTGAGGTAAAACAACTCTTTGAAACTCAACAGGCAAACACTTTCCCCTGACAACCAGTCATGGCTTGTCTTCATCCCCATATATTGTCCCAGCATTTCTGACAGTGTGTGATAGCAAAGGCAGATTGTATTTTTTATGTTAAATATCAGATCAGGGTTTGTGGCTTTTTGCACTCTAGAAGGCAATCTACATATGTTTTTTCATAAATGTTCTCCAAATCCTCAATCAGAAATTCATCCAGTTTAACAGCCACCTCATCCCACCCTGCCTTACAAATGCATCCACATGCAAATCTGTGTAAACAGCTACTGCTGCATCAAAAAATGAAAAACACTCATGTCACATGTTGCAGAAGGTGAAAGTAATTTCCAGCTTTCGCAAAGCAAAAAGCAGTTTTCAAAGGTGGAACAATGTCATCTTCCCATTCAAATATTCTCAGAAAAGACATTAAATTCTGGAATATTCCTATTTGTACAGTTGAGAGTTCTTTGTTACAATTCCTGAAGTATCTGTGGATCCAACACTCACACAGTGAAAAAAGTCTAGTTAAAAAGTGCATATGCATTAGGATCAAAGGCTGAGTAGGTTGAACTGATTTCAGAATAAAATTAAGGTCACAAAGTTGGCATTGCAGAACAAAAACAAACAAGCAAAACTTTAGTGAATTAGTATTCACTACAGATATATTGACAGAAATGAGTTCTGTGAGTTAACAACTACAGAATGGGACTTCAGCGAAACCTCTGGCAAAAAGGCACAGGCAATATCTGTGATGGCAAAGTTTGCCACTCCTAACCACCCATATCTATAGCTCTGTAAAGGGAGGAAGAATAAAAGATAAATGCAAAACATAAATAGGGTCTTGCAAATACATATTCTAGCCAGCTGCAGTTTCACCTGTACACAAATGTGACATTGCCTTGCCAGCTTGTCACTCTGGTGCTGTCAGAGCAGAGTCTCGGCTGGTGTTTTTCCACAGAATGGCTTGGAATAAAAATCTGTCCTTCCTTGATGTCAAGGAAGGTGCAAGCTCATAGCTGGCTGTGTGTATTATGAAACAAGTTCAGCAGACTTTTTCTGAACTTCTTGCTATGCAGATATCTTGACAATAACCAGATTCATTATTGTTAGTCTATGTTATTTTTTTTGGAGAACAGATGAAGTGGAGGGTGAAAGAATGAAATCTCAATTGAATGACTTCCTAAGTAATCCCAAGCAGTTATCCTGTTTCTGTATTGGGATCATCATAACATCTGTAGTCTCCATACAGAAAATAACATTTATGGATGACAGCACATCTAACCAAGAGTAATTTGGATTAAAGTGCCACCATTGTGAATTAATTGTCCATATTATATGCAACAAAAAGGTGGCCTCAAAATAGAGAAAGAATATTACTTTTGGACTCTATCTCTCCCTCTGTGGGTTCATTTATAATCTTCATATATGGATTTATGCTGGGGAATTCTTCAAAAAAGAAGAGTAGACAATGTACATTTGTACATCACTCTTCTTTTTTATCTGAGACGTAATGAACCTATTTGGAGTAGTGGGACTATTTCCCTTATTTGATCTGTTGGTAGTGAACTAACTTATTGCACATCTTTATCTCTAAAAATTATTGTTGAGTTTGCTTTTTAATTAATTTGTGGTCTTGGATTTATTTTCCGTTATTTATTCAGAATTTGTGCTGCTCATAATGTGCAAGTCATTCATTCAGTTCTACTTTTTATGTGCCTCAGCCAACAGAATGACAAATCTTCTAACTGAATCTTTTCTTTTGAATATTTTAACATTTGATATTTAAACATTGCTCAAAGCTGTGAGAAAAATGAATGTAAAATATTTGCGAAAATATTTTGTAGTGTATTTATGCCATTTGCTTAATGCTGTACTTGGAATCCCTATCGCTGCTCAGGAGAAACTGGCAAAAAAGGGTCTTAGAGGAAGTGAAAATTATTCTGTTCAAGAAAATTTATGCAAAAATAGTAAATGGAACTAAAATTTCCATTCATACCTAACAGCAGCCATGTTGTCACATACAGGTTCAGACACATCCTCATTGTGCCTTGCTTTTCTCCAGAGGTACAGTTTATTTGTTGGGTCACTAAGAGAATTGTGATAGACACATTGCTCTGACCTGTGCCGATCCACTTAGTCAAACATGGCACTTCTCAGTATGTCATGAAAGGAAAATCACTGTGTTGTTTCACAGATCATAATTTGACATGTAGTGAGGGTCTCACACTGGCTATATTAAAATATTATCTGGATTTCTTGAAGGTTCTGAATGAAAACTTTCACTTCAGGTATGTTATATTTAATTTTGTGTACCTGTTGTGACAAAGGAAAAAGTTCATCAGAGATCTGATTAAATCAGTGGTTACATTTATTATATTCCAAACACAATATTGTATCAGCCAGTAGCATAAACATTCAGTTCTTTAAAAAAAAGGGGTTGCAAAGCTAAAAATGGTTATAAGCCTAATCTGTTGGTGTAAATACTAAAAGTAAACAAAAAAAATTAAATATGTCAGAAAAATCTGAAGATTTAATTTAATATTCAAAAAAGTCTATCCATGGTCTAGACCTAGAATCCAGAGGTAATGTTACATTAGTTTAAAGAGAACCAAAAACCTGGTTTAGAGGAAAAGTGGAAGCAACCACAAAAATACATGTATATAGGATGTGGAATGAAAGACAAAGTTTTTAATACCACGATTTAGAAGCTAGAAAATTATAAGAGGAAGCCAATGAATGTATGAAGACCTACCAACTCAAAATTAAGACCAGTTAGAGGAGATCTTGGAACTTTGAGGCAGTTCCTAATTGGTTTTTCTTGATCTTGCAAATATATTCAAGAAGAATCTAGTTTAGCAGGCCTTTGGGCAGCTGTGTTCATTGTCCCTGGGAGAGAGCACAGGTCCATTAGCAGAGGAAAACTATACAAGAAATTAATAATTAGGCAGAAAAATGGGAGTGTTCAGCAAACATTTTTCTTTTGTATGTGTGGGAAAAGTGATGATTTTAATGACCCAGATCATGATGCTGAAATAAATTCCTTTACAATAGTAACAGCTTAAAATGTTAAATACCTAATAAAACTATGATGTTCTGCAGAGTTTTTTAAGAAGTGGACATAGTTTGAAATCCTCTCTTTAAAATGCTGCTCAAGCTCTCTAGAACAGTAATGCCAAATTTCAAAAAGTCCAGGAACTCTCCGGATGTCCCAGAAAGAAACATCACATTTTGAAAAGGACAAACAGGATGATCTATCCTAACACTGATCACCAACTAAATAATGCAACAGCCACTTGAGGAGAGTTAATGGATGGTAATATAATTAATATCAATCAACATGGCTTATGGAAAATAAATCTTGTCATATTAACTTTCTTTTTGAAATGAAATTTGGCATTTGACCTAGCACTAGCTGACATTTTGTGGTAAATAGAGCACTCTGAATGGATTAAAATCAGGCTAACTTCTCAGTTCCAAATCATCTTCATAAACAAGCAATTATCCCTGAATGGCCACGTTGCTATCAGAGTTCAACAAGAATTCATCTAATCTGAAGAGGATTTACACTCCAGTGTAGAAATTTTGTTCCTCCACTACCTGGGTAGCACAAATAAACCCCTGCAGTCTCTGCTCACAATATCCCAGCAACACAAACACTGCAATTTGCTACTGCCACGCCACCTACACCATGTACCATGCACAGCACACCACACCATGGATTGTTGGGTTTGTACCCAAACCTCCAGGGGTAGTGGCAGGAAAGAAGAGCATGGAGAGATGCTTTTCCTGCATTTCAAGAAATGTGTTCCAAACTACAAATGAAATTAAGGGTAAACAGTCTTTCACTTGACTAGAGAAAGTGGCTGACATGGGCTAGATAGTAATCAAGAAAGGAAGAAACATCTGTTTGTTCTTTGGGTGTACAAAATACAATTTAGAAGACAGTAATACAAGCAAAGGCACAAGTAGTATGAAAGAGATATTTGGATGTATGAGCCAGGTGATGTATGTAGCAGTTCAAAAGAGATAACCTTATTCCCATCAATATGTGTGATTTTAGAGTGTATTGTAGGACTGACATCCAAGCTTCCCCTCAAGAACAGAGATTTCAGTCCTGAAATGCAGGTTAGGCAAGGAGCACAGCATTGAGGCAGAAATGAAAAATACAATCCAAAAGCGCTTGTCTGCTAATTCGAAAATAGAAAAAGCGTAGTATAAAACTCTTTTGAAAAAGTGTTTTCTAAATGAATGTTAAGCTCCAAGGGGTTACCCAGGGAGCTATATATTACACTGACATTAACACCAAATGGGTTCATCTTGGTTAATGTTCTTACAGTGAATGCCAAAGTAATTCATCACTAGTGGTTACATATGGTAAAGTATTAACACATTTCATCAGGAAAACATTCTTTGAATGTCATGGTTCCGGCACTTGGGACCTGAGAGTAGTTCAAGATGCGTGACACAAACCACTATCACATTTTCAAATGCTATCTTACAAGTTATAGATTAATGTGGTGTCTGTTAAGTAGGTACACAAATATTTGATTACTTGACAGCAGTTCACTGTCTACTCAGAGCAATCACTCATAGAAAAATTAAAGGTGAGTTCATTTTAGTGCAACGATTTTTAAAACATGGGAGACCACCTTTTTCCCAAAAATCAGGTTTCGGAATAAGTTTGTTTACCCCCACCAGATACTCTCAGATAGTCCAGATTTTATCACTGTTGCCTAAAGTGGGAAGCAAATTCATTCCAGAAGCAATAAATGCACAATGGAAATAAGGATCTGCTGCTGTCTTACCCAAAAGGAAGGGAAAGATCATAATAGTAGAATTGTTCCTATACCTTCTGGAGCTGAGAATATGCACTGGATGTGAACGTGGGCCACCAGAGGATAGAGAAAATGGGTCTCAGAGTCACCAGTGAGAGTGCAACCCTGTAAGCCCCCCTGTGAAGAGAACAGTTTCACCTCACATTGAGTCTCTGGCGCAAATTATGGCATTCTTATTGCACAGAACCATATATACCCACGTGTATATCAGGGCTGGCTAGTGGAGACTCTGGAAAGAAGCCAAATTTGAAGTCCATCAAAAAAGGATGGAGAAACTGTTAATGACCGTTTGCTCAGATTTTTCACTCTTCTACATCTCCTGTGTATATGAAAACCTTCTGTGAATTGTCTTCTCCCATCCACAATGGTGTGAATGGAGCTGTGGTAACTGGGGAAGAAACTAATCACTTCATTTTAGGTCCTTAACATTGACTGTAATGACATTACTCAAGAGCTCAGGGTGGCAGAAAGGGATTTTAGATGTTGCAGATGCACAATTCTGACACTTTTTGCTTACTGTACTTGTGCTGTTCCTTCACAACGTTCCAATGCACAGGTGTTGCATGTTCTGTTTTCCCTGATGGGAGATTGGGACATGGGAGACAAGTGTTGCAACCAATACTTATGAGTACAACCTTAAATAATAAAGCTGTATCCGGATAATAATAGGAAGAAGAAGCAGAAGAGGAAGAAGAAGAGAAAGAAGAAGAAGAAGAAGAAGAAGAAGAAGAAGAAGAAGAAGAAGAAGAAGAAGAAGAAGAAGAACAACAACAACAACAACAACAACAACAACAACAACAACAACAACAACAACAACAGTATCAGGCTGTTATTATTAAGAGCCGAAAACTCTCCCCATGGTGCTTATTCCCTCATATAATTTGCTCTCACTCAGCGCTGCCCAGCTGGAGCAGCAGCTCAGGGGTCAGACCCAGCTGTTGACTTAGAGGCAGAGAGACAGCAAATCCCTCAAGAGGTCCCTTGTTTCATCAGCATATGTATAATCCTTCTTTCCCTAAACAGAGCTCCTAAAATCCTTCTTGGATGTAGTCAGATTTATACAAGCTGTTGTTGCTGCTGGCCTTGTGCTGACGTGGACTGTTTGTGGTGTCCTGAGTTTATCAGCTCTGATGAATCCAATAAGACAACTAGTCTGTCAAGCTAATAAACTCTTAGCAGCCTTTCATACAGTACCCCTCAGCATGCCTTTTTTCTCTCTTTGACCAGCTATTTTTGGTAATATTTTCTCTATCCACACCCTATATCAGTAGAGCTCAGTTACACAAATTGACAAAGGCTCTTGTGACACAAAGCTCTCACTTCAGACACATAAAATGTTTATAATCATCAGAGTACATAGCAAGTCATAGCAAGCACTCTCACTCAACACCTTTATTAAGTTATTTTTACTGATAAATTGCTATTTCTACATACTTGAAAGTACAGAAGTCAACTGATGTAAGCAGTGAGGAAATTAAACAGCCTGTGAGATTTCATCCATGGTGAAAGTGAAAATATTTCTCTATATATTCTTTTGCCTTTATTACAGAGATCTATGGTTTGGTTTGGGCCTGCATGGTGATATTATCTTTATACAGGGAAGAGTGGGTGGGACATTAGAAGGCCAAAAGGAAATGATGAAGAGAGAAAAGACTGAAGGAAGGAAAACTCTTGAAGATTTTCTGTCCCTTCTTGAGCTCAACTCATTATATTACTCCTTGTTTTTAGAACATTTGAGCTAGTCTTTTCGGCCCCAGAGAAGGAAACTCTAAGTCTCTAAACTCCCAAGCCCCAGACAAGAAACAATAGCCTCTCTCCACAACTCTCTAGGGCAGCATGTTGACCTTAACAATGCAGCAACATCCAAGCTTTTCAAGACAGAGTCATCCCTGCGTCTTCTCTTCCAGCTTAGAGAATCGAACAGGTCGTGGCCATGGTGCTGACAAAAGAGAAGCAGAATAGAGGCAGCTGTCATGTTTCATCCTTGTGTCTGAAGGAACGAACTGACACTGAAGGGCCCCTTCATATGCATAACTTTTATATGCAAAATGTCCTTTTACCTGTCCTTGGATAATAAAAGCACTCATGAGAAGTTAGGTATGAAATGTACATTTTTTGTCTAACAGTCAAGCAAGTGATATACAGCTTTTCCTGTCATGTCAGATTTTGAGGAACAGTGACAAAATCAAAAAACTCCAAAATTTTCCTACTACTTTTTAACTGTGGCAGGTTTGACTTGATGGCTTTGTAAATTATAAAAGAAACAAGACACTGACTTGCCCCCAGTGTAGCCCTTGATTAAACCGGTGTTTTTTTAAGTACTCAAGCTTGGCAGCACCCTCTGCAAAAGATGTCATATACACTCTGCTCACAAATCTTCATCTGACTGCAATACATATTCACTAGCACCAACAGTTTGGAAGGCTGCTGCTCTCCATTTTGTCTTAAATCACTTTGAATGGTTATGAGCAAAACCTTAATTTTCTTCTTTTATGTTCCTAGAGCTTAACAGAGTGCCCGTACTCCTGTTTGAAGTAGCAGTTCTCTCGGATATCTCCTTAGGATCTAGCATTTTTGTACCAGAAGCACAACAACAATGAAAACTATAAATGGCACAAGATGCACAAATTCAGTATTAGAGACAGTCTCAACTAGCTCCATCTATGGACAAATGCTTCCCATGGTGTGGAAACTCTAGCCACAATCAGGCATTCATTTCCTTTGCATTTATTTTAAGATGTAATAGGTAAAAAATTGAAGGTTTCCTCATGGTCATTCCCAAACCTAACCTTTTCTCCTGGGGTCTTGTAGCTGTAACTGGGGAAAAGAGCCACAAGGGAACAACCTGTTATCCATGCTGGGAAAGAAAGGATGCACATCTGGAAAGAGCTGACGTGGCACTCTCCTCTCCTCATTTTGTGACCTGCTTACTGCATCGGAAATACTCTATATTTTGGCTGACAGGAACTGAGTGTTTACATCATGCAGAGGTGCCAGCTCCAGCTTTGTCCAGGCTGGTGTGTCTAGACAGGGCTGCATCACACTGGTGAGTTAGCTCAGGACACACAGCCTGGCACTGTGCCTGAGGCAATTCATCTTGCTTTGTGGCAGCACTAATTAGTCTGGGAGAAGCACGAGGCTGACCAACAGACCAGAGCTGGATTATTCCAGGCTTTTCCAGGTGCCGCTGTATGGTGCAGTGGTGGACAGCATAAACATGCCCACAGGAAATGTGCATGGCAAGTCCTCAAGGCATGAGGGGCCTGAATTTCATCTTCATCAAGGTCCTGGAGCAAAGCAGCCTTAGTGTAGGCATCAGAGTAATTGTCTTTGGGAGAGGATGCTAACAGCTGGGAAGGGGAAGAGCCTTTGAGGCGCTTTTGCTTAAGGCCCTGAGATCTTTGCATGTAACTTTTAGAGAGCTGAGCTCAGCTGAAGTTTTTGGACAATATCGACATAATGAACAGCAAACCAGAAAATTGACTGTCCACTTCTGATACTGGGGATTTTGCAAAAGTTTGTCTGTTTGAAAATTCATCCCACATTAAAAAAAAAGAATAGTACAATCCCAATATTATTTCATGAGCTAGATGAGCAACTTGAGCCAGCTGGCTGCCCAGACACCAGATTCTTTGTGCTGCCACAGGGGAATGAGCAGGACAGGGAGCAGTCAGGGAGGCAGAGCTGCCCTTTGGAGGCAGCCTGCAGTGAGACTGAGCAATGTGATTTACAGTCCTGGTCATCTGCAATGGATGGAAACAAGCAAAAGTGAGCAAACTGTGGGTGAGCAACTTTATTTACAAGCCTCCTACAAGCTCAAATGCAAGAAAGGCTTTCTGACAGAAATCACCATCTCACCATTTAATAGTGACACACAGGACTTTTCTGCTTTCCCATTTGGCTTTTATTTCCCTGTAACTAAATACTGATGTGTTTATTTCAAACATTGGCCCCAAACTCCTTTCCACTCCTTTTTATTTTAAATGGAGAAGTGCAAGAGTTGTTTTTCTGGGTGTGGTGTTTTTTCGGGGGGGGGGGGGTGTTTTTTTTTTTTGTTTTTTTTTTTGTTTTTTTTAAGGAAAAAAGAAGAAAGAAAAAAAAGCAGACATATACAAAGGATCAAGGAAGGCTGCTGCACATTAGCTGAAAATAATGGATTCACTTAATCCTACTGAGGTAAATGAAAGCTGGCTGCTAAAGAGAGCCACTGCATCATAATAAAGTTGAATGAACTTGTGTTTCAAGTCCTAGAAAGGTTTTGAGGTAAAACTGTGAGCAAAGAAGGGTTTAGTTGAAAAAGAAGATATGTAATTTGAGTCTACATAGAAATAAATGGCATCTCTCCCCTTTTAGGAATCATGCTTTATCTCATTTCTGGAAAAGTAATCGCTTAGAGGTGGCAGACACATGAAATTTCACAGATGCTAAATAAGAGACAATGAAAATTTTTATAGAGTTGCCACCACATCATTATATTATTTGCTTGCAGATAAGATAACACAGCGTTCTAAGAAACAGAGCAGGGAAAATGAAGACATGGTGTGATCTGCAAGCCCAGTAGATATCTAATGTTTTCCAGTGGATCTCTATCAATTCTTCCAGGGTCCTCATGAACACCATATGGGTTACTATCACAATGATGAGCTAAATTATGCTGCTTCTCACCATTTATGTAAATTCTATCAGAATTTTAGATTTTTTTTTCTTCACCTTGCTTAAAATAGTGGAGAAAGACCACAGCCAAAATAGGAAGTCACAGATGCAAACTGTGTTTCTAATGACACTGACCATCAGGTGTCAGGGTGGTCCACATAGGGCAGAGCTGATTGTCAGATTTGTGAGCAACAATATCAGAAGAACACAAACAGTTATAATTTTCTTATCTTTCCTGATGGCAACAGGCAATATCCATTTTCTCTCATCAGCTGGGATTTCCACCTCATAAATAAATGTCTTTCAGTTGCAAGGATCTATGATGCTGGGAGTGATAAATACTGTCACACCTTTCTCTGGTGCCTCATAGTCATGACCTTCTGGGCCTTGTATAAAACTGTAGCTTGTTGGAGTGTGCTTTATACAATTTGGAGTGAAGATTTGGTATTTTGATAGTGATTCTAGATCTAGCATGTTTCACAAGATAGCTTGAGGAGAGCAGACTCACTCTTTGTTTGTCCAGTCAGATCCTATGTTCACAGGAAATGCATTCAACAATGACAAAATATTTTTTATCTTTCCTCTCCATCCCTCTTTATTGACCAAGCTCCTGTGTCTCCCTGTAGTTTCACAAGCTCTTGAAGAAGAATCACAAGCAAGGAGTTTAAAGATTCTCACATCAAAATCCATGCTACAACTGTGTTTGTCCTGAAAATGTATACCAAAATGATCTCTGCCATCCCACCAGCCTCCAAGCCCAGCTGCTCTGCTGGGATCCTTGTGGACTCCCAGGGCTGGCACACATGTGACTGGGCCAGCCTGCCTTGTGTTCTACAGTTAAACATTTGAAACTATCACTGATGGAATATGATAAGATCCAGAGCCTGTTCCAGGCAAATGGTACGGATGAGATCACACCAGGGCAAGGAGGGGAGGATTTATTCCTTCAAATGGGTGTTGTTGCATGCTCCTAGTCCTCAGGGACAGGGAATGTCCCCTGCCCTTTCAATTACCAGAGAAAGTGAAGGTAATACTGAACTATGCTGTCTACGATCTTTCAGCAGGAAGTCTAAGCTCACTCATTCCTCAAAATCCTAAGGTGATATTGGAAGTGTCTGAGCCTTCCTGCGTGCACGTAGACCACTGTAGCTGTCCTCAAACTCTGTGACTGTACTGCTGCCTCCCTTGGGAAGGAGGACATGGGTAGCCTTTTGCTATAGGAGGGAAAGGCAGGAGCTCCAGTACTTGTTATGAAACTACAGCACTAATGTTCTTACAGTTGCTCTTCCTTGGCAATTCGGGGTTGGTGCACACTGCTTGTACCTTCAGAACCACAGAACTTCTAAATAGCTTACACTTACTAGAAGAGTAAGTGTGGAGAGAAAATGCAATGGCAAATGTGATCCAGGAGGGTATTTGCTTCTGTGCACATGAATTCTTACATGGCATCAAGGAGGATTTATCTTCTGTCTGAGTACCTGCAGAGCAATTGCTGGAAGATTTAGAAGACTTGAATAGTGAAGCATGAATAGTCTGGGTGTCAGTAACCCAGTATTAATTGTGTTGTCACTTGCTACACTTTGATTATTTGTGCAATAAAAAGAAATGTATCACGATCAAGGAGCCAGAACAGGGCAGAATGATGCAGGTTTAGTAACAGCAGACTTAGTGGTAATTAAGAAGAATACACTGGTGCTGTATGAGTAAGGCAAGCCATTAAGAGAACACTGTGCCTGCACTATTGTCAAAACTTATGCTGCTTGTGAGCAAACAGCATAAGCAAACAGCAAACTGCACTCAGCTTCTGTATGACTTTGAAATGAGTTGCTAATGCCCTTTTGGAATCTTAGGAAAATAGTTTGATTTTGGAGGTAAATGCCTGTTTTGCAAGACAACGTAAATAATCAATAGTGATTTTTCATAAGATAGAAATGGCACTGAGTAGTCATAAGGCAGAACAAAATCTGAGTTTTCAAGTGCTATCAACTGCTTTCTAATAAAGAGGCACTATAATATGGTAGATTAATATCACTATGACAGAACTAGGTAATCAACCCAGAAATATCCACTTAGCATGACAGTTTGCACCTGAACTACTACTAGCATGTTTACTGGGTTTCTGGCAATACAGTTTTGTGGTGTTCTTTCTGATGCAGCTGTTGGTACTTGTGCTTCTTTCAAGCCCTTCTTTCCCCTCACAGGTTTCTCATCTTTGAGGAACTGGAGAGATTTGAACACATACTTTCACTTTTCCACTTAGCCTCTTCATCAATTCTTTTGCAATTATGAAGGAAATGTCTGTCAAATGCTCAGGACACCACTAAAAATACTAAAGAAACTTTTTTTTTCTTAGACTTAAGACATTAGACTTAGAGGATTAAAAAAAGTTATGTATTAAAACACTCAATATATTTAAGGATTTATCATAACCCAGATATATAAGGACAGATTTGCCTTTCAGGTGACACTCAGAGAAATTCACCAGCTCCCAGCATGTTGAGGTGGTGAGAGCATCTACTTAAAATTTGTTCTAATGGTGACTGTGCCAAAGAAGGGAAAGAGAAATGACCTTCAGGTAATATCAAAATAAGCCATTTAGCAACATCTCCTGAAGTTCACATAGAAGGAGGTGATTTTAGCTCACATAACGTTTCTGAAGGACCTGGATGCCTAAGGAACACAATTGCAATGGGGAGGATTCTATTTGTCTGTGAGGCAACGTAAAGTTGCCTTTCCCAAAAAAGTAATGAAGCTGTTAAGGAAAAGTGTCCTTCCTATACGAGGGGAACAAAATAAGTTGGGTTCCTAAGGAAGAGTAGTAAGATCGTGTCTGACACTAGGAGGGTCCTTCATATCAGTGTCAGTCTTAGGGTCTACAAAAAGGAAAATGTGCCATCACTACAGACCTCTGCAAAAGAGGCTCAGCAAGAAAATTCCCGTTCTTCCAAAGGACTTTACTTAAAATTGATAAAGTACCAATTTAAGTTATTTTTCTTTTGAAATAAAAAATACACTTTTTCTGCTGGATTTTTATTCTGAATTTTTTTAAATGTTGTGTGACCTACTTCAGTGAAGGACTCTTTCTACTCACACTGTGTTGGTTCATTCCTGTAGAAAATGTGCTTACTGGCTTGTCAAGAACATGTCATGGTTATGTTCCCATTGTTTAAATTCACTCATCATTTATTTCAGCTGACTTCCAGAAAGCACTTTTGACATAAATAATGCATTGTCCGCATGAGAGTTGTTCCCATGCAAAATGGGTGGCAGAAGATTTTGACCTTTGAGCAGCAGGCTAATCTGAGTGATACTCACTCAAAGTTATACATATCCAGACAAAAAAAAAAAAAAAAGAATAAGTGCAAATGCATGCAAGGATGTGTGAATTAGGTCAGACTTGCAGGTAGAGGTGTGTAGTCCTGAGATGTAAGCAACTCAGGAGACAGGTGATTTTAGTAAATTACAAGACCTCTCACAATTTCTCAGAGGCAAACATAACATGACTACAAGTATACCTTAGTCTTAAATATCAGATTTCATGAAAAAAGAAAACCTCTTCTCTGCAAATGTCATGTTCCTGTCCATCTCTAAGCTCTAGTAGGTTGAACATTATTACATGTTTTCTGTGGAGCCAGCTTGCAACCATTTTGAAAAATTAGGCAAATCAGAAACAAATAATAGAGTAATTTTCCAGTGATTGAAATTGTTGTCATAGAATTAAGGCATTAGCAAGATCCAACCATAATGATTTTGTAAGCATATTATCTTCACTGGACAACTGATTTCACATAGCATGCATAACTTTATTCATCAGTTCCATCTCTTGCTTATGGGGATGAGATTCCAAAGAAAACCCCTATTCTTAAATCAACATTATTGTTGCATTGCATTTCAAATCCCCTAATCAATATTCAGCCTTTGCCCTTTTTCACCCTGCCTTTTACCTTTAGGACAACTGTGTGTGTGTTTGTCAGCCTATTATAATTTTAACAATGTATCACAGTTGCAAATCTGATTCAGATCAATGACTTGAAAGTGACAAACTCTAATGATCTAATCCCCGATTAAATATTCATGAAGGAAGCTTGGAGAATACACATTCTCCTCCTTCCTAATGGATGTAAAAGAACCAACTGCATTTTACTGATTGATCATGTGCATTTTCTTATTACAGAACCGTATTACAGAAAGCTCTACGTTGTGAAACTTATTTCAATCTGCAGCATTTATTTACCATTGAAGAAAATAGCAACATCATTCCTTGGATAGATAGATAGATAGATAGATAGATAGATAGATAGATAGATAGATAGATAGATAGATAGATAATGTGAGAAGTATATTTATACTAAACATTCCTTAAAGCAGCTTTTCAGGTAAAATCCTTTGTGGGTTATAACCCATACAGGATCCACAACGATCCAGAGATATAAGCTCTGGCAGCCGTGAACTCTGAAGCTTGTGATGATTTCTAGGTAAACAACCAAGGACAGCAGGTGCATATGGAAATAATGCAGGTCCCTACCATGCCAAAATGCTCTAGGAAATGCATAAACCCATAAGAAACTTCAAGTTTTTGTTGGTCTAAGTAAGGAAATGTGTATAGTAAGACATGCACTTTCGCCCATATCATCTTCTCAGACAAACACATAGCCTTTAGATTTTAAGCTGAAAGAAAAAAATATGATTGCAAAGAATCTCTGATAATACTAGCAACTCTTCACAAAACAGTCTAGAATATCAGCACTTTGGTCATGTCAGGAGGCTTCTGATTCTCTGCAAACACTGAGAAATGGAATTAAGTGAATAATCATCTTCTTCTGCCTTAACTTCTATGCCAATTTTTTTACTTTGTTTTTAATTATCACTTTTTAAGTGTTAGGGTGGGGAGGGGGATATCAAAAGCCACAACATTTACAAGAAAAAAAATACCTTCCCACATTTTCCAAACTAACTGCTTGATAGAATAACTAAATTTGAGTCTTAGGCTGACTCAGCACTCAAAATGGGCCTGATTCGGAAGTTGTTATGCAAGTGATGATCTCTGCTGAAATCAATGAAAGTATTGCCTGTGCACATCCTCTGAGATCAGGGCTCATCTATGACTCTGAGTCATTCTCACTCCCCCCTTTCTTCCCTTCTCTCAAAAGATCCTAAATTTTTTCCAGCCATAATGTCATTAGATTTAATCTATTTTGGTACAAGCAAACAAAATTTAACAGCTTTCCATGTATATTTCTGTGCTGTCCTGACTAGAAAGGTTTTACTGCTGCAACCCTTATATTCTCTCTTTCATATTTAATTCATAGGACACAGCAACACAAAAGGCTCACTCCTGCATTCCAGACAAAGGATAGTTTCTAACAAAGTCATATAAAAGCGTGTCCTTTTCTTTTCTGCAACACTCCAGGTAGATGAATTGTGACTCCCACTGAAAACAGAGAAGGCATCTGGGGTGTTTTGCAGATCATGGTTTGACCTCTTGGCTCTTTTGGATTTGCAAAGGGCAGACAGTTTAAGAGTATGAACCACAGACGGTGGGACTTCACAGGAAGGAATTTGTCTCAATATATGCAGGTTGAGTCTTCTCTCTGGACATGTTGGTGTTGAGCAAGAAGCTGGTGTTTTATAATCTAATAACAATGATATGCAATGATTTTATGAATAGCGGATGTAATCTAGTCAGGGAAGTGACATTACTGCATAAGAAGTTAATAGTCTATTCAGCAAAAGTAGGGACTAGCTAAATAACCCAAAAAATATAAGTGAGGATGACTCCTTTCACCTTGGCAATAGCATAAATGCCATCAAAATAAACAGGAAGGGAAAGAGCACTTGCATCAGAACAACTTCTTCCAAGCTGTGACACAGATGTTTGGCCACTGCAGAGAAGAGTGTCACTAAGCAGCTCAGGAGTGATTCGCACTCCTGAAGGGGAAGGAAGGTCATAAAAGGGTCCTGCACAGTGGAAAAACCTTTTCCTTGACACCAAACAAGACAGAAATGACTGGTGAGTATGACAGTGCATCCCAGCTGCTGTGCAAGTGCTTTAGGACACTGTGAACATGCGGGATCACCATATGGAAGACAGACAGACTATACAGTCTACACATAGCTACAGACAGTTCATTGAATCCTTTTTTTTCTCTTAAAGGCTTTTGCTCTCAATAAATTATGCTCTACTTGTAGCAGACTGTTTGTTCACACAGGGTCTGTGAACACCTCTGCTACCCCATGTCTCCTGCTCATTTTCAAGCTGTCATGTCGAGTTACATGGAGCTGAGTGAAGGCTAGGGAACCTGCTTGAAAACACAGGTAGGTTTGGAGGCTGGTAGCTCTCTTCAGGGTCCATGTTCCTGGAAATACCTTTCTACCTTTGACTCCAGTACGGACATTCCCTGGTAGGTCGTATGCACAGGCTGAATCCCACTTCAAGAGTTACATTCACTAAGCCCCCAGAGACAGCCCCCAGGTCAGTTTGAAAGGACATTATCAGTTCTCTGCTGAGAAAGAGGTTAATTTGATGAAGGAGACTATTGGAGATGTTACAGACCCTTTTTGAGTCAACTTGCTGTGGTGTCTTTAGCCAGGCACAAGTTTACCCAGGATATATGCAAATTAAAAGAAGAAACCAATTAACTGGTGGTTGGCTCACATACAAGACATCTAGGATTCACCAATCCATTGAGCTAAGCTTTAGTGTGGTCCCCAGTCCTGACCAGGCAGTGGAGTCTTTGTCAGACAGGCAGGAGGGGAAGGGGCAGCTGCTACAGCCCCCAGGGACAGACGATCAGCACCGGGGAGTGTTGTGGTTTAACCCCATCCAGAAAGTAGGCAGCACTCAGCCACTCAGTCTCTACCTTGCCAGCAGCACAAGGGAGAAATTAAAAAAAAAAAAAGTGAAAAAACTCTGTGTTCAGAGACAGTTGAATACAGAAAGCAGAAGCTGTGCATGTAAGAAAAGCAAAACAAGGAATTCTTCACTGTTTCCCATGGTCAGGCAAGTGTTCAGCCCTGCCCAGGAAGGTTAGGCTCCATCATGCATAACAGTGACTTGGGAAAACAAATGTTAGAATTCCAAGAGTCCCCCCCTTTCTTCCTCTTCCCCCAGCTTTATATGCTGAGGCTGATCTCATTTGGTCTGGAATATTTCTTTGATCAGTTGGGATCAGCTGTCTCAGATGGGTACTCTTCAGCTTCCTGTGCGCCCCCAGCCTCTTTGCCAGCACAGCAGTACAAGAAGCAGAAAAGGTCTGGATGCTGTGTAAGCACTGCTCAGGATTGACTAAAGCATCTCTGTGTTATCAACTCTGTGTTCAGCACAAATCCAAATCATACCCTCATATCAGCTGCTGTGAAGGGAGTTAACTATCCCAGGAAAAACCAGCACTCTGAGTTGCCATCTTCATCCCCTCTGTAAATGCTGATGGTACCAATAGTTTTGCTTTGATGATTCCCTCTTTTTTTTGTCTTCAGGATTTCACACTTTTTCATATAAACCCTATCCCTTCTGGATCCTTGAGCTGCTAGCAATCCCAAACCAAAATCCTAATTTTTACCTTCCTTTGCTCCATACTTTGTCATAGGTCTTTCTGGATGCTCTTACACAGCAGTCTGGGAGAAGGTTGCACACTTGTGCTGTGTCACAGCTGGGACACCTGGACACCTGGACACTTGGTCATGAGGGAGCTAAAGCCCTTGGGGCAGTGAAAAGCTTTTACAGACTGAGGTGGCAGAGGATGCAGACCTGAAACTGGCAAAGGGTTACCTTGTGGGAGCAGCAGCATCTCCTGTGGCTTTGGAGGAACATTCACTAGTGAACACAGCTCTGCATCCTGCACTGTCTGGGCAGGGATGTTTCTGCACCACCAGCAATCTATTAATACCTGAACCATTCCCTGTGATGAATTACACAACTGGTGCATGGGAGGGTGTGTATGAGTTAGCATTCTCACT
This sequence comes from Argya squamiceps, assembly GCA_037834095.1. Lineage (NCBI taxonomy): Eukaryota > Metazoa > Chordata > Aves > Passeriformes > Leiothrichidae > Argya > Argya squamiceps. The sequence goes on along the minus strand of JBBMKD010000102.1, from coordinate 102,906,571 downwards.
AAGGTGTCATTTCCAAGGTGCTCCTGACTGCAGGCTTCCAGTCTACAGCTGAGTCTCAGGGATAATGATGAAGTGAGGAAAGCAGAGCAGAAGCTCAGTGGTCACAGCACTCATCCCTGAACAACCAAGGATTTTTCTGATGTCACTTGTATTTTACAAGATATTTCATTTTATTATAATCACTATTTTATAACAGAAGTTTCTGATGTCACTGCATCATTTCAAGAGTCACATCAGTCTTCAGTGTTGTCAGATAGGTAAAAATAGCATAAAGCTTTGTATGAACCTTTCCCACAGCCCTAGCACTCAAATGTCTTCTCTAAAATTCCCAAGAATTGAAGAACATATAAGAATTTGTGTATCGGTTTCAATCACCTCTCCTCCTTTAACTTGCCAGAGTCATTCCTGAGATCAGCAAAATGGACTCAAAAAAGGGCTTATCTGTTTCATGATTTCTACAGCTCTATAAAAAGTCCAAAAATAAACCAACCCAAACCAAACCCTTCAGTAAAATAAGCAGTAGAGACTGTGATAATGAGTCACAAATAGGCTGGATGATTTAGTGAGGACTTGTCAAAACTCCTTACTTGAAGAAAAAGATATATTTCCTAGTACTCTAAATATATGAAATATTCAAGGGCTTCTTATGTGAGCGGAAACCCCTGGACAACAATCTTGGGTTGCATAGACACTGATCTTATCTATAACTATGCACAGACAAGAGCACACCATTATATACATTATGGTATAGTGCTAGATCCCACAAATTAAACTATTCCATTACAGATGAAGTGGCAAAACTTTTCCAGTGCCCTTCAGTATGAACACAGCTGTTTCATCCTAAATCTGCTTGCACCAGTGAAAGTTATTCCCATTTTGGCACTAGGAGTAAGCCATTTCAGAATACCTTGTTCTGCTTTCTCACTTGAAAAAAAACCCCACTTTTAATAAACAGGCATATAAAGTTATGTGTGAAATGAGCTCAAAATTCAAAATTTTGCTCATTTACCTCTTCTTTCATGCAGAACCAAGGCAAGAGTATTCTTCATCCAGCCAAATTAGAAATATCTTGGGTTATCATTTTGTAATAAATAGACAGAGAGAATTTGATGGGCCAGATAAAGTAAAAAGTTAACTACATTTATCTGCTTACATTACAAGTTCTTTTATGTGCTGAGATTTTAACTAAAAAACAGTCAGCCCCAGAGCATGTAAGACAATTCTAAAAATAGACATAGTTATACAAAGGTCATCTCAAATTAAAAACAAAATAAAAAAGGTTACATTTTTTGTCTGCTGGAATTTTTCTTCTTACCTATGTAAAAATACCTATTTCTAGAATCTCAAAATAGAAGACGATGTTGAACAGCCAGAACCATAACAAAACCAAAAGTTTCAGCTAAGCTTCCTTATCAGACTGGAATGACTGAGGAGCCCCATGGCTGTAATCAAAGGTGTGAGAGGAGTTTCCAGCATCACATTTGGCCGTGGATGCTCCCAGGCCCTAAGAGCTTCACCCTGACTCATAGCTCAGCTATTGGAGAGTGGTCTTGGTTTGATTTTGACTTGAGACTTTGCTTGGCCCTTTGTAAGATTTCTAAGCTTCCCCATATGCCTGTTAAAAGAAAAGTATGTATATGCCTGTTAAAAGAAAAGTATGTATTTTTACTCAAACGAGCATTTTTAGGAAAAGATATTCAGCTGATAAATATACACCTGTGTGGCTCTATTGAATACTGTGAACTCAATGGTTTATATGAGCTAATAAAATGCCTTCTATATGAGAAATGTGTTCATAATAAACAAAAGAGAATAAGCTCAATAGTATGGCTATAATATATTAAAATACTTCCTTGCACAGTTTTACTTGAATCTAGTGGAACTTATGATGAGTGGAGAAAGCTATGAACTGTATGTTAAAATGTAAATGTAGGCTTGATCCAGTAGTGATAATACCATAGTCCAACTAGTTTCTCTAAGATATTGTTGGACATCAGGGATGAGCAAAAAGGGCAACAACACCCATGTAACTTTTTTCTCCTTCTAACTGTTTGTCATAAATTGGTTAAGGAAGTTGCTGACTGAGAAACCAATGTAAATATTTATTTGTGCTAAAATTGTTTGACATATTTGTATTCTAGGAGTCATCTAGACAAGTGAAGCCAAAATAGAAAAGCATTTAAGTGACCAGCTATCCAGTACAAGCAACAAATGAGGAATAGCAAATAGTCAAAGTAGTAATGTCTCTCCAATCTTAATGAACAATTTAAAAGCTGAAAACAGCCCAGATAATTTTTTTTTATATAACTTAAAGTAGGAATCTGATTTAAATATAATGAAATGTAGGCATATACAGCCAGTGAAAACTGAAGATAATCTGCATATAAAGTGTTCACTGCAATGCCTGGGACCTAGTCTATTTATTAAAATTAACATTATTTTATTGACAGTATCATCATTACAGGAATGGTTCTGAAACTCACAAGAGGTTAGGCATTGAAATAATTTCCAGAAAGATGGCCTGATGACAAAGGGAGTATCCAAAATGGTTGAAGTATACTGAGTGGAGTTAAAGCAGCCATAAACAAACTCTCAAGAGATTTTGATTAACAGTCTTGAGTAGGGGAAGCTCTTTACAACTAACTGACTTCGATATGTTTGTTTCTTTTAATCCCACTGCCTTTGTTTGACACAGGTAAAAGTCAGGCAATTAGAAGCTGTGTTCAGCTAAGAGATTTGTGCCAAATGACACTGGGCTCATTTATCAAGTCAGAGTCAACAGGCCATGAAGGTTCTTTCAATCATCTTTATCATTCTAAGAGTTAGGCAAAGTACAGAACTGGTATTTGACATTAAGAGCACTTGGAGGTTTTCAAAGTAACTTGTAAATAAAGATCACATGGAAATATATGCTTTAAATCCCATATAATTAAAAAAAAATAGGTATGTGGGACCTCACAGAGCTGTTTCTTTCCAAAAAGAGACATAATTTACTTTTATTCATTATTTTTAGGTATTTGTGATCAATAGTTCATCAAATTACACTTCTTTTTTTTTTCAGACACATTTAGAGAAGGACTGTAGGAGAGAAAATTAAATATTTTTTATTAAAATGACATAGAAATTTCACCCATACAGTTTTCCAGTGGACTGTTAAATGAATAGTCCATCTGCTGTCTTTCAGGGTTAGAAAAAATGAAATCCATTTTTGCATATTGGAAAGTGGCTGTGGGAAGGTCTCATGTTATTTTACCTTACACACAAGGCTTCATCTGCTGTTCCAAAGACTAAAACCCTTGTTGATCCAAGTCAAATCTTCTGTTGAGCTGTAATAGGGCAGAACCAGAGCTTAGAAGTATAAATCTTTGTGAAATCTTTGAGATTTATCATACAAATGATTTATCCCAGTAATTAGTCTTGTTCTTAGTAAATAATAACCATAAAAAATCCTCCTGAATTGTCTATAAAAGAATACAGGGAACAAAAGACATTTTGACTTTCATCTAACTTTTTGCAGATTATTTGTTCTTTTTTTGCTCTCATTACATTTCCAAAATGCAATTAAGAACAAAGCATACAAAGTAAAGCTACAGAAAAGTTAAATGCTCAGTGGATTCTAGGAGATTTAATAGGATAACCTAGATATTTTTAGCTAATTATTTTTAATTTACCACACTGTTAAAGACTCTCCTAATTCTTCATGTAGTAGTCTGAAAGAATGCCTAACATCTTGTTACACTATTCTTAGTGACAATAATCAATATCACAATGTAGATGAAAGAAAAAGCTATAAAATTTAAATTAACTTCTGTCCTCTTTGCCACATTGATCAATTGCCTTTGTGTTTTCCAATGCAACACTCCTGTTATTGTTTACATTTCAGACACTCCCTATTTTTCCTAAATATATTAGAGCTATTTAAATATGAATTTCATAACTCAGCAGCTCCTGATGAGTACAAAAGCAACCTAGTTTGCTAATAAATGTTCATAAAGAATTGGAGATAAAGTCAAGGAAAGTTTTAAGCAGATAGTGTCAGAAGCAACAAGAAAAGGGTACAGATATGCTGAGGTCCTTTACGTTGCCATCAATCAATATAAGAACCACTGACTTCAAAATATTAAGACTTTTGTATTCAAAGAATTCCCCAGATGTGTAATACTACTGAAAACAATCATGACTGACAGACACCGATAATCTATTAATTTTTCTGTGCAATTTTTTCGTTCTCAAGAGATAAGAATCTATAAAATGAAACCAAAATTTTATTTATGAAGGTAAAACTATATGTTAACTATCAAATAACTTGCAACAAGAGTGATATAAAACTCCTAACAGAAAGCAGTATCATCTTATTTATGTAAAGTTGTGGTTTTTTCTAAACAAAAGTAAAGTAAAACTGAACAAGAATAGGGAAAAAAGGCCACATAAACACACAGCAGAATAAAGTAGAAATCTCAAAGAAGATTGAGTCTGACAGCTTTTTTTAAGAACCTGGATGTGATGAGACTGACCATAATTGTAGCTCAGCAAAATGAATGGTCCCCTCAAGTGTGTGTGCCTATTGTCAGAGCAAAAATACTTAATTTGGGTTCTAGCTCTCACTGCTTTGGAGGAGGCAAGGAAAAATAATCAGGTTCAAAAATAATAAATTGCTATTGCTGACAGAGAAAGATTATTTAAAGGCCCTTAGGGAAAAAATGAAGGAGAAAGTATTTAAAAAAATAAATTAGAAAAATCACAAAGGTGATTATTAGATCTGAAATATATCACCTCAGAATGCCCAAGATGGGCTGTGGATTTTTTGAATCACAGAATAAAGAACTTGCTGGTTTATTCTGAATCTCACTTTACAAAAAAGCTAACTCTAGGAGAGAGAAAAGTTTCAGGCTCAAAACAGTCTTTGGTAAAATAACAATGATTTCAGTTGCAGTAAGCTCTCAGCTGATTTCTGAGGTGTGTTTGTGCCCTAGATTCAGTGGGGAAGAAACTGGTGAATTGGATATTCACACATAAGGGAAGACCACAGGCTGATGTTTCTGTCAAACAAAATGTCAGTCCCGGGTTCCATTTCAGTGCTTACAGGCACAGTTTACAAACTAGAGTTTTTGTTTGGATGGTGGCTGTTTCTCTTGCTTAAAACCACAGCAGTAAAGGTCAGCCCAATGAAATTTAATTCAGAACAAGTCATAGGGCATTTTGCACAGAAAATTCCAAGCAAAAGAAAAATCAAACAGTAGGATTTAAAAATTCAGTGTGTTGAAACACACAGTTTTTAGGGTATAACTAGTTATGCCCCACTCTGCAAGATTTAAGTCCTGTGTTTTCAGAAAACTTTATGATCAAGAACAATGTTACACTACATGCCTTAGCACAACAATGATGATTTTTGTGGTCTTTGTGAAAAGAGCCACACTTGTATTTAGCACATCACTTTAAACACATTTTGCCTTTGCATCCCCAGTCCAGCTAATATAGACTTCTGCTTTTTCACTTCTGCCTGTGCTCAGAATTATAAGCATGATCAATGCCATCAAATCACACATAAGTACAACTGTTTACAAATTGCTTCAGAGATGATTTCCTGGACAATGGCTTCCTAAGTGGTGCACTGCTTCTCTGACCCTTCAAAATCTAAAAGAAATTGCAATGTGTGAAACCACCACCTCCAACTCTTACTCTGACAGGAGATAAAAAATCCCTCCAGACATCACTTAAGTTTCTACAACCATATAATTTTTACTTACCACACTCGGTTTGGATGAGAGGAACCTTACTTTCAATAAGAAATAGTATTTTTGAATCAAAGGTAAATACTCAGCAGATTATCTGAACATTCTGTGCATTCTTAGCATTCATGCCACAGCTTGCCATTTGACATATATATATATTTTGGTATAGAATCCTATATGTACCAAGGACAAGCTCAACCTAGTGCCAGTTCCAGTACTTGCCAGTTTCAACATGTAGCTCTCCTAGTTTTGTCTGAGACTCCACTTCCATATGATCTGCTCTGTGACAACTTCAGTGAGTGAAAACAATATGTTTTTCCATTTAAACATCACCCCACTTCAAGCAGACAGGGACAGGCAAATCAAGCTATAAAGTTTTGCTGTTGAATTTTCTATCAATCAATTAGTAACATAATGAGATGAAAGTCCATCACCAGGATTTTAACTCAATGCAACACATTAAAAAGTCATTTCACTGTAAACACTTTTTAGAAGACCATCACCAGACTACTTCTCTGTATGCTGAGATATAGATTTTGAAAACACAATATATTCATTCCTTTTAAGTGAATCAGCACTTGTTCAGGGAGACAAGAAAAAAAAATTCAGCATGTCAACCAAAACATTATCTTCAGTTCAGATGAGTTACTCTCACATTTGCCTTAAGTACAGGTAGAAATAGAAAAACTGACTCTACCTTCAGGGTTTTGATTTTGGGGTTTTTTCCCAGGTTATCTTCATTTATTTGGCTGATTTTCAAATACACATAGGATGAGTATATAGGTAAAAGCCAAACTCTTGGAATATATTTTGGCAGAACTATTTTCTAATTCATGTATGGACTCATCCAATGCCCTACTTACTAATTGCTTTTCCTGAAGAAACTTTTTAAATGCCACAGTCAGCTGGAATTAAATATTCTTCATCTGTATGCTTATATGCACAATGTGCACAATGTGCGTTTAGTACACTAGTTGGAGCCAGCTAGAAAATAGTAAAAATACAGGAGGGAAAGATGCTTTCCCATGATTAAAATAAACTTTCATGTGGAAAGCCTGCTCTTAGAGGTGACAATATTTGCAAAGACATTTTCTCATGGACCTGTTTCCTCATCACTTCTGTCTTTAACCTCCAACTTGGTGGCATAACAGCTGTTTAATCACGAATAGCAGCACGCCTTAAATATGTCAGCAACAGATGATAAGTCTGTGTGGTGTTAATTTCCTTACTTGCAATGGCCTGTGGAGACCGAGGCCTTGCTGGAAACAGCTGAGGAAAAGCTGAAAACCAGGAAAGCCATGTCATAAGCTCAGCCCAGCCCAGCCAGTCTTCTGATCAGAGAGCCCAATGGTTAGGGCTGCTGTAATGTTGCAGTCAAAGATGGCAGAACATATGCCATTTGCAGAAGTGAGCCTCCTAGGAATTAATTATCCATGCAAGGGGAATCTTTCTGAAAGTATTAACATTCTGAATCTCACTGCCAATATAAGTGAAATTTCAGCTTGTTGCTGATGCTCCCTTGGACTTGCTCCACTTCACAAAGCTCCTGTTACCTTTATGGCTTGTTTGGTGAGTTTTGTCCCTGATACTGGCACTGTGTCATAAAGGAAAAAATTTGGAGCAGAAAAACTCTTCTCACTAGCACTTCAAGAAACCTAGAGCAGCCTTTAAATGGACATCTCTAGCTGGCACAAAGAGACTGGATGAATTCTAACATGTGCAATTGCAAAGGTAGCTCACAAGGCAAATTTGTGCCTTTCTTTGTAATATTGCTTTGTATTCTCGCTAGCTTCACCCTGAGTTTCAGAAGAGAAGTAGTTCAGCAATGTGATCCCGGATGTCCTGATGATCCTGGTTCATTATCCTAACTTAAGGACTCATGCCTTTTCTCTCGGAGAGATTGTTTTGTGAAACAAAACAGGTTCTGGTCTTGAATGTTATATGGAGTATATAAACACTTGCTCACTTCAGTCCTCTTCATGTTATACATTCATTTTCTTCATTGCAAACAGCTAAACCACCAGGAGTATATGGGATATATATATAAGGCAGTGTTAGCTCAAATTTATACTTGGGACTTTGTCCAGCCTGTCCCTCGTTTAGCTCATCAGGAAGCAACACCTACAGGCCTGGTGGCAGTCCCCCCACTGCACTTCAGGGAGTTTCTTCCCTCATCCCCAGTGGGACAGGCCTGCCTTACTTGCATGACCACTAAGCTGTCCCTGAATCCCAGCAGTCAGCTGTCTGAGGGTATGGGTGGGATGTTCTCCAGGCCCTGGGAGTGGTTTGAAGGCCCCTTGCAAGGGAAAGCATCCAGAACAGAAGGTCTAGCTCCTCAGGAGACATGTGGAAGGAACTGTTGATCCCAGACAGGGTGTGTGATGGAAAGAGATCAGCAAGCATTAGCTGAAAACCCTGCAAAGGACAGAGATCATCTCCACAGCTGGGCAAGCTGGCCCTGCTGGCTGCCTGAAGCCCAGCAGGAAGGGCTCCAAACACCAAAGCCTCAGGCAGTGTGTGGAGAGCAGGGAGGCAGGGCAGGGAGGCACTGAGGTCCCCAGACACCACAGCTTCTGCAGCACAGGCTTCTGCCCACAGCTGTGTTTACTATGCCCAGTACACTTCAAAGGATCAAAGGAAATAAATAATCTCCCTGCATCCAAGCCAAATGAGCTAACTTTGAACAGATCACTGTATTTGACTGACAGCATGGTGATGTCCACTGCATTCAGACTACCACTGGATTTTTACTCTTTTGGGTTTGTTACAAATGAATATTAGCCAATCTGATAAAAAGAATAAATTTTATTTTTCCATTTTCAAAAATCTCTCTGGGACAGCCACAGAACAACATTCGAATGTTGGGTGAAACAGGCGGCCGACAGCAAGGGTGCAATCCTGCCCTGTTCCACAATTTGCAGGGTTTTGAGTCTGAGTTTTATACTGTATTTTGTGCCCGGCGGCGGGTGCATTGTGTCTCTGTTCAAATTTCATATTCAAACATGGTCTTTCACCCGGTGATGAATCCTAAACAGATTTCCCGGCACTGGGGTATGTCTGAAAGGATTTTCTTGGAACCTTCTTTTGGGATGTTGATTTCTCAAAAACTCAGGGTCGTCCCTCGAGATTACCATCGGTGTCTTGATGGTCCAGATGCACAGAGTGATTCAAACAACGAGCAACATCCTGTCCGGCCACCTCCTTTTCTCGTGCCAATCGGGGTGTCAATCTGTCACTTCACAGTTCGCAAAGTAAGTCCTGGTATTTGGAAAACGCCTTTCCATTCCGGGAATCAGGGCTTACTTTTGTAGTTACAGGATTACAAAGTACAACATTTCTAATACATTCTATCATTTACTACATTTACTATATTTCCCATATTTTATTACACGAATTTACCATCATATCCATTACAGGTTGCTTTATCTTTCTGAGTAGAACTTTAGCAGACTAAAGAACACATATGGGTTTCTCAATTCTCTTAGTATAACTCTATCTTTACAGATTGAAAAAAACCATTTAACTGGATGTTCCTTGAAAGTATATCAGCAAGCCATCATCCATACCGCTCCACCGATTTAATTTTTGAAGAGCTGGTTCCTTTTATTTTCTTTAAGAAATAAAAATTAACATGAGGCTGCAGGTGCTTTGCAAATTTTCCAAGTTCTTGTGAACCACAAAGTATCTTAAACTCCTCTGGATTTCCTAACTTACTAATGTTTGTTTCAGATGTGATGAAAAGTCATTTCTATTTTGTTTGGCTTATGCAAGACTAGTTTTGTTCAATATTTAAAAAAAAAAAATTGAAAAATATCCAGAGACTGAATTGTTGTTTGAGAATTTAATATAAACTGGATTAGTTATGGGACTAATAAATATATGTATTCTGTGGCTGTATTGAATTTTAAGTAGATGATTCTAGGTCCTCTGAGAATCATTCTGAAAATACAGAATTATTTGTTAAGATTTATGTCAAGGTTGGAGAGGCTAAGGGTTAAAATGAATTTAGAGATTGATTATGCCAGCCATCACTGCTATGAAATTTTAATCTTAATGGCAGTGCCAGTGAGTCTTGTAATTCTCTTCCACTGTTTCCAGTGCTTTGTGCTTTTGTTGTATTCCACTCCTACACAGCATCACAGAACTTTAGCAGGAGCTGACATAATACTTTAGAAACAGTAAATTTTAGAATCAGACAGGTATTCAGAATTCACTAGAACTAAAGGGAATCAAGGCTTCCTCTATCATTAAAATACAGAGTTAAACACACTTTATAATGAAGCTTGATGGTGTGTGAATATGTTGATAATTGTTTATGCTCTAAGAAAAATTTTCACCCTGAGTTTTGTTTGAGGTATGTGAGAGAGAAGAAGGATAAAGAAAACTTCAGCTTCTTTTTACTTCAACAGTGAACTTCACTCACAGGAGACACAAGGGTGAAGTACTTTCAGCCCCTTGGATTTAAGGGGTTTGAGCTGTATTGTTTCTGCCTCCATATGCTCTCTAGGTGATACTCAAGCCATGCAATAAACTGAGCCTATCTGTGGAGATCCAGTACGCTTCGTGTAACAGATCACCATCATTCTGTCCCATTCAAAATTGAGTGCAGCTCCTGTCCCCAAGTATGATAGAGATGCTCTACACTAAATAATAGCTTTTAAACATTTTGCTCAGGTAAATGTGGCTTGTCCTTAGCTGTCACATTCTCTCTTCTCAAGGTAAGCTGACAAGTGACATTGTCTAAGTTTTCCTCTGATACGAAGTACACACGTATGGAGAAAGTATTTGAAATCAATGGTCCTAGTCCTGTAAGAGCTACTCAGAATGAGCAAGTGTGGTGAAATCTGCTACGTTTAGAGTCCAAATGAACACAGCTCTGCACACTACATCACATGAGGAGCTCTGAGAGAATGTTTCTCTTTTTCCATAAGGATTGTAATTTTTTTCCCCGGCTCCCCATGGAAGTGGACAAAACATTCAGATGCTCTACAGTTTGCATACTGCATCCCCAATTTTAATGCCATTTGGCTCTTGCAGTTGTAGAGTTCATACTTCACCATAAAATCTACACTTTAAGACAAAAAACAATGGATTGTCTTCTCTCTTTCAGGAACAATTCAAGGCAATATCCTTATCTGGCTCCACTGGACAATGCACTAGATCACTGGATGTATGTATTCTGTTCCCTATGTAATTAATGTATGTTCACATGCACAGAGAATTCAAGGTAAATGTAAAGTAAAAATGAAATGTGTGGCATAAAATCACCTTGTAACAAAAAAAAAAAAAAAAAAAAAAAAAAAAAAAAAAAAAAAAAAAAAAAAAAAAAAAAAAAGAAAGAGGAAGGCCAGGAATGTTCTGGTCACATCTTACTGTAATAAAAGAAGCACACTGCTGAGATCATGAAAAACACAGATTACAGTTCAGAGTGATCACAAGCACAGTAAAGCTCTTGATGTTTTCCCCATGTTTCAGATACCAGCATTATCGGTTATAAAACAGACATGAGTTGGAAGAGAATTGACATTCAGAAGAGTTCAGTTAAAGGTAGTTCATACCTTGAAGTACAAACTTGTATGTAGTTTATTTCTTTAAGCCAAGCAGTGGTGTGAAGTGAGTTAAAGTAACTACCTTTTAAATCTTTAATTATGACAATAAAAATGAAAACACTAAAGCAAAAGAAAGCTTAAGATAGGCTTAAACCCACAATAAAGAACAGTTGAGCTAATTTGAACCTGATAAGGAAAACTGAAGTTCATTTAGAACAAAATGCAGCAATATGAAGGGCAGCAAGGAAAGTTTCTACACCAGCAAAAGGAAGACTATAGAAAATGTGAGTTAGCTGATGTCATTGGGAGGACATTCTCTACTGTCTTGGAAAGGTCATGGTGATCAAGGCAAGTTCAGAGGACCAGAACTAAACAACACCATTCATTTTTTCAAGGGCAAAGAGGAAGACAAGGACCTATAGGCTGCTTGGCTTTACCTTAACATTTGGGAAAGCAGTAAACCAAATAATACTGAAAGCCGTTTCCAAACATGAGAAGGGCAAGAAGGCTTTTGGAGTAAGCAGCACAGATTTGTAAAGAGGAGATCACACATTACCAACCTCATATTCTTTTGTGAGGAGGTGGTTGACATGGTAGATGAGGGGGTAAGCAAGGGATGTTGTTTATTTTGAAGTATTAGCTGGAGGCTAGTCACTAGTGGTGCATCCCAGGGCTCAATAGATGTGCACTGATATGTTACCAGTCTCAAGTCACCTATATATATATGTAGATATAAATATAATCATATACTTACAACAACAGTGTAAGAAAATCTTCAAGAGGCTTTATACATTGCACCACTCAGCCTTGCTCAAGATTTCCTAGAAAAAGGAGCCACTCTGAAAACTGACTGACTGCAGCCAAAGGAAATGGTCCAGGAGGATGCTAGTATGAATTTTCTGTAGGGTAAAGGCATTGGCTGATCAGCTAAAGTGTAAATGAAGATGAAGCAGAATAATTATTTCTGCTAAAGATATGATGCATTATTTAAATTACTTATCTTCATTTTAAGATTAAAATCACTAAGTGCTTAAAATAAAGAAAGGACACTTCTGAATCCTTAACACACATTGAGGGAAAATAATACTTGAATTCTGCCAAGTCAATGACCCACAATTTTATTTAGGAAAATGTTGATTGATCTATGCTTGTGTAACTAACAACCTCTGATGTGTACACAATTTCAAAGCTAAGAACATTTCAAAAGATGGCTGGAGGGGAAAAATCCTACATTTCTTTTTTGAACAGCTTTCCTTGTCTCCCTCTTTCATTAAGAATAAAGGAATTATGGCCTTTATTCTTAATGAAAGCAGCTGCGTGGTCCAGAGAATACAGCCATGAAAGCCTCCAAAACCTTGTGGAAATGTTTCTTTTTTGCCAATGTCATAAATGATGAGAGGAAGAAAGGCTTTCCCCCTTTCCCCCTTTTTTAAATTCTGTTTTCATCAGAAACACTTGCACATAACAGAATCTCACTTTCTTGAGGTGTTATCTGCTCCTACTGTTAGTACATGATACTCACAATCCTTTCTCTGTGACCTCCAACCCATGGTTACAGAGCTCATAGCTGCAGCTAAGTTACTCTAATGTTAACAGCAAATAGTTAATTCCCTGAAGGAAAAGGCAGCAGGCAGGATGACAATCTTAGAAGCAACATGTATATTCTTATTGATGGTTTTCAATTCCTGATATAATGTTGGTAACCTCATTGAAAATTTGACCTCATTAGGACTTGACATGTCCAACAGGTAAGCTTCATCAGTACTATACAGGGTCACATTTGAAAAGCAATGTGTGTTAGCATTTCAACCCCTAGGATCCTGTTAAATCTTTCCTATCCCACCACTCCCATCCCTCTTGGACCTTCCCACCTGCCCTGCCACAGGGTGACTTGAGATTTCAGCCAGAGATGAGAAAGTGTTGCTGCCCCAAATGGTGCTTAATTTCTGACTGGGGTCAACCATGACACAGGCTGTGACATTTTCCTCCCAAATCTGTCCCAAACCAGGACACATGCCACAATCTGAAATGGGGTCTTTCAGCTTGGAAGAACCAACCTATGTGGAAAAACAGTGGAGCCACAAGGCTGGTTTAGGGGGCCTTCTCAAGAAACATATATTGTGGTCACAGCTGGTAAACAGAATATCTAATGTTTTTACATTTTAAATACAGCTTGATGGTTTCGACTGATTTATATGTTATGGAGTTGCTGATAGCTATTTTTAAAGTATTGTGGGTTTTTATGTATTAGTTTGTTTATATCGGTGCTTATTACTTTGCACTTCTAGGGAAGTGTATTGAAGTGTATCTAAGTGCATTGAAGATTTATAGTATGCACCATCTTATATTATAAAACCATATATTTTTTAAGAAACTGATCCTATCACCAACATTCCTTTCATTATTAAATTTTCATCTGGCTATCAGCACATTTGCATCCTCTTCTTTCTCCTTATATTCCACTTCCATGATGTTCCACACTCTTATGCCATCTGAACTGCAGCAATAACCTCCTTCCTTTGCATCTTAATAGAGAAATAAATGCACAGCATAAAAAGGCAGTTTTGAGGCCTGACCTAGCACAGACAATTTAATCAATGTCATGAATTAGCATTTTCTAGTTGCTAGGAAATGCCACCTTGGAGCATCTGACAGGCGGATGCACTTAGGCTTGCTCTCCACGACAGGAGAGGTTAATTTGATTCCAAACACTTACCAATTTAAACAGAATCTATTTGTACTCCTTTGGCCAGCAACAGCAACAAGACTTTTCTCATAGTATTTCTTCTCAGATGCAGGGCTTTACTTTCATGAATTGTCTATTAAATACATGTATTACTTGGTATCCAAAATGCACAGCTACCATCTTTAAGAGAGAGGACCCCTCAGATTATATCACCATTTATCAAAGGGAATAATAACTTCTATACACCTACAAGCACTGTTCAACTTTCCTTGGTTTTTACTTTAAAAAAATTTTTTTAGAACACCTTAAAAATAATCACCAGACTGGTTAGGGTGAATTTCCCTGTTAAATTGTATTTATAATTGTTAGTCTGTTACAAAACTGCTTTGGAATATATCTTTCCTTTTATTAGAGTATTAAAGAAAATGAAGCTTGAAGCTTTTGAGAAATGAAACCCTGTTTAGGACTACCTAATGAATTTACCTGAGGCAGTAGAACTTCTCAAGAAATTATTAATCTTATTTTTAAAAAATGAGTCTAGGTGTTATTAAATCAAGAACTGATGTAATAAAGTCACCTGCTATATTTTCTCTAGTAGAAAACTGTATATAACCTGTGTGAGAAACATGCTAAGAGCTTCCTAGATGTGTGCCAAATATTTTTGCTGAAATCCATACAAATTCCAATATTTTGCTATACGAAACAATCTAGCCACAGAGAGCTAACAGCAAAAACATCTCAGAAAAAAAGGATTTAAATGCATGAAGTAAATTGCTCAGAACTCAAGCTAACAAGCTGACTAGGAAAAATAGTGTATTTGAGACCTAAAAGTTGAAACGCGGATGCACAAATATCAGATGGAAAGCTTTTAGGGCAAAGATTTATTAGTAGGATGATTGGATTTTGTCTTTGTACATCTCTACTTGAAACTAACCTTCTTTTACAAATGAGAGGTGACCTATTAATAATCTCCTTTGGCTGCATTTTTATGTTCTTTTCATGGTTTAATTATACCAGCTGTCCTTTATCAATTACACATCAGGACCAAAACACTGCTTTCTCATAAATGTGAAGTGCAATGTCGCAAGTGTGACTTTGGAAAGTAAAAAGCTCAAACTTCAACTATCTTTTGCCAGTGAATTAAAACTCAGAAATATGCAGGGTCCAGTCCTACTGTAGTTATTGACCTTTGACAATACTGACCTTTGACCAGTGGACACCTTTGACCGCTGACTTTAATAAATGGCAGTTTTGACCATTAGTTGATTGAGGGGGAAATACAAAGTTTTGTTTTCATTGTGAAGAAAGAAATAGAGAGTAAGATGGGGAGCAAGATAAAGGGAGAGAGGAAGGGATAGAGTGAAGAAGCAAGCAGCTGTAATAGACTTGTTGTGGCATCTATAGTAACCTTCTGCTGATAGCAGAGCCAGCTGCAAATCCAGGTTGTTCATGGTCCAGTCCTGCTGAGTTTTGACTACCTGTCTCCAGCACTGTGGAACCCACAGCATGGCACCTGTCACAGTGCTCAACACTCTGAACCACCTCCAGAGAGAAGCTCCCCAGATGGGGACACCGTATTCAGGGTGAATGTGGGTTTCTTCAAATGTTCTATCCCATGCAGGCTCTTCAAGTGTCAGGGAAAAGACCAGTACCTACTGCATTTGCTGAAGCCTGGTAAAAGCAGATGCAAGTGCCAGCAACTGCCTTGGGAAAAGGTTAAAGATGAGTTTAGAGGTAATAAAGAATAAAAATAGAACAAAGAAAATTACAATTAAGGGGAAAATTATAACATTTCCAGAGTAAAACAGGAGTGGCGGGGTTTGTGCTAGTACATAAGAGGAAGACCACAGCCTCACCCAGCACCTGCTGATTCACCACCAGAGGAAAATGGAGCTCATTTGGCTGTAATTGTCACATCATGACTAGCCTTGGGATTTAACTTAGAGGTTAATTTTAGAGCATTACTTAACAAGGATTCATGTCCAAAATCCTGTCAAACTACAAGGACATGATCTTCAGCCAATATATAACCTGATGTAATTCCACTGAGGCCAGAGAGCAGGGGAGGAACCAAAATAAAAAATGACCTGATGGAAACCATCAAAACCTGGTGGGAAATAATATTAATTGATTAATTAATTAATAATTATTAATAATTTAAATTAATATTCCATTAACAAATATGACACACGCTTAAAGGCTCTGAAAGAATGTAACACTTTGAACCTGCTGGTCTGCCCCTTTCAGAAGAGGTTTTCATACAGGGGACTATAAAGATTTTTTGAATCTGTTTGTTCTGTCCAGAATAGTTGCTCAATAAGGACAAAGAGTGTGTGCTATGGATTGGTTTTGCCATTCAGGGAAATTCTCTTTTTTTTTTTCATATGACAATCTGATTACAGACAAGACACTTGGAAAAATATATTAATTTTGCATATTTTCCCAAGGAATGTTTGGCTGGATGAAATAGCTCCCTGCTCTCTGTCAAGCTAGTGAAGTCTTTCTGAACCTATTAAGGCAGGTGCTGAAAAGGTATCCAGAATATCTATTACAAATTATTAAAGCATTCTTTAATAGCTGCATCTTCTCTATCATTCATCATTTACAGTTCCAATCTACTTCTCTTAAAAATTTTTCCTAGAGTAATAGTGTGCCATAAATCGACACTCTCCTCAGCAGATGCCACAAAAGCCTAATGGTCATATCATGCAAGCAAAGTGTTGCTAACACAAGAGGGAGCAGGTCAGATAATAACAGAGACAGTAATTCCCTGCTTTCCTGAAAGTCCTATAGCCACTTGGAAAATCCAAATTTAATGTTAAACACAATTAGTATTTTCTAATCTTCAAAGTATAACAGGACTGGATTAGAAAGCACAAGCAGAGGTGCTGAAATATATTGTAAATAAATGGAGTACCTTTCCCTTATGCATGTAGCCTGGAAATAAACTTAGATGTGAGCAGCACAAGGCCTTTACCTCCTGCTGTATTTTCAGAATGGTGTTATGAGAGCAAAGATAGATGAAAAGTTAATAAACCTGAAAAGAACAAAGTTTTTTATACAATTCTGGTAGTAGCAAAGAAGAGAATTTTAGCAACCCACCCATCAGGAAAAAGAATCATATTATATCCAGACTGAAATGACAAGGTGAGCACTGAGGCACTTATGAAGCATCAGCTAGACATGGACCAGATATATGTGATACTCAAAGTTACATTGAGAAAGAGAAATCTGGAATGAGAAAAACTCAAAGAGAAAAGCTGTAATGCAATGAGCTATACTTTCAATGAGGCATTGAAAAAATATTTATTCTGGTTATGTGTGATGTGAGTCAAAGGTCAAGCAAAAGCCGAAATTATACAGTTTGTTGTTGTTACAAGGAACAGAGTATCCACCAAGGGAATGAAAACACTCCATAGAAAGAGTGAGCAAATAGGAAAAAGCAAGCTATAGAAAGAGAAGGGGCCAGGGAAGGAGCCAGGGCACTGGCTGAAATATAAATATAGGGAGGAAATATAACCAGACTGGTGATATATCACTCACACAAAACCACCAAGGCCACCTTACCATGTGCTTTCCCCAGGGGAAACAACCAAAGGATGGCTGGAAAGGTACCCTGTATCCAGTGCACAAACAAAGAAAACCTGAAACAGTATCCCAGGCCTTGAAAAGCAAGTCATCTTAGAAAGAATTGAGTCAGTCAACAGGACTCGTTTCTAAAACAACCTCATGGACAACTGAGGCAAGAAACACATCACTGAGTATGTCACATTCCTTACCATGCAGTAGCCTCCAGAAAAATGCAGCAATACTGTCAATGGTCTCTTAAGACTGCACTGAAAGCAATAGCTGATGGGGTCTTCAGATGTTGAGATTTACATTTGGCAAAGGCCACCTGGCCAGCCAGGATTTTCCTTCACCCTGAAGCACCATGAACTGTCAGATTTGTGCACCTGTTCTTCCCTCTCAGGAAAGATTTTAATTGCTTATAAAATACCTTTTGTGACTTCTCCTCTTCTATTTGAGGAAATTGAAGTTTTTCATTTTATTTCTGCCTATTTTTGGCAGCTCATATTCCATGATCCATTCAATTTCCTTCACTGTCTTCTTTTGCAATTACTTTCTGTCACTATGTAGAGTATAGATTAATACCTTGTTTCTGTCTAATAGAATACTTTTTCCCTGGATTACAATATCTATAGATTGTAAAACTCAGCACCATCAAACTAAATGGATCAAACTAAGTATTGTGGTTGGGTGGTTTTTGTTGTTACAAGCAGGTTATTTTCTGGTTTGTTGCTAGTGAAGAGCTTAAATTCAAAATTGAAACCACTTTTAGCTTTCTTCTCAGTCATCAAAGAAAAGTCAAGATTCCTTCACATTTTAGTCACTGCACCAAGCCAACAGGCAAAGTCATTTTTTGGGAGCCAGGATGTTGCCTTTCCTCAGAGTGTGAGGTTGTACCCTGTTACCCATGAGCATGGCATTTTCCCATAAAAATAATGTGTGATTCCTTGAACTCCATAGCCTTCCCCCTCCATACATATCTGTGACATACCTCTGATGCCTCCAGTCTGCCAGAAGCTGTCACTGACAATGGTATCCTTCCAAAAAATTGCCGATAGCAAGTGTCCCAAAAGTAATTGAGAGGTTAAGTTTTACAAGTAAAATTGTGCAGTCCTGTCACAAA
The DNA here is from genome assembly GCA_037834095.1 of Argya squamiceps. Taxonomy (NCBI): domain Eukaryota; kingdom Metazoa; phylum Chordata; class Aves; order Passeriformes; family Leiothrichidae; genus Argya; species Argya squamiceps. The sequence continues at coordinate 102,887,914 of JBBMKD010000102.1, read as the reverse complement.
GGAGGCACAAGTTTAACAAATATGTTTTTCGGGATTTTGTGTGGTTTGCTTCTTAGGGGTTGAAATTCAGAAAACCAAAATGTTGATGACATCACCTTGGCTTCTGATGTCCTGTTTCCCATGCAGACTACCTCAAGCTTATCAGTCCAGCCTGAGACAGAGCAAGGAGCTGCAGTGAGGCCAATGTGAATCTGACTTAATTAGCTGCACTAAAACCACATCAAATCTGCCTTGCAGCCTTTGGCCTGAGCTCTAGAAAGCAAGTAAGCAAAGAAAACAGTAAAGGGAGAGACAACCTTTATCCTTAAAAATAGAACCCAGGAGGTTTCTCCCCACAACAGCATCTTCCTCTAAGTGTGCTCCTTCTTCTGCCATTCCTCATTAGCACAGTTAGTAGGGGACAGAGTCCTGCTGGTAAAAGCAAGGGCTTCTGCTCAGTGGCCTAGAGGAGCCCACCAGGAGGTGAGACATAAAAATCAATGTTCACTCAGACATAAAAAGCAGCAAAAATCCTGCCCTGTCAATATATGGTGGGGGAGGCCAGGCTCCCAGTGTTTAACTCCTGGGTTTTCTCATTTGTGTTTGCTCCTGAACAGCTGAGATTTTAGAGATATATGTGGAAGCACAGCACTGACATATAGGAAAAGAAAACAATCAATACTGCGCTAAACCTGACCTGAGGAATATACAGCTCATTCACTTTTAGTCTCTTGGTTTATCTCACACTGTGGGAAAAAGTAGTATTTCAGATTAATCCAATAGCAGCTCAACAGTATTGAGAACAAAAATGTTTTCAGTCAGAGCTTTTGGAGTTAGAGTAGATGGGGCTTTACCTGTGTTACAGATAAAAACCATATATTTTCCCCTCTTATGTAATAGCAAGTCCAATGCCAGAAATATGGCAATGTGTTTGTAACATACAGCTCATTAATACAAAAACCATGAGGGAATTGAGCCCCTTTATAACATTATCTGTGATTTTTTTAGTCTTTCTAGCAGCTAGAAAGTCTATGATATTAACAATACTTCCAAAACTGGAAGTATCTTGACTAGCAGCAAACCTCTGTGTTACATCTGCAATACTGGTTGCTATCAATGAAGAAAGGGAGAGGTTTCTAGGAAGTGTCCCCTGCCAGTAACAATCCAGCTACCATAAATAGCATGGTTCTCCTGATTTTGAGCAAACTCTGGAAGTGATTGCAAATTGACAGTGCAGCAGCCTTATATTTTGGAGTACAAAGTCACTCGGATGTATTCAACAGAAGTGCATGACTTAAAGTCGCTGATGGAAAGCCTTGTACAAGGGATCAAATCCAGCTGTGCTACCAACCAATAGAATGGCCCAAAATCATGGAACAAAATGTTTTCCTCATAAAATATTTTTTTTCCATTAGAAAAAAAAATGTGGCTTCTCACTTTTTATTTTCCTGTAATGTGAAATGAGATAAAGAAGGAGTAAGCTGAAAATAAAAAAATTTTCTAACTAGAGTGGAATTAAATTTTTCAAACAAAACAAATCTAAATTTATTCAAAACATTTTAAAACACTGTAATTTTTTTTTACAATCTATGGAAAATTTTTCTTCTTTGTTCCTCTGAGAGAAAGAACTGTATTTGGAAAATATGCATAAGAAGGTTGTTCCATATAGCAAAACATTCACATAAATGAATACCCAACTTTTCAATAAAACAGTGGCATCAAAAATATTTTTCACTCATCACCATTTTCTGCATGATAAACAGGTATTATTTTAATTTGAAAGTCCTCAGAGCCAGACTCAAGTATTCAACTACATGTGTACTGGAGCAAATAACACCTCAAACTTCTACAGTAATATAATGACTGACTGACTGATGAAAGACTGTTTCTTCTTAATGATTCCATTCCCATGAGCATGTCCAACCAATTTTCTAGGAATTTCAAAGCTGGATATTTTTTTGGTTTCTTCATTACTTTTCAAGGTCCCTGACTGCTATTGATCACTCCAGGTGCTTCTTAAGATTTCAACCAGACATTTTTCCACAAAGTCAAAGTCATAAAAAGTCAACAATGACAAGGATATTTGAAATTATTTAAATCCTACCCCACTCCATCATGTCAAAAGGCAAATCTTATTTACATAGCATCCTTTGAAGGAACACAATTATGTCATTAATCAAAAGCAAACCTTGAAGGCAAACTGCTCTGTAAAAGATCCTTTTTTATCCTTCATATTTATAGCTCTCAAGAGAGAGCATGTTGCCTAGGAATAGAGTGGGCTGATTAAAAATAAAGTCAAGGAGCAAGCTACCATATTGTCATGAGATTGTGACTCATTTTGCCATGTAGGACATTCCCTTCCAATACATACCCTTACAATGAAACCATTTTCTAGGATATTCTGGTCTCCTCTTTTTCTTTGTGCAGTAACTGCACTTGACACACAGTGATGAATTTGAGGTCTGCCCCACCGCTGGGTTTTAGGCTATGCTTCCATTGTTAATGTTGTAGTTGAAGAAGATGTCTTAATTTAGTGACTATGTGATAAAATTCTGTCATTTTGGGGTTTAATGCTGCTAGAAAAAAATACTGGACGTGCTGTCATTTGTAACATTCATATGATAAAAGCTCCTCAAATCTTCAAATCTTCTGTTGATTATTTAGAAACAATTCTGTAACAAGGGCTCCAGGTGTATAAACTTAGTTCTTTCAGGAAGACCAGCAACAAAAGATAACAAAGGATTTCTCATTGGTTCTGTGCAGTAAATGAAAAGCACTTAGATTATTTTGTGGGATTTAAAGAATGTGAAAATCCACTCAAATTCATTGTTGTGGTAACTAACTTTGGTAAAGATGTTTTACTTTTGATTTCTTCATCATACCAGCAAAAGTAAAATATTGCTCCAAAGTTAGCACGGTCATCAGCAATATTATCTTTAGTAAATGCTACAGAAGCAACAAAAACATTTTTAGGAAATTTACCTAGGATTTATGCACATAGTCTATGGAAATTCCAATTCTCTCCACAGATGTTCCCCACAGTTCCATTCTTTTCATGCTTTTTGATGGACTCGTGACTATAAAGTCATATGTGACTTTAATATGATTCGCAGTATGAAAATCATTAATTCAACCTATTTTTTTCTTATTGTAACAGCAGTTTTCAATCATTTTTGTTCAGTTTTGCAGCCAAAACACGGGCTCTCTGGAACAAGGCACAAAGAAAGCAATTACTAAAATGAAGATTGACTCTTGCAGTTCAAGTTAATTTGTTTTCAACAAGCCCTTGGAAAAAATATAAGACAAGATGCATTGGATTTGGCTGAGCTTTGCACTATGCTTATAATAAGTTTACATTTTTGGGTAGGAATTTGCTTTTTTTTTGCTATGTAATAGCAAACAGCACAATACCACACTGCTCTGTGAAATGAAGCTCATAAACAAAATAATAATAGCAATGTGCCCCCTCTGCAGAGATCTAGCACAAGGCTGAAACAACACTTATAAACTTCATTCCCTGGCAATGCTTCTAGGGAAAAAGGAATATCAAGGTTGCCCTAGACTAATTTTTTGTGACCCTAAGGTTTGCTAGATACCATTTCTTGGAGATTTAAAGAAGCAGCTACAAGCAAAAACAACTCTCTGCTTTAATTCATGAAACCCTAAGGATAGCACACAGGTACAAAGCTGACTTGAATTTTTCCAGATTTTAGATATATTAGACAATCAAAGAACCAATGAAGTACTTTACATCATTTCCAAAAGAAAGTTAACCCCTCTTCACCTTCTACACACTACAAGCTGACTGACAAGAAAGGTTGATAATGCTTTTCTCCATATCTGCCTGTGAAAATTGGTTTGGCTGAGCAGAGCACACCTGGCCCCACAGCTGCAAAGGAGGGAAATGTGAGTACATGTATGTGTGTGATGATGGTGGTGATGACGATGACAAAGATCAGAGCTCCCCAATAAAAACTGCTCCAATGGAAAACTTTACTTGAGCTGAGGCTCCCTGTTAAGTATGCCGCAGTAATTCAAGGAGGGTTCTGCATTGTGGGTAATTCAATTTCTCACAATATAACTATGCCAACTCAGTGTGTCCCCTGTAGAGTGATCATGAGACCTGACCAAGATGGCATGACTGTATTATTATTTATTCAATTATGATTATTATTCCTCTGTATTATCAGAGCAAAAGCAGGCTTTTTGACCAGAACAACTAGTCCTGTCTTCACACATTTGCCACTCCCTGCTGTGCTGGCTTTCAGCAGGGCACAGCAAAATAAGGCAACTGAGAGCTATTAGCCTTCTCAATCTCTTTTTAATATCAGGCTACACTTACAGATAGCTGCTAGGTCTTTTTGTGTAGATATTGTGTTTTCCACTGAAATAGCTGGTATTTGACAGAGCTGTTGGAGTTGAAACCCCAGCACTGGTATTTTGTTGGTTTTCAGTCCTGAAGCATGTTTGTAATACACCGTCCATCTCTGTTAAGGTAGCAGCCTGGAAGTGCAATAAAATACACAATTCTTCCAGACTATGTTCCTGTGGATTTCTGTCAGTCATGGGTGCCTAAAAGTGGCATTTCAATGGGTGACAAGACTGCAGTGTCTTTCAGAAAGTTGAAATTACAAGTACACACTTTGAACTCAGCCTCTGTGAGAGAGCTGCTGCTAAAGAAAGATGCTGTGTGTAGGCTTGACTATTGTGAGAGCATTGTCACCATCCAGTGTCTTCTTGCAGTGGTATTTCACTAGCTCATTTTCATATCATTCAAAGTAGTGTGTGTAGTTGCATAGCACTATCATGTCCTTCAGACCTCTTACAGTCACACCTCACTCTGTGTGCTGGGAAGTCAAATCACTGTGAGAAACCAGGTTTATAATGCACTGAAACTTCTGAGATGCTAAGCAATGTTCAGACACTCTGAGAATTCAGAAATTCTCACCTGTGACAGCAAGGCTATGCTTTGGACAGAGGTTGAACAGCCATAATTGTGATCTCTGTTTCTCAGATAGTGCCCTCAACCAAGGTAGCCAACATTCACATCCAAAGTTAACACTGCAAGTTCCTGTAAGATAACCATTCGATTGAGAGGAATTTCTAAATCTGGTTTTAGCAGACTCTCATTTCTCATACAAAACTTATTCATCACCTTTATATGTGAACAGAATCCTGCTATTGTTTGTTTGTTTGTTTGATTGATTGATTGATTGATTGATTGATCTCATTTCATTTTGACAGAGATGTTGACAGTCACTTAACAAAAATTCTTGGGCACCCTTCAAGGCCATACTAGGTGAAACAGTCAGCAGTGGTGATCTCCTTACTTTATCAGTTGCAGTAGTTCTGTGGGGAATTTTTACGTATTGGATAAGGTTGCCTATATGCCATAGGCATATGCATATTTCAGGTTGAAATTAAGACACAATTCTTTTAATTCAAATCTCTGCTGGCTCTGTTTTACCTTCCTTTGGTGTTGCGGGAACCTAAAGCTATGTTCTCTTTTCCTCAGACCTTTCATTTTTCATTTGCTCAAAAGTTGCAATATCCAAGCCCCGAACAGACCACCAGGCAGAGCAGACCAAAACCTCCAGCTTCTTTAGTCTGACACAGGGAAGAAAAGAAAGAGGGACAGCTCTGATGGGTACATTGACTTTGTCTTCAAAGGACCCTTTCTGGCAAGCAGTTCTGTATCTAGGAGAAGGGAAGTGGGTTGTGGGAAGACATTGAGAGCCAGCAGTAAAATATAGCAGGAGAAAGACTTCCTTGTTAGCACACTGCCAGTGTTTGCATGGCTGAGCTGCATGAAAGATATCTCACCTACAGGTCTCACGCAGCAAGAAGCAGAGAGAGCATATGTAGTGCAAGACAGTTGTGTTCTGCTCTAGTGCGTTGGAAGCACATTTATCAGGAATACTTGCCTGTTTGACAAGAGGAACGCTTCAGTGAATAAAACACCAGCCAAAATAAAGCCACTTTAGAAACCTAAAGTAAAAATCTCATTAGTGAGCTGTTTAAGGAATGAGAAATGACTATGTCTGAAACTGGTAATGACCTTCTGGCCCAATGAGAAATGTACACATGATGCTAGAAAATTTTTGAATAAGTTCCTACCACCAGATTAGAAAATTTCTTCTAAAAGGCAAAGTACTATGTGAAGAAACTTATAATTATATTGCTGAGTGAGGGAAAGATTAAATAGTTCAGTAAAAATAAGAAAGGGTCGAGTAAAATGATCCCCATTGCCCTAATTACTATTATTATACATTATATGAAAATTTCTTATCTTTCATTCTGAAAATAATTTTGAATAATACTGCATCCCTTGCAAGAAGTCTATTACGAAAACACATTCATTTGGAGAACTGAACTTATATTTTTGTCAAAAAATAACCGCAGTGACAGGTTTGTTAAAGAAGACTATTTCCCTGAAAAGCACATTGACCTGCTTTCATCAAACTGCTGTCCTTTAGTTGGCTACTACTGGTTGGACACATTTGTATTGGCTTCTTTGTGCTTTCACATGACATCTGCATGGCCCTTCCTTGTATATCATACCCTGGCTGCTGGGAGACTTTTAAGAGAAAATTAGCTCATCCGGCAAAATTTGTGGACCTGAGTGGAAAGAGCAGCTAAGGAGACTGATGTAGGTTCAGATATTTGCTCCCAGGACTCTTTCTGCACTCTAGTGTAAGGAAATATTAATACAATATGGGAATAACAAGTACACTGTTACACAAGTACAGAGGCTGGAGAGGGACTATTTACAAGGACAGATAGTGATAGAAAACAGGGAAATGGCATTAATCTGAAAGAGAAGAGATATAAATACGACCTTAGCAAGAAGACCTTTTCTCAGAGGGTGGTGAAACACTGGGACAGGTTGCCCAGAGGAGCTGTCAGTGACTGATCACTGGAAGTGTTCAAGGCCAAGTTGGACTGGGCTTTGAGTAACCTGGTGCATGATGTCCCAGTCTATGGCAAAGGGTTTGGAACTAGATGATCTTTAAGGTTTTTCCCAATCCAAACCACTCAGTATTTCTATGAAACTGCATAGAGTGATGGAAAAAAAAACCCCAGTACATCAGCAAAGTCACCTTGTCAAGTGCATAACAGAATTTCTTGGTGTCCTAGAGTGTTTTGATTCACATGTGCACCTGAATTTGCTCATTCTAGGGAGCATCATTTGTTGCAGGAGAATCATCCGTGTGGTAGGACAAACAGTCTCCTCTATCAGCCAGCCACTAGGACTAGGATGTTTTGAAAAGCAATCCAAGAGAGTTTGTGCTGATCATACTATACTGGTTCAGCTGTGATTTGTGCTGTGAAGCAACTCCTTTTCAGGATAAATGGTGCTCAGTTAGAAAGGCACCAGGAAATGGCACTAAATAAAACTCCGTATTCATCTCAGGCCAGTAATCGAACATAAAAAGCTCTTGACTGTGATGAATCTGTATTTTTGCACCAATTACAGAATACTGGGGTGGGAGGGAAGATGTTCTACTGAACGGCACTGGTCTTCCTTGAACCTGTCTTTCTTTTAATTAAGATGTTCCACTGAGCACTGTGAAGCGTAGAATTCAATCAGCTGCTTTAAAAAGGAACAAAATGAAGCATGAAACAACCATGTAGAGTTAGCCTGTGATTTCAGCTTGAAATAAAATGATAGGGGTGATAATTTGTGTGAAAAAGAAAAAAAAGCTGCCACTACAGTCAGAATTTAGCAGTCAGGAAGTATAGGATACCCGAGCAGCCTGAGGGCATGGAGAATTAGGGAACATGTTCCTTGGAGCTAAAATCACCACTCCATAACAATTTTCTGGGGCTCTATTCTCAGATAGCCATTTTTCCAGAGATGTAACAAATAAGCAATATTCACATCCACAGTTGCCCTTGCACCTGTTTATAGGTGCATGTGGGCTACAGCAGCTAAAACTGTTTCTTTCTGAATATTATGTTAACCTTTTGCCTGAAAATGTAAGCTGTCTTGTTTTCCTTAAATTCAACCTTCCTTTCATTGAATTTGTGCATTATATTTAAAGTTGCTTTTATGGTGTTGTGCAATTTATTGCGGTACCAGGTAAAATGAAATATCAAAGATCTGTGACGGTATATTTATTGATCTGTCTACTGTTCAGATCTCAAATAGAATTAGGTCCCATGGCATTTCTAAATATTAGGCAAACTATCAAATTTAGACTTGCAGAACATTCTTAAAATGCTGCAATATATTTACCGACTCAAAGATCTCAATCCTTTTGGTAAGGCCACATCAGCCTAACAACAAATTCAGAAAAAAAAAAGGCAAGAATATATATATTTTTTCATGCTGATGAAATACAGAAGCGGTAAAAGTAACTTTCTTGTAGACAAAAAATTATAGGTGGAAGAAAAAATTACATATAGATTTTAAGTATCCACCATTGATCAACCTGGATCAACCTAATCATAAACTCTTAGGTTAACATTAGCACTGAGTAGTGGCATCACTAATTCATCTTCACACTTTAGTTTTGTCACAGGTTTATTTTTTTGCTAAAGAATGTGGAGGATTACAATGTTATATGAAGAGAGAAGTAGAAAATCCAAGCCAAGCCAAAAAAATGTCAAACCAAAAAAAGGTCAAACCAAAAAAAAAGCCATTTGCCCAGTGGGAAAATGAATGAAATCCATTTCCTTTTTTGAAATATGAAACAGATCTGTAACATAGCAATACATTAATTTTCTTTAGAGTGGGGGAAGGGAAAGAGATGCAAATGTTCATGAGCTCGATCACTCACAGACACATTCAGATTGAAAAAGATAGATTTCTCTGGGGAGTTTTAATTTAAAAGGCACTGACATTTTGCCTTCAAATCAACAAGCTTAGGTTTTCATATAGAAGCCTGAGAACCTTTTTACATTTTCTCCCTGTTACATTCTCTTGAAGGATCTACACTTCCTTCAAATAATCATGGAGGGGGTAAAAAGACTATAATATGAAGGGGGGGAAAGCACCTTATCAAACCTCCTACTTCACACACTAAGATAATAAACATCCCACAGAATGAGAAGACCGTTCTGGATTTAGGATTAGACATTTGTATACTGTCAGATTTCCGAAATGGAGTCTGCCAGTGTAGGGACTGCACCAGGTCACTGCACTAGCACATTCACGCCTAGAAGGATGCTTCAATCAAGCACAAGCCCAAATGACTAAAGGGAAAATTCTAAATTGATAGCTCTAAAGGTCATGAGGAACAAATTCAAGTTGGGAAGGAAAGTAATCAAAAAGGCTCACTACAGAAACATTGTCATTCCTCAGCTTAATGAGTCCTTTACAAGAGTAAATGGGGGGAGAAGGATGAAAGTAATTGCTAGTTATCTGTTGAACTCACTGTGGTTTTGCTGCCTCCTAGGATGGCATTTGGTAGAATGGCTAGCTGTGATTTGGAGGAAGATGTTATTGGTGATTTTCATTTTGATTAATCCTTCCCTGGTTTAAACCATAGAACATGACCTCTTCCGTGAACTATAACATCAGTATAGTTTTACTCAAGTCAAAAAGAGGAACAGTGCCCATTTTCCACCCTTTCCTTCTCACTCCTTTTCTTTTACTTGTTTGGGGTTCTTTTATTGCTTGGATTTTCATGCGCATTAAAAAGGGTAGAAAACACAATAGATATTGGAAATAGCCTCACATGAACCTCTTTCAGATAAATAACAGTGACTTGTTACAATTCTTGGCCTTAGCCCTGTTTTAGTTAGAAAGAAAAAGGTAGTTTGTCCCTACGCACAAATAGACACCTTCTATCCCTTCTCATTTGGTTTGACATTGTGCTGTTCTTACTTTGTCAGACTGTTCAAGACTGAGACTAAAATGAGGGAAGAGCACCACAAACTATTTTAGCTTTCTGAGAAAAGAGGAGCTATCAAGCATTGAGGCGCATGGGTATTTATCTTTTCTGGTGCTTCTGTAGATAGATAAAATTTATTTGGTTTAGCTATTTTCATTTATTCAGGGAAGTGGCTAATGTAGAATGTGATAGCTGAGAAATTCTTGACAGCACTGATGTTCCTTGTCAGAGGTATATCTTCAGCTGATATAAGCTGGCAAAGCAATAACAAAATAGTGGAGCAAGACCAGCTTTTGCCAACAGAAACGCCATAATTTCTACAGATAGAAAAGTCTTACTCAGGTTTTCCTGCCTGCAGGTGATACCACTTCTCTATGCTCTGTAGTACTTTTTACTATATGATGTGGGTTAATGACTGCACAGGGTGCAGAAAAGTTGCCTGGAAGCAACTGCAAGACCCTGATAAACTGTTTTGATGAACACTGTTCATCAATTGAATGATGAACATTCAGTTGCTTTCCCCTTGCTTTCCAATCTAAGGGTGAAAAATTACAATTTAAATAATAAAAGATGCTCACAATGGTGGGCACATCTGCACTGTTTCTGAATTAAACTCTGGTGGAGAGCAAGATAGTATTTCTTTTGCCTTAATTACGAGTGGCATCATCTTCTTTCTAAGCAAGTACACACAGATGAGCCTTCTTCAATGGCATCATAAATTTTTGACATGTAAGAATGACCTTTAAAAGTGAAAAAAAAAAAGAGAAACCTGACATGCCCTGCAAGCTGCACACCATTTACAGAAGAACTCTGTAGAATTTACTCTATCTGTGCCATCTGCTTATGTTGGTGTCTAGAGGGCTGCATTCGTCGAAGAAAGGGCAGAGTTGACAGAAAATGGCTTTTGTCAGTTCAGAAGAAGATTCATAAAAATAGTTGGGACTTTTTCAATCCAAAGTCGTACACCTTCTCTTCTTGGATAAGGTCAGAATGACACCTGATGGAAAAAAGAAGCGGCATTTCATGAAATCCCAGTACTAGAAAAGTTCCTCTCCATGTCAATTTAGAATGACAATTCAAACACTACTGTGAAGCCTGATTTCTGAAATAGTTCAGTGCAAGCTCATCAAAAGAAATTTAGCTGATAAAGCTTTTAGCTATTGTCCTGAATTTCACAAAAAATACTCAGAGGTGAGTAGTTACCACAACATAAATGTTGCCATAACAAAGTCCAAAGGGGCAAAACAACATTTTTGGACATTACCAGCTTAGATATTTTGACACTTTTGAAACAAAGTGATGCATCCACTATGCTGAGAGAGCTGGTGGACACCACAGAGACGCGCCTCATAATCATCTTTGAAAGGCTGCAGAGATCAGGAGATGTGCCTGAGGACTGAAAGGAAGCAGATGTCACCCCAGCCTTCAACAAAAGGCAAGTAGGAGGATCCAGGGAACTACTGACACATCAGCCTCACCTTAATTCCTGGGAATGTGATGGAGTCCCTTATTCTGGAGGCCACATCTACCCACAGGGATGGAAAAAAGATGATCAAGAGTAGTTGGCATGGATTCTCTAAAGGCAAATCCTACTTGGCCAATCTGATTGCCCTCTACACAATGACAAAAATACCTGGATGGATGAAGGGAGAGCAGCAGCTATTGTCTACTTCAGCTTCAACAAGGCTTTCAGCACTGTCTCACAACTGTCTCATAGGTAAACTCAGGAAGTGTCGGTTGGATGAGGGGACAGTGGGGTGGAATAAGAACCGGCTGTGTGACAGATCATAATCAGTGGCACAGGGTCTAGCTGGAGGCCTGGCGCAACTCATGGTTGCTTCAGAAGCACTGAAGATTTATGGCCACAGGAGGAGAGTCCTCTGACCGAGCTGATTAGCTTGAAAACAGTGTTAGTTTAAACAGGTAAAGCACCAGACCTGACTTAGCAACATGCGCTGTTTCCTGGCACTTGTTTGGTTTGGCACCCAAAAACCCCATCTGAATAACCTGCAGTAAAGGTCTTCCTCACTTCAGCTGTGTTAATATCCTTAGTGCATTCATTTCCTTCATTCCACCTCCTTGTTTGAGACTTTTCTGTTACCAATCCTGTGTACATTTTCACAGCACAACCATTTTATTCAGATCTCTCCTAAAACTCACTGTTATCCATGATGCAATGATCATAACCCATGCCCAAGTATCACCATGTTTTCTTTTCATATTACTTCTAAGGACGGGATTAAGAAAATCAAAAACCGAAAAGGTACCACAAAGATACAAAAACCTCTGTATTAATTCCTTCCTCAAGCTTTCTCAGGGCACCTCTTCTGTGAGGTGTGTGTGATTTTATCTGTGTGGGGTTTTATGATTAATTCTCTCCACATCACTCAAAATCTTTACTTATGTTGAATGCAGTCTGAATATCTCACTGAAGCTTAACAATATATAATAGTAGGTCTGTAAACAGAGACAGCAGGCATTTTGAAATATCAGCAAGCTCACTGATTCCAAGAATTTTGTTATTGCCCACAGATATGCCAAAACTGAAATCACTTTTTCAAACTAAAAATGAAAAAAACATTACAATCAGAGTTTGCTGCTTTAGATGCTTATCACTCTAATACATCAGAAGTGTCATGAAACATATAACTCTGGAAGGCCAACCCCAACTAAATTTAAAGAGAAAGGATTTGAAACTTTTTGTCCAAGAAGTTTCTAGAGGATATCAGTTTCTAGAAGGCATTTGCTCTGGACTTGAGCAAATCCTGAGTCCATTAAATAGAATAATTCAGCCCTGTTCTCAGTTCTTTTCTTTCTTGATTAATTATTCAGCTGTGGTTGGCCAGTCAAAGTTTGGGTTGTGACTTCACTTGACCAGACATAGAGGTTGCAGAGCTTTTTCATCTGGCACACGAGTGGGAGTTTCATTTCTTTTGGGGTGAGACCTCTTGTGAGCTGCTGATTGTTTAATTTCTGTAATTTTTTTGTAGCTTCCCATAAACTGTCTTGTTCTGTCTCTTCTTGTGGGTGCTGGGCTGGATGAGGCTGGGAGCTCCTGGTACTAGGAATTCAGGTTGTCCTGGATGAATGCATAAGACTTGGAATCTCAAAGTATAAGTATGTTTTGAGCATGGGCTGGACCACCCTGCTATGCTGAATACAATGGAAAAGAAAAGGTTTGGCTTTTGTTTTACCTAGTGTCAGCCAGATAGATAGAGAAGAAGTAATAGGTATGTATCACACCAATCACATTCTGGCAATCACATCCCACAATCACATCAGGTCAAGGGGAAAACTAGATGTCCCTCTGATACAATCACATTAAATGTTCCAGAGTTCAATAACTTCACTTGGTTGCTGACACGACAGCTGATGTGCAAATGATGTGGTAACCAGGAATGACATCAGTGGTAGATAGGAATCTTTTGATTCCAAGACTGAGCAAACCTGCATAGATAGTCTTGCATAGTCTTACTGGTCAGGTGTGCCCAGTAGCCCCACGCTGAGTCAGAGCACAAAGCCACTTGTGAAAGATGAGTCTTTCTGCAAATGGGTTGACTTGTTTTCACCCAAACCTGTTATTGGACTCTGGAAGGTCCAGTCCAAGGTCAGGGGCATTTACAGTTGGACTCAATGAGCCTAAAGGTCTCTTCCAACTCAGCTGGTTCTATTCCTCTATGAATATCCTTGTACAAATGCCATCAGAGCCAACAGGATTAAGGGTGTATTTGACCTGTTATTCATACATAAGGAAGAAGTGATAGCAAATGTGGCTATAGAAAACAGTTTGGGTTGCAGTGATCATGAAATTATTGATTGTCATGAATAACTTGAGATGCAGAGGATGTCTGGCCATAAGAACTGCAGTTAGGACTCTGACCTTGCAAAGTGAATATTTAGAGAATTTCTAAGAGGAATTCACTGGAAAGGAGCCAGGAAGGAGATAGGTGTCTTGGCCATTTGGGATGATTTCATAAAGAAACTTACTGAGAGCTCAGCAAAAACCTATTCTGCTGGACAGAAATACTGTGAATCTCAGTGAAAAGTCCACTTGTCTAAATACAAAGTCCTTCCATGAAATAATATCCACAAAAGAATCATACAAGAAGTGGAAATGAGGATGAGCAAAAAAAGAAGGTGGTAAAAGCATTGTTCCAGCACTTGCAGACAACATCAGAAAAGACAGTGTTCACATTAAGATCAAAATAAGGATATATTGGGTAACAGGAAAACATTTCACAGGATTGCTCTGAACTAAAGGTTGCAAAAGATATTTTGCCATTGACAAATGGGAAAAAACCAGATTCATAATGGCTGATACAGAAATTGTTGTAGCCAAAGCCTGCTCCCAAACGTCTCATATACCAGCCTAGTCAGGGAAACAGAGGGGAAACCAGTAGTGGAGGGCAACATCTTTAGTAAACTTGTGAGAAAGTTGGATGCATTCAAATCCATGGGGTCAAGTAGAATTTAACCAAGAATTTAACCAAGGGTGTTAAAAGAGATGACTGGTACACTTCCTACTACCTCTGAAAAAAATGGCTATTGGGAGAGGTCTCTAATAATTGGAAAAAGGTAAAATATGCCCATCTTTAAGAAAAATGAGAATCCAGGAAACTACAGACACATCAGCTTTACCTGCAGCCCCACAAACACACAGAAGACAAAAAGGCAATCAGAAATGGTCAGTGTGGGTTTACCAAAGATAAATTATGGTTGCTCAGCTGAGCCCTGTTGCCTTCTACAGTGAAATGGCTGTCTCTGCGGGCATGGTGGGAGCTGTGCATGTCATACAGCTCGAATATCATAACAGTTTTAACATCAACAAGAACTTCCTAAGCAGGAAGCAGTAATCTTGAGCTGCACATAGTGCTAGATGGGCTGCAAATTTGGCCAGACCATCAAGTATAAAGAGGAAAGCACCCTTTTTATGGCTGGTGACTAGAAATATGCTTCAGATATCAAAAGTGAGGCCAGCGTTGTTCACTTTATTTGTTGATTGTGTATACAATGATACAGGGTTTAGGTCCCGGAAAATGGCATCCTTAATGAGAAGCAGTGCCTGACAGCCCAAAGCCCAGAGCTTCTGTCTGGAGGAAGCTTGCAAGGTGGCAGAACCTCACGAAGCTGTGTTGACATTTTGTGATTAGACTCGTATATTGATTTTTGTAATGTTAGAAACTTGTTGTTATTATTTGAATTCTGCTGGAATACATTACCAGCTTTAATATAAGTGATCATTTCATTTATTGGTATTTTTTTCAGTTTAGATTGGACTTATTTTAAAAATGTACCTTTTTAACAATTTTTTGACCAAAGTTAGACAGACCTTTCTGAGTTTTCATGTATTTGGGTTTGTATCAAAAAGTCCTTTTTGAGTACTTTTTTTCAAGCTTGAAGTACTCTAATGAAATTTTAGATTCATTTTTAGATTCTACACATCAAGCTTGCTCTTTTCAGAAACACCCAGTTTGGTCCATTTCTTCATGTAGCTGTCTATTGCCACATGTATAATTGGCTCCCAGTATGTCGAGGTGAACTTTAACAATGTCAAGCTAATTTTTGAAAATGTGTGTTTCCTTTAGCATTGTCTACAGCCTTGAGAGAGTGGACTGAATCTTGTATCAGCTGCCAATGTTTCTCTGCATAAAAGAAAAATCAACAAGTTCAACAGTTTGAATGGATTAGTTTCCTGACCATATTAACTTGCCTTGTGTCTTGAAGCCAGCAAAGCATTTAGCATGAATATAAATTTAAATGTATAAGAAGACTCATTCAGTAAGAGCTATAATCACATTTTTATACATTTTGTCTTTATGAGTTTCAGTGTGTTCTGGATTAAATGTAAGCAAATATATGGGAGACAAAAACATTATCAAACATTATAAAGCACTGTACAGAGTTTTCAAGTGTTTTGTTATTGCTTGTGGACAGAATTTTCTGGTTTTCTTTCAATACATCTGCATCTAAGAAGATGGAAATTTTCACTTAGAGAAGAATACCTGAAGCATATCTTGTCTGAAGCATTAATTTCAGTGTCAACATCAATCATAGGATGTTACTCAAAGTGTTTTGTCATCACTGTTATCCTCTAATTAGATCTCTCAATTTTCTTTCTTGTTCTTCTGTTGGAAATTATAACAACACACTCAATGGGTTTTCAATTGATATTGTCACAAATTTCTTGGATAACATTAATCCCAATCAAACTGTTAAGGGATTTCTTTCATGTCAGTTTCAATCAAGTCTTTTTCACCTTTGTTACAGGATCAAACCCATCTCACCTGCACCTCAATTTACAACAGCTGTAACCCATGACATTTTTACACTTCTGAGAGGTGCAGTCATTGTTCCTCAGAGCTTTGTTTGTACTCTGAAAGAGTTTCCTCTTTTATATTTTTTTGTTATAAATGCCATTACTACTTTGTCGAGGTAGTGGTTCAAATGTTGTGAAATATTGTTGCTCAGAGGACCACACTTTCAGTAAAGAGGAATTCATCAGATCATGAAGTAAACTCGTATAAGGAAAAAAAATGTCATTATGTTTCTGTAATGGCATTCTGTATTTCAGCAGGAAGAGTAGCATTTCTTTTTTGTATCTGAAGTGTCGTGTGTGTCTGTGTGTGTGTGCAGAGAAACACAGAAAAAGACAATGACATTTTAAGCCATAATTTACCTTTGTCATGATGTAAGCATTTATGTCATCACTGAAAGTATTGCACTATTTCAAAATTGTAAGAAAACACTCTAAGGAATATCTTAACAGAAGTCAAAACTTTTTGTGGATCTAAAGAGGAGCAGAATATTATCTTAAGCAAAAGATTATGCTTTGCATAAAATGTACAGAGAGCTCTCAACAGTAGCCTTGACTCAGAGAAAGTGCATACAGTTTAAAGACATGAAAGAGATCAAAGAAGATTAGGAGATAACATGCACAGCTTTGTAGAGCAAGCACTTTTCTCCCCTTCTGAATAGAAGAAAACTAGGAAAATCCCCTAAAATCATCTTTCACTGATCCCAGCATAACATTGGCAGCAGCCCTCCAAAAACTACATACTGATATCAAAAGGTAATGGTGCCCCTTTAGAAATTTGCATTTATAATGCCAAAATCTTGTTAAGAACAAGAAGAAATACATTAAATATTCTGCAATATTGACTAACCATGACAATGAATTTGTTTACCTAGACTGTTTGATACAGTAAGGCTTTATCAGTAGGATTTCAGTCCTATCTAGCAGAGATCTCTGAAGTACTTCTTTCTGGTATTTTGCCATAGCATAAGCATCATAATGTATATGAAACATGTCTTTCTTGTGTCTTCAAGATAAAGCCAAACTCTGCTTTTGCAGTTGCAGAAGTATGACACTGACACGCAGAAAGTAAACTCAGGGGATGTGCCTCAAAAATACCTACCTAGGAAGATTGTCTCTTGGTCACCAATAGGATTATAATGGTTATTATTATGTACCTGAAACAGTATAAAAACCAAGGCAAGTATAATTCTGCCTTACATACCAAATAATCTCAGAAAGGCTGAGGGCTCTACACATATCAAGATGCTGTCACATCAGGATGCCCTGCTTTACCTTTTACTGCAAAGCAGAGCAAGCTGGGAGGCCTGATCCTCTGGGGAATTCTTGCAGAGTATATAGCAGATACTCAAGCCCAAGAAACTCCCAGAAAGGCTCTTTGGTGAAAGGAGAGAATTCAATAAACATTGAAATATAAAACATAGTTAGGAGTTACATAAATTCGAACTCGTATAAATACAATATTTCTGCAGCTCTTACTGAAAAACCGTGTAGTTTCCACATTTTTAGGAAGCATGCTGAAAAAACCCCAGAGGATTTAGAGAAAAGCTATGTCACTCTGTAAAACAAAAGTCTGAAACCCTGCTCTATTTAGGGCTGGAAGAGAGTGATTAGGTTATGCCCCAGACACCAAAAATGACATGTTCAGCAGCAGAAGTTTCAAGGTAAAAGGCCCAAGGCAAGATGTGTCATACTGTTACCAGAGGTCCAGCTGCTGGGTATCAGGAAATCTGACAGATTTCTACTGCTCAAAGGGGCAGGTGGCACACTCCTCTAGAAAAATCAAATGGCAATATTAATTGTAGTGTTAAGATGGAGTCTTTCCTATCTCTCTAGTTTTCAGGATATTACTAAAGGGGAAATCACATTCCCCAGTTCCACGATGTGTGTGTTTCACCCATCAGTTCAAGATGAGGTTGTGACCATTGTGTTCTTTTCCCTTGCCTGCTAACTGGGCATATGATGTGAAAATTGCAGGACCACAAACGGGGAGATTATAAATCCCTCCATATAGGGAGGTTATAAGTCTAATGACTTCTGTTGTCAGAGCATATTTTATAATTATTTTCAGCAGTTTTTATCTGTTTTCAACAGATGTATTTCATCTTCTAAAAGTTCTGGCACCTATTTTTACTAGTTAGAAGTGTAGCCTGGCTTCCATAACTGTTGAACAACATGTGTTTGTCAAAATGACTGCTAGCACTGCAGGCAATTAAAACTAGGACCTGAAAAGTGTTTCTGATTCAAGCTGCTAGAGAGAGGCTAGAGATTTATGATAACAGAATGTGGCAGAAGATCTATTTAAGTTTTGCAGACACCTCAGCTGAAAAGAATATACGCATGGGTGCTCACTTCAAGGCATGGATTGATCTGTTTTGTGGCAGCATAACAAACCAGAACCTCTCTCAAGCTGTTATTTTGTTCTGATTTCTCAACTTTTGATTTTTTTTTTTTTATTTCTTTCTGGGCATTTTTTCCTTTTTTCCCTTTTTTTTTTTTCCCAATGCATAGCCCTAGTAGTTATGGTTGTAAAAGAAAATGTTCAAACTTTTGCCAATGCAAAGTTTGCTATGTGAGTTTTCAGGTATCTCAGAAGAACAGTTACAAGAAAAGCTTAAAATAGCCCAGAGAAACCAGAAGAGCCCATACCACCATTCCTTCACAGTTAGGACTATCTTGAAGGATGCCTTACTGGGACAAGAAAAACCAAAGTGTATTCTGATTAAAAGTTGACACAATTCCTCTGTTTACTCTTCCTTGAATTGACTTCTGGTTCACTGTGGATCATTTTAAACTAATTGAAACCAAAGACAAAATTCTGTTCACTACTGAGCTGAAGGCTTATTATCTGGAGACAGGATGAATTTTTTGCAGTCTGGTGGTTACTGATTTCTTTTCTCTGTGACCTCTTCACAGATCTTTTTCTAGCAGTGTGTCAGAGCAGATGCAGATGTATTCACAGCTCTTACTTTTAAGATGTGACAGAATTAGATACATAAGTACACTCCAGGTTCCCTGTTACAGGGCCAAGCATTCAAGAGCAGCTGAGCCTGGATTTCAGAGACACTCTAAACCCCTCCAACAAACTCCAGAGCTGTCAGACCTGAGACCATCATGCTGAGAATGTAACCTCCAAGCAACAGAAATAAGAAGCCTGGATAGGCCTGGGGAAAAACCATTGGCAACTCTCTCTAGTCTTATGAAAACAATTTTCCTTGAAACACTTAGTTTTTAATGAATCACCACATTCTAGGGAAAATTCCTGACAAGGTCTCACCTCAGTCTTTGCCAGTGTTTCCAAGATCAGTTTTAATACTAAATAATACCACTAGAAAAAGAGTTTTCTCATTTCTGTTCTATCAGATTATCTACCCCCATGGGAATTCTCATTTAACAAACAAAATACACATCAGTCTTGCACAAACCCAAGCCAGCAGACCCTTTTCTGGTTTAAAACTGCGTTAGGTAACACTGTGTGATTATGTGGGATATAGAACTTGAGTGGGTGAAATATAAGAATTATCATCCATTCTTCTTCCCCAGATTTTGATCTGTTAAAGAAATTAACTGTACTCTAACTTTAGTCTAGCTGTAAATCATATTTGCCTATGCTCTTATTCAAGGCACACACAATGCACAGAAGCACACTTTCCTTTTATTATACTCATTATGCCAAAATATGGCCGTATATTTTAATTAATGTTTTAGCCCTCTTTTTTAACTCTTGATGACATGCTGAGTTCCAGCAACTGAGAAAAACCAATTAAACTAAAGATTATTGAATTCCCTCTTTCTGAAACTTTTCTTGTTAAGCTGTAGCCATGAAGTTGTTGAATAGGCAACTGAATTTCCACACTGCAATTGAAGGATGAATTATTATGCTGTTCAGCAAATCAAGGGCATTTGGTGCATTGGTCACTGTCAAGAGTTTGTGCACAGGATGATGAAGTTGTAAGACACAAATATTACAATCTCAGTATTGTCATGCAAAGGTGAATTTAGGAGATGCTTATATTGTTATGCCTATTGTGTTTTTCCTGGAGTATTTAAAAAAACCATGGAAATAATGGGAAATATTAACTTCTGCTCTGAATGGAAAATTTGAGTTAAATCAGAAGAATAGAATCCTGGCTAAACCTCTTCTCAGTCAGGCTTTTTCTACACCCAAGCTGCAGGTGAGAGATGTAAAGTATTTAATGTAACATTTCAAAATATGCTTTATATATAACCAGACATCCAGTGCTAACTGAAACTGGGCATCCACTGAGTTTTTTTCTTTTCCCACAGCAAAAAACTATGAAACCATTGCCTAAAGTGAATGATAATAAGCATATATATATCACCAAGAAACATTCCCGTTAAAATGCGTGACTGGAGTGTCAAACTCATTTAACACAAGATTTTACTTAGCCCAGGCACAGCAGCCTTCTAAAAGATTTAGAGGGCTCAGGCCATTTTGGTGATGTGGTGAAACACAGAAGCACATTTTTTCAGTGAAAGAATAAAAAATAATATAACAGAGAGCAACATTATTATTTTCAGTGCATAAAATAAGGCGCTCCAGGAAAGCTCCCCTAAAAAACATTCCCTTATGATTTCTTTTGTTTTGTCTTCTACAAAATCTTAGCACTAAGCAGAGGCAGGAAAACACCACTGAATTAAAGACCACTCACTCAAATCAGTCTGGTGTTTCCCATATTGCCTTTTTATGTCTTTCTTGTCAATTGATTCATCATTGTTAGTGGTATTTCTATCTTACTTTGTGGTTTTCAGCTTGTGGTAGGTGGACTCCTGGAGTCCACCTACTGCTTTCTGTGGCATCTCAGAAGTTTCCCACTACAATGGGATTGATTTTTTTTCCCTTTACTGTTTTTTGATTTATTTATATTACTGCTGAAAATACGCACGTTTGACTACTTGATGGGTGGCAACCAATTCCAGAGCTGAGGAAGCCAGGAAAGTGAATGTATTCTGTATTTCAGGAAACAATAGAGCAACAACAAGTCTGGCAGCCTTGGAATAACATAACTTTGAGAGGAAAGCCCCGGACAGATAAAATTAGCCTAAGCAAGTATATTTAGCTACAGGGAGGGAGTCTGAAGTGAAGCCTTGCGTATTTGGCTCTTGCCACTTGCTCTGTCTGTAAAAAACTGTTAGACTTGACAGTCTTTGGGTGCAAGAATATAATTCATTTGAGGAAAATAAATAACACTTTTCAATGAAGAATGGGCAGAAGTGAACTAGGAAGACACTTTGAATACTGAGAGTTTAAGCTGGTCACATCAAAGGCACAGTGAATATTTACATCACTTGTATGCAGGAGACAGCCTTAGACAGACCTGAGCAGCTTTACCTGAGATTCAGAACCTGCACTCCCTTCAATGCGAGAATTTTAATTTAGGCATCAGTGGCAGTTCAGGACTCAGAAAAAGCCACACAACCAGAAGAGAAAGGAAACAGGCAATCAGGTTGGAATTCAGCTGACCAGATGAAGGATTCAAACTCTACACTTTTGCCTTTTTCCAGGGTCCAGAATCAGGTTTCTTTCCTTTTCTATATTCTTCCTTTGATTTCCCTATGGAAAAAAGAAAGGTCATAAGTCTGAAAATAATCAGTCATTGAAAAGGAAAAATCTTTTTGCTTTTCCTTGAAAATGTGCAGGGTTGTCAGTAAGCACACAGAACTGATTTTCACCCCCTTTCACCATTATTCCTGTTATAACTGATGGATATTTTGCATTTGCAATATCTGTGAAAGCACAGTCAGGCCCATATGGTTCTAAGTTATTTCAGTGCATCTGAGGGTCTTACAAAAAACAATAATCATTGCAATAATAGAATATGAGCTCTACTTAGTGTAATTCATCAGGGCTCAAATGAAATCATTGCAGCCATATGTATTTACTCTAGGGGATTTGGTGCAATCTTATAGTTCTGACGTGCTAATACAAAGGTTTTACTGCTTTTTCTCCAATTTTATCTTCATTCTAAACTGAATAAGGACTTTTTACACCAATCAAGTCTCTCTTTAATAATTCTTAGTATTACCCCAGCTCCAGAGTCAGTTCCTTTGCAATCAAGGAGGTGATGTGGTGAAACTCCCAAAATCCAGGGTCTTTCTCCTTTACCAGCAATGAGATATAGCACTCAAAATGAATGGCAATTAAATATACTTGTGTCTCCAGGCACACTGAGGATGTTAGGAATGGGAAAACAAGACTTTAGACAGAATTTTGAGGATAAAATGTTTTCTGTTTAGAAGAGAAATTATATGGCAGTGTTGCCCAAGATAACTGGATTTAATTAAAAAGATGGAGAAATTTTGGTTTCCTGGAGCACCGTTTTTTGCTAGGCCATGAGTGTCCATGTGCCTTTTGCAGACATGTTCATTAATCTGAGAAGTGCTTGAGACCGATATTTGTTTCTACTTTCTTCACAGAGTCACAGAATTGGTAAAGTTGGAATGAACCACAGTGAGTCATCTGGTCTAACCTTCCTGCTCAAGCCAGGTCATCCTTTGACAGATCTCCCATGGCTGTAATTAGAAGGTGTTGTTGAATACATGTATGTATATTTGTGTAGGTTGAGTAATTTTTATCTTATCAAAGTCTTAGTAAAGTCCAACATGTTCTCTATGCTGTCAGAAGGGAAAGAAGTGCACACAAGTATAAATATTTTATTCTTCCAGTGCAACTGCAATTAAAATAAAACACAGAGCACTAATGTGTTCTTTATGTCACCATCATTATGAAAACATGATCTGGGATTTGGGGGAGGGTTTTTGTTTGGGCTTTTTTTGTTGATGTAGGCATTTTTTCATTAAGCTATTCAATTTGTTACACTAAAAAAGGAAGAAGTTGGTTTGTTGAGAAAATTAGATACTTTCCTACAAAGCTGTGACTTCAAATGGAAAGGATCATGAACTCAGAAGTTCTAAATAAAAAAACCTCAGAAGGCTCTAAATAAAAGAAACAATTACTTTAGGGAAAAGAATAAAAAAATATAAG
This sequence comes from Argya squamiceps, assembly GCA_037834095.1. NCBI lineage: Eukaryota > Metazoa > Chordata > Aves > Passeriformes > Leiothrichidae > Argya > Argya squamiceps. The sequence goes on along the minus strand of JBBMKD010000102.1, from coordinate 102,864,777 downwards.
CAAATAAACTTGTTGGATCTCGCTAATGAAGTTCACACATGAAGTTAGTCATGAGAGCCTCAGGCTCAAGTGGCTGATCTGAATCAGATCCTGTGATGAACTAGCTACTCCACCAGAGAGAGGGATTTTTTTTTCCCAAAAGAAATATATTTTGTCAGAATGATCTTCTCAGCTTTACATTGCAGGGTGTCAGTGGACTTGTACTCACTATCAATGAGATTTTCCCAGCCTGCCAAGTGTCACAGGGTTTATAAAGGAGTTTGGTCAGGGTGCTGGGAGCATTATATCTGGATCTTCAGCAGAGATTTGCAGGATTCATATCACATGCTGTGTGATATTGTACCTAAAACGTAAAATAACTGTGCCTACACTGTTTTCCTGGAATGGATCTTTAGCTTGCTTTCCAGACAGTCTCCCCTAGAAACTCAGAGACCATCTGTCAAAGAAATGCCCTGGAGGTTTTGTTCCTGAGTTGCTTCAGAGGAAGGTTTCTGAAGTTACTATGTCTCCACATGACACCCTGAGGAACAGGGGCTCCTGGCAAGCATGTGCTAAGTAGATTTGAACCCAACCAGCTGCTGATCAGACACCTCCTCCATGTACTGTGTTGCAAGGAGCAGCACCAGCATCCCAGGCAGTGACAGAGACCATGCCATGCTTGTGCCTGCACAAGTGTCTCCCTTCCTGCCCCATAGAAGAAGTAAATTTTCTCATGGTGTTCAGACTGTGAGTCCAGTGAGACCTCTAAAAGCCAGGGAAGAGCCATAAAGCTCCTGATGTGAAACAAGGGCTGGATGGCATGTTCACCTTCACATTCCTCACACAGGATCCACCTCCCCAACACCAGCACAGGGGCCTGGTGGTGTGACTGCCTATCACACCTGACCCAGTGGGGAGAAATATGGTGGCAAGCCTTCCAGAGAGACACTTAGGATGCTGTTTGTTATGCTCTCCCTGCTGGCAACCAAATTCATCAGAGACCTTGGTCACATAAACATCTGCTATTCCCACCTGTGCAGCCACAGTTTCGCCAGTCCATCCCTGTTTACAAACTTCTGTGTTTTAAACCTCAAGGAAGAATCAGCTGACAGAGTATTGTGCCAAAATTACAAAAGCAGAGTAAAATAGATATTTTGAGTAACTGCATTATCAGCTGTGACACCTCAATATTTCCTTTCTTCAAACAAGAGAAAACCCATTGAGCTCCAACAGTTACAGCAGGGCTGATGTTTAGAAAATGTTCAGAAATTCCTCTTGGGCAGTGATCCCTGAAGTCACAGCCTGGAGCAACCCTGAGGATTCTGTGCAAGCTCTCTAAGCTCACTTATTCATCATCTTCTTGTCTTACGTAAGTGCCCAGACTGGCCTCTCCAAATGACCCAAAACTGACCCTTTAAATATTCCTTATTTAGCCTTGCTGAAGTCTTTGCCTGACTGTAAAATGTTATAGGCTGATTCATTAATGCCTGTAAAATGCATTTTTATGGAAGGAATAACAGAACTATGTAAGGGTTAAAGGGTGAAGAGTTGTCCTTTATTAGCTACTTTTACTCTCAATCTTAAGCAGCTCAAGTCTCCCCATAGCAAGAACTGTCAGAAGTTGATCAGGACATAAACTGCAGAGAGGTGGGGTTTTTCCCAATTGCTGTATCAAAAAAATGTGAGTATGGTCAGATAGGAATTTTCCTTGCTCTCTCAGCTCAGCAGCTTTATCGGTTCAGACTGCAGAAGCATCTGCCACCAAGCAAAGGCTCAGCTGCAGCAAGGACATGCATTTCAGGTTCCGCCAAAACCAGAGGGTTTTTATCACTTTGTGCAATAATATTTTATGGTAACTGTTGTTACCCCACCCTGTCTAGAGACCTTTTAGCTGTGTTTCCTCCTGGACATTCTGGAGACAAGGCTGGGCCAGCCATCAATTCCTGCCTGACCTCGGTCTCACTTTGACATCTACGGTGCTGAGGCAGTGGCTTTCATGCCTTGTGAGTTAAATTCAGATTTCCCATCACATCACTCCTTTCAACAAAAAAGGATGACCCTCATCTTCACAAAGCAATTAAAAAAATTCACTGCAACCTAATAGCATGATTGAACCCAGAGCTAAACTAACAGAGAAAAAGCATGGGCAGGAAGCAAGATCACAGTGATAATTTGTCCAAAATATAAACCAAACAAACCAGATCATGGAGATTGCTGACCCCACTGAAACAACATCAAAACACAGGGATATTTCCAAGAATGGCAAAAGGCCTGAATGGCATAAGAAGTCTCCTGTGCCTTGTATCTTCTGCACCCACCAGAGCGACTCCTAGATAGGTAGGAACTGCTTTCATGCAGCTCTTTCAGTCCTCATAGCTCTCTGCCACTGTAAGCAGACAGACTACCATAGAAGACCACTGATACATAGCAAGGTACTGGAGCTAATGCTTGTCAGATATGGGAGATCAGGCACAGTATAGAACAAGATATATGTGTGCAATTCCATGGTTTCTACAGTGTTTCATGAAGGGATGATGATGCCAGACTAGGTGTCATCAGGAAATCCCATGGAGATTGGAGAGCCCGTGCTTCCACCCAACAAAGCTCCCTCGGTGAGTATCTTCACTGTCCATGTTATGAGTCAGTGGGTCCTGGTCAAGCAACACAGGATATGGACCCACACTGCAGTCTGAATGCTTGTCATCCAAAACCTTGCATAAAACCACCAAATTAATTCCAGATGAACCATCAAAGTGCTCTTCAGCCTTGTCAGAACTCATTCCCTGCCTTGCCGTGGATTTCAGTGGGGTTTGGAACAGGACTAAGAAAAGCAATTACAGGTTGGACTGGCTTTGAATTAACAGCCCAGCACTGAAACAAATCTCCAGAGCAGATTTTTATCCATTTTTATATGTCAGGCTACCATGTGATGTAGTTTTCTTCGGTTTGTTTTTTCATACCGAAATTCCAGACTTCCACCACCAAGTAAAATACATTTAGAAGTACATGAGAGTAGCGTGAATAGAAGGAGCAAAAGGAGGAAACAATTTCCAGAGAATACCATAATGTGCTGGTTTTGTCTGGGGTAGAGTTAATAATATAGTGATGATTTAGTTACTGCTAAGCAGGGTTTACACAGAGACAAGGCCTTTTTTGCTCCTGGGTACTGTCTTGCTGATGGAGAAGTATGAGGTGCATGAGAGGAGACACAACCAGGACAGGTGACCCAAACTGACCAAAGGGATATTCCAGACCATATGACATCATGCTCAGTATATAAAGTGGGGAGAAGAAGAAGAAAGTGGGATATTTGGGGTGATGGCGTTTGTATTCCCAAATAACCGTGACATGTGACAGGGCTCTGGTCTCCTGGAGATGGCTTAACACCTGCCTGCCCATGGGAAGAAGTGAATTAATTCCTTGTCTTGTTTTCCCTCTATGCATGACTTGCTTTTCCTGTGAAAGTGTCTTTCTCTTTCTCTCAACCCACAAGTTTTCCGGCTTTTGCCTTTCTGATTCTTTCCCCAGTCTTACTAGTGGGGGAGTGAGTGGGTGGCTGCATGGTCCATGGTTGCTGGCTGAGGTTACACTATGACACATGACTGCTTAAATACTTTCTTCTTCAGGGTTTTTATGAATCAATAATTTCATTATTTACTTTTTATTTTAGGGTGACTTTTTATGTTTGCTTATTGCATCCATTAAATGTCCCAGTATGACTCGCTGAAACTTCTGCTCAGAAATTTTGCTCTTAAGGGTTTGTCATTCACAGCACAACAGTGACTAGTTCTAATGTGAACAGTGACCTGTTCTAATGTGTTCTGATTCACAGCTAAATGCTTCTAAAAGGAGGTCTTAGGAAGATGCATCCACCTTGTGCAGCAACACTTGAGACAGAAAGGTGAAAGACCCAGCAGCAATCCCAGTGACTGTGTTGCAGCTTTGCTGGGCAATGCCCTGGGCAGAAGCCCTGTTTGGAGAACCCCAGCAGCACGATTGCAATGTCCATAGGATCATAGAAAGGCTTGGGTTGGAAGGGACCTTCAAGATCACCTAATTCCAAAGCCCCTGCCATGGGCTGGGACACCTTCCACCAGACCAAGTAGCTCAAACCCTATCCAACCTGGCCTTGAACACTACTAGAAATGGGGCACCCACGATTTCTTTGGACAACTTGTTCCACTGCCCCACCACCCGCACAGTGAAGAAGACCTTCCTAAAATCTAATCTATAACTTTTCTCTTTCAGTTTAAAATTGTTTCCCCTTTTCCTATCACTATACGGCCCCGGAAAAATTTCTCAGTGTTCTTAGGTATAAGCTAAGCTATGGATTATGGAGAAAGGTACTGCTGGCCAGGACAGCAGCTGGCATTGCAGGGCCAAGCCATGCCAGTGGCTGCTGGAGCCTGCTTCCAGCTGTGGAACAAACCCATCCAAGAGCTGCCTTTCTTGAAGCAGCTTTAACCAGCAGATGCATGTCTCATAGAACTATTTTTTAGTGCTTTTCTTGCAATGGAAATATATACAAATGGTGTCATAGGACAGACCAGTCAGACAGCTCCTGGAGAGGACATAGCATTTTCTGGCATCTGGTTTCTCCACAAGATTCACATTTTGCTGGTGTTTTGGGGGAGTTAAGTCTTCTAAGGCCCAACTCTTCCAGGCTAACCTGGAGTGTCAGAGGGAGTTCTAATGTTCTTGGTCAGACTTGCCTGGGGAAGATGAAACATGGCATCTGTTTCTCCAGGCCTTTATATACATAGTTTAACAAAAGACAAAATCTCCCTGTCTCACATTTCTTGCCTGTGGCCATCTGAACTTGATGTTATTTCATTTTTAGCAAAGTTACATATACACATATATGATGTAAGTAAGATATGGAAAACATGAGATCTATAGTATTTGTAGTCTGATAGCACATAGGCATCCAAAGACAAGTCATAAAACACAGTTGCCCAAGGCCATCTCCTGAACCACTGAACTCTCTCCATTTCCATTTCTCTTTTGTACATAGGAGTACTACACCTCTTGCCCAGGGCATTAGCCATGTCATTGTCATTATTGAGTGGGAACCACAAAGACACTTGAAAAAGATCTGTGTTTAAAAAAGAAAAATGCTTCATTTTCCCTGTCCAATTTTTTGTTCCACAGGATGTACAGCAACTACAGAGAAAGCAGTAAGCTAACTCCATTTGTCCCCAGTCCTGGAGAGTCTCTCTCACTCATCTGTACTTTCATGAGTCTATGGTACCACATAGTATTTCCCAAAAACATAGTTTTATGTCAGTAGAATAAATACCAGCCTAAAAAATCTTTACATCAGAAGGGTTTTGCATCCTGTTTGATTCAAAGAGCTTGGATGTAAGAAACATTCAGGCACAAACTCGGCCTCATGGGCAGGGATAAGATTGAGTCAGCAGAGAGTTCAAACAGTGTCAAAGTTTGAGTCACATATGCCACAAAAACCTGCTCTTAATCAGAGGCTTCCTGCCCTTACGTTCATCCCATTGTACTTAATATCATAGCAGCAGGAATATTTTTACACAGCTGCAGCTCTCTCTTTTATTTGCATTTTGGGGATCATTAAGTGCTACCAAAAGCAGAAATATGGTTATGTCCCTGTTTAACTCTTCAGGTGAGCACTGGAAATGGAAAATACTTTCACAGAAACCTGGCAGAACTCGCAGAGGGAACACACCCGCCCCCGCTGTGAGAGGAGCAGCCCAGCCCCCGGCTGAGTCACTGGTGCCTCACCTCTGATCAGAGGCTGCTGGTGGGGAAATTGCCTCTCCTGAATTCACTTCACCCTCCTGGTGAGTGAATGCAGATCTCACTTCCAGGATCACAGCTGTCTAGAGTGACATTAAAGAGCCCTTACTCCCCAGAATGGATATGCCACCCCCCTGTCCATCCCACTCTGCACGTGCTGCGACAAGTATCCTGGACCACTGCTGCTGACAGCGCAGGTCCCACCAATGCTGGGAGTTGAACCTCCATACAGAGCTCCTGTGCCACCTGCAATTTTGGTGTATTTGTCCTTGAAATTAGTTTCCACATGGTCTTGTCTTTTCTTGTGTGTTGCTCTGCATTCTTGTATTGTTGATAGCTTGAAAAAAAAGCTAGCAGGAAGAAAAACCACAGATGCAAAAAAAAAAAAAAAAATCAAACCCCTTAAGCTGACAGTTACTCTTAAATTTATGTAACACTGCATCCACAATGATGACAAACTCGGAATCTCCAGGCTTGAAAAAGATTGATTCATTACTAGAGATTACTTATCATTCAAGTATTTTTCTTTTTATTTGTTTGTTTGGGGGGTTTTGTTTGTTTTTCTTTTTTGTTGTTGGGTTTTTGTTTTGTTTTGTTTTTGGGTGTTTCTTTTTTGTTGTTTTTTGTTTTGTTTTGCTTTGTTTTGTTTTGTTTTGGGGGTTGTTTGTTTGTTTGTTTGGGGATGTTTGGTTTTCTTCTGTTTGTTTTTTTGGGTTTTTTTGTTGAGGATTGTGTTACAGCTTTTATATAGGTAGAAGCAACCCTTAAGACATACCTTACTACCTCTTCGTTTTTTTGTATTTCTGCACATCATCTTTAATTGCAATGAGTGCTGCCACACAAGAAGAATTTTGCTTCTTCATTTCTGAGCTGTAATCAAATTGGTTTGGGTTGTTTGTTTTTGTGTCTTTGCATGGCTTTTTTTTTTTTTTTAAGTAGGCTGCGTACCTCTGTATCCAAAGCAACCAATTTCTGGTTAATAATTCTCTAGAAATTCACTGCAAAGCTTATTCATTTTCCCAAGAACTTATAAAAGAAACTTCTTAAAATTAAAAGTAAGATCCACTCTAACCTACAAGCTAACCAACCCAAGGAAAGCCCACAGCTAAACAATTTGAAGTGGGGTTTCAGGGAGGTGTACCCAAAACTGAATGCCATAAGAAAGCTATATCAATACTTGCTGAAACTGGTTTAGAATTTAACCAGCTGGCAGAATATAAAGAGTGAGAATAAACAGACAATTTATCATAAGAAGAGGAGAGTGTCTAAACATACTGGCTTTATTTAATATATTTACAGTGCTCCAGAAAAATGAAAGAAGAATTGTCACAGCAGCATGACAATGTTACAAGATTATTTAGGTTAATCATGCCAAAGTAGCTCTATCTAGTTTTTCACTCCAGCACAGACAGCTCTCCAATACAGGGCCCAAGGGAAAAGAAGGACCAGAAGAACACTAGACTTCTGGTCTCTGCAACAGTTAGTATTCACATCTTTACTCTTTGCCCCAAATTGAGCCATGCTGTTCCAAGGAGAACCCCCTACCAACATAATTTGTAATTACTGGTGATAAAACATAGGGCTTCTAGACCTCTAGGAAAGAGGATGTTAAAAATTAGAATAGAAAAATTGGGTTTTATTCCTCTTCTCTCAGAAAAAAAAAAATTATAGCTCAAATTTTCCAGAATGCTAGAATGCCATTGCCTAAGGTACATAAGCAGCATGAAAAAATTCAATTCAGAGATATAGAGTTTGCCTGAGATAAAAACAGCTGTAGACATCATCTGATAATTGGAAGTGTGAAAATTGCAAATATTGCAGTAATTACAGAACAGGTGTAATCAATTTCCCCAATGTAACGGGGATGCAACTATAGAGAGGAAGGCAGAAAGCTCCTCTTGCTGATACAAGTTGCTTCTTTTCTGCTTAGTGTTGGCTGTATGAACCATTGTTTTAGTTTTTCCCTGAAGGTTTCCTTATATTTCAACAGCTCAGTAGAGGCACTTAATCCAGCAGGAAAAATTTACACCTCACCTTATGCATCATTAAAATCTTGAATTACTTCTTCTGAGAGGCTTTGCTCAAGGATTTTTGGAAGCCAAATTCTCCCTTCTTTATTATTTTTCTAAGCAGTTCTGGAGAATTAAAAGAGGTCAACCAGGCATAAATTTCTACCATGGAAATCCTGCTGATATTCTCCAAGGGATCATGCTCTTTAGGTTTCTTATTCTTAATTATCTCTTCTCCACATTTACTTGGTACTAACATAAGACTCACCAACACATTATTCCTAGTATATTTTGAAAGGAAATATGATTCCCTTGCCCTTTCTGCTATTATTAGCTCATTTGATGGCCATTTCCTTGGTCACTAAGGCAGCTGTGCAGTCAGACATAGCTCAACCTTCACAAACTAAATAATTCTTTGCATTTAAGTCAGAATTTCAACTGTGGCTTATTCCAGATTTAATTAATCCTTCAATTTGTAAAGCTAGGGAGATATTGTCCGATGTTTATTACAACTCATTAGAACTAATTGCAGAAGCCTGTTTTCCCACACTGCCAAACTAACCCTCAGTCTGAACTTCTCTCTGCTCCCTCTCAAACCCATTCTATTTAAGAGCCTCTCTGAGCTCAATCTCTGCAAAACCCATTGTTCCTATTAACTTCACTGGAGTTTATTCCACTCTTGGCTGGGAGGAGGTGAAGAACAAACACTGCCATGATAGGCACTGATCTATCACCAAGGCCACCAAATAAACTGATCCTCAGACAATTTAAAACCGATGCAAACTTGGTGGACAGGGGATGGGTGAAAAGAAGACAACATCCTGCCTGATGGCAGCAAAGAGGAGCAGTGAGTACTGCCTGCTCTCAGCTCACCTGGGTCAAGCCTGCTCTCCAAGACAACCTGCTGCTGAGGATCAGGTCCAAGCACATACCACCCACTGCTGCTGATTACAGCATCCTTCTGGATTCTGTTCCTCCATGCTGACATGGTTCAGGGAAGTTTAAACCACTGCTGAATAACACAATTATTATTACTCACAGCAGCACATCTGAAGTTCAGGCCTCTTCTTTGCTTTGGTTTTTTGTTTTGGTTTGGGGTTTTTTGCATCTTGTTTACTACAAAATGAAGTAGCTTGTTAGGAGGTTTGTTTTCATATCTCCTTGACATTCTCCTTGTCAGTGCTATTTAGGTGTGCACATACCTTCATTAGAATTTTTTTCTTGACAACCACAAGCCCTGAACAGATGCCTACAAATTAAAAATTAGCTTGACTACATTTTCGGTTGCAACAAAGTGCCTATTCAGAACGGTGTGAACTTGTCTTCTCCCTGACTCTGGTTTTCACATTACATATTCCAACTCTACTGAAAATATTGCTGTGTTCTGTAAAGATGCTGAAAACTGTAAACAAATAATTTCCCTGAGATTTTTGTTTGTGCAATGAATCTTACCTAGTTCCTAATTGCTGTGCTTCATGCGATCAGCCAACTGAAGAAGCTGTTTAATAAAATTGCTATTAGTGTCTGAAGGGATAACAAAGGCTATCACTACCAATTTACGCTTTTAATGTTCATAGCTTTTTCCCTTATTTTAGAGCCATATTTCTACAGCTGCTTGATGCATTAAAAAACATTTCTGCTATTCAGCAAAGATCACCGTAACAGCCATCATTCACTTTAGGAAAGCCAGACATATATTGTGTGGTAAAGGGAATAAATCAGCCCAAAAGACATGCCCAGGTATCCAAGCCCAGGCAGACAATCCCACTCTGAGGCTGTCAAGGAAACCAAAATCATGGAAGTTTCTTTTGGGCTCAAAACAGCCCTGAAGGGATTGTGATGTTCATTTCTCAGAACTGTCCCTGCTCCATGGAGTCACGGCTAGATCTCAAAACACGGGATGACAGAGACAGCTCTGCTATTCCTAAACTTTCCACTCCTCTGGTTTGGCACAGGGAAGTTGCAGTACTCTCCACATGATGTTGGGATAAAATGTACATTCATAAGCATGGAGCAATCAGTGCCAGCTTGAGACTGGTGAAAAATGGTGACAGCTCCATACTTCTAGAGATTGATTAGTACAGTATATTAAAATAACATCTATTTCTCTAGATAAATATATAGCTTTCCCTGAAGCAGAACACAGGCATCCACTCCTGTACCTGTACAGCAGATTCTCTTTGAGACAAAATATGTTTTTTATTCTACTCAACACAGAGCAGTTCCATTACCTTCAGGTTTGTCCATAGATGATTTCAGACCACCTGGGCTAGAGAACAGCTGGCAGAATTTCTCTGAACTCAGCTGGAAAGCACTACTACCCTGACCAGCAGCAATTCCTCATAGGTTGCCCAGCCTCAGGACACAACAGGGATCCACAAGCTTTCCCTGCTGCCCACATCATAGCCAAATCCCTTTAGCTGGGAGTCAATACTGTCCAAGAAAAATTAACCAATAAAATTTTCATCTTGCCTTTCAGAACACTGTTGATTAAGCTGTACTATCACCTTATAAAGTAGCAGGATCTGGGTGACCTAATTCACAATGAGTGGAGATAGCTGAGCTTCATTTGAAATTATCTCGTTTCTAGACAATCAGGTTTTTGATTACAGTTATGCCTGAAGCTTTCCATTCTCTTTCCTCTGGATGCTTGGCCACCCAAAACAATAATTTACTCTTGATCATGTTTCCCTTGCTAAAGAAACACAAGTCTGGTGTTTAATTTATGAGCAAAAATGCTGCAGGATGTGAAGATGCATGAAATAGGGACATGAAAATCAACAAGATATAATTTTTCTGATAATATGTAGTCCTGCAGGTAAAAAATTGCATCAATTAGGCCTAAACTTTAGCTGCACTAACTTGTCTCAGCACGCTTCATAACTCTGCATTACAAAAAATTAACAGGAAGACTGGTTTTAGTGGTGTCTCTTATTTCACAATTAAAATACATTTCCCCTTTCTGTATTCCAGAACACTAACAGTCTTTTTCCACATTATACAAAATTCCTCTGCAAGTCCTTGAAATAAAAGTCAAAAAGAGATCTTCTAGAATGTTATAAAATTGTAGTTTCTTCACTCTTCCTATAAGACCTCTACACATCCTCTGGCCAAGCCCTTAGTAAAACACACTATAATCATTGAACATATATATGGAGGAGTGGTCAAAATCTTCTAAAAAGAGCAAAATGAACATTCTGTGGGAATTAATGAGATTGAAGAGGATTCAAGTATAACAAAATTTGAGGAATGTCCTGGATTTTATCCTAAAGTCTGTGTATGTATCTTTAAAGTTGGAAGTACTGCATAACAAAGGAAGTTAAATGCAGCTGAGGACTCCAGGATATGCTGTTCCATTTGCAGCTTAGCTCTAGTAGCTCCCCAACACAAATAACTTTTCTTCTGCAAAAGAAAAGGCTGAAACAAAAGGAAGAAACTTTTCTCTTCTTTCCCCAAATGACAATTATTGACTTTAAACAAACAATACTAGACAAAGAGGAGCTGTTCCATGTGCAACTTTCTTGTTTTAGATGTAGTGGCCAGAGTTTCTCCATACTACGGCTGCAAATACTAGCTTAACAAAAGTGCCCACCTAGACTCTCCTTAGAAATATGGTGTGAAAAACAAAGAAAACTGAGGTTTCAGAAGGGAATTAGGATTCAGGCACAAATTTCCACAACCAGGCATGGGAGTAGTGGGGGCTGGGAAGAAGTATCTGTTTAATTTTTATGTTTTAAGAATAAGTTGAAAGTGCCCATAAAGTGATGATGCAAATGAAATTCTGTGTCTGTTATTGACTCCTCTGACTATTCATCCTTCCTCCAAACAACATGTGCATTTTCTTTATCTCCTACCATTGTAATTTAAAATAATACAACATGAGAGTTTGTTTCGTGTGCTTTGTTACCTCTAGTATCAAATGGCTTAAGCAGTTCTTTCTTTTAAACTGTCTCCTGCATTCAGATTACCTTCTTTTTCTTTTGTTTTTTAAGTATTATCGTAGAGTTTCAATTTTGCATTCAAGCATCCTTTTAGGATTTCATTCCATCAAACAGATTTGCCTCTTAAACCAAATAGGAAGATATATTAATACTTGGGCAATACAGTGCCATTTCATTTAAAGTGTAAACTCATTCCCATTGATTTCCCAAGCTAAAAAAAATAAATGTTCAGAAATTGACAACAGTGAGGCAGCAGTGCAGCAGCAAAGATGTGGCAGCTGGGGACCTCACAAGTGGTTATCAGTGAGATGCTAAAGTGGTGTACGCACTCCATGAAGCACAAGCTGCAGGGAAAGGCAGCTCCACTGTAGCATGGCAAGGTCTGGAGTGGGACAGGGAAAGGGCTGGGAAAGAGAGATGTGAAAGATGAGCAAAGGCAAATCCATGGAAGATTTTAAACTGAAATAAGAGGAATAGTTAGTAGTTAATAAAATAGTTAATAAAACTGATTCCTTGGGGGGGAAGCACATGTAAAAATTGCATCTGTTCTCAAATGACTAAGACTACAGTAATATGAGCAAAGAAGACTTGAAGACACTGTTTGCTTTGTGGATTGCTTCCTGTGTCTTTAAACAGCTCTGGGTATGATGAAAAGATAGGAAAGGAGTTCATTTAACTCTGTCAGCTTCCTATGGAAACTTTCACTCTCCTTCACTAACTTTTTCTGTTGTGCAGACTTAATTCTCTTTAAACAGCAGGACATTAAACTCAGACTTTTCTTGCTTCAATACTTGTTACAAAGGCTTTTTTCCACAGGAGGTGTCCTATATTTTTGGCTGAATTTCACAATGAAGAGTAAATTTTTCTGAAAATTTGACAGTATGAACCATCTTGTCAAAAATTTATTTCAGTTTTCTGAATGTGTCCTGGGTTGTAGTATAAGATATGCACAAAATATTCTATCACCATCTTCATGAACTGTTGAAACCAATAGCTGAAGCAGTGTTCTTCCAGGTTCCCCCTCCCTCTTCTGTTAATGGGTCTTCTCTTAATAGGTCTTCTGTTAATGGGTCTTCTGTTAATGGCCTGCTGCTTGACTCATAGATAACTCCCACCGGGAGTTATCTCTCGTTAATGGGCCATCAAGGACCCCCTGTATGACTCATTATCCCATTG
>JBBMKD010000102.1:102836428-102851803 GCA_037834095.1 Argya squamiceps | reverse complement strand
CAGACCTTTCTACGGGATCACTGCTTCCATCATCCCACTCAGGTTGTATTCTGACTCTGTCAGGGGTCTTTTGTATTGTTGCATTTATTTTATTTTACCTTTTTTTTTCTTCTTGTTAAATAGTATTTCTCACTTGGAGCCTCTCGTTTTGCTTTGAAACCACTACAGAATGTTAATTGATTTCATTCATTGAATATTTCACAAGTTTCTTTTCTAGTTTTGGGGGGTTTAGCAAACATCAGAGCATTTTTCATTCAGATAAAGATAAGGAAATCTAGTTTGACATCTTGTCCCCTTTTTCTCTCTTACAGTTTGAAGGTTTTTCAAGGAAGTAAATGAGAAATAATCCTGTGATTTTCAGCAATATGTTTCTGTAACTAATTTTCTGTAACTGAGGAGGAACATGTTTAGTTGGAAATAAGTGTGGGAAAAATAGAAGACGAAAATAGGAAATAGTCATTCTTTTTAGCAGGAACCAACACTGATAGGAGCTGATGCTTCTTTGTTTCTAGCTCATCCTCTGTTAAATTTTGTCTGAGCTTGTAATTATTATTAATTCCCCCTCTGGAGCAAATATTGGGCTGACTTGCATGAGGAATTTTACACAATTCTCCCTTTTTGTGACACTGAAATATCTGCTTGAAAGCTCATGGAACTCTATAAGACTTCTTCAAATACCGTCAATAGATTTTGCATCGGATCCAAAATGTTCTAGTTCAAAAACAAATGACTGAAAATAGTCCCTAGAGCGTCAATATTTTTTTGCTTGTCAATGATTCCCCCATGAAATATGCTCAAATTACAGGTAAAACAATGTATTTCTTCCTTCCTTTTTGACATAAAATCTCTCCCTGTCATTTGAAGCAATTTTAAGTACTTTCTATAAGCATTCTGAAAGTTTAGGAGATCAAACTGGGTCACGCTGGTAAAAACATGATGTTTCATCACCAACATGGTGTTTCTGCAATATTCAGCTCTTGAAGGAAGGAAAGGAAGAAGTGCTTATTACAGTCTTCATCTGCTGCCATGAAATCTGTCCATGAATAATTGGACTGGTGATTGTGAATGTCTTACATCCTACACAGACACCGGGCAAGTGTGAGACCAACAGAGATGAGGAAGCCTGCAGTGGGATCAGCAAACCCTCTTTGTTTCCTGGCCTGGGAGCAATGAAACAAGACATTAAGATGGCCCATTTCATCACCATGTTTGTCCTTGCAAAAATGAAGGCCCTGGGAGCTGCAGCAGGAATCTGTGAGGCACTGTGTGTTTAGTCCTTTCAGCAAAGATTTATCAGAATGCTGTACATCAAGTGACTTCGGGAAGTAAGAATAGGTGGTGGTAGATGAAAATTAAAGGGAGGAGATGGAGACAAATATGGCAACAGAGAAGCAGAGTTCAGAGAAAAAAATAGCCCATGATTAATAAGTACTGCTGGTTTCAGTTGTCAGCACACACTACACAAAAATCTCTCTTTAGGAAAGAATTATGAGCAGCTGTAAGTGAAGTAATGTTGTCTTTGCCAGGCTGATGGCCTTGGAAGGGTGCTCTCCTAGGAAATAGCATATATTAGCAGAGATTTTATTACGAAAGAGCGTAAAGAGTAAACCTTTTTCTCCCCTCTTGTGTTTTAGCTACATACCAACAAAGATTTCCACAGGATTATAAATTTTATCCTAAGAGAGCTTTATAAAGAGCTTGTGGCAGCCCATTTCCATGTGTAACCAGCCTTTGATGTCTAAAGGTCGCACAGAAAATGCCACTGAAAGATGATTGTAAAGACAACTTCAATCAATAATGTTGCCATGACTGATTTTCACTTGCCTTTGATCCCATGTATAAGTAGCCTGCAACCATTCACATGGGTTCTTGTGAAAGAAAAAACAAGTGCTGCAACCTCTTTTCCTATGATTATTTTTATACTGGTATTTGATACCTCAGGTAGTCAGCACGACCAGCATTCTGTTTCTCCAAGCAGTGAGCTGATGCATTCTCCTCTCCCAGGGCTGAGCAGCAGGTTCCTAACCTCATGCTGCTGGAAGATATACTGAAACAGAAGATTTTTCTGTCTTTACTGACTTTCCTGTACTGCAGATAACTCACTGGAGTAAAGAAGAAAGTGATGTGGAATTAACCATGTAGGCTGAATGGACAGCAATTTTTGAATCTGATAAACCTTTATCTTTGATAAGTGCAGATATTTTTAATCCTGGAGTTCAAAACAGACCTAGAACTTGCATAGATTAAAGCAATCAATTAAAATAGATGAGCAGTACGTATTTCCCTTTGCCTCAGATGAAAGGTCTTAGTCTTTCCTTTGTACAGTGCTGAGGGCACTTCAGGGTCTTCGAAAGTTCTCCATCAATCTTCTCTGACAGGTCCCACAGCTGTTGGTGAATCACTCCTGTTAGATAAGACCAGAATCTTTATTTGAATTTTAATTATTGTTTTTGGCATTTAGGCACTGCACAAATACCTAAATCAGGAATAGAGTCAAGCTACCTACATGCTGGATACCAAACCCATTGTGTTAGGTCACAAATATTTTCAATTAACCTTCAGGGATTCTGGATTTTTACACTTAAATTATATTTCTATACATTTTCTCCAATATTTCTGATCATTCACCCAACCCTCTTCTCTACTCCCTGCCTCTCTGTCAAGGAGAAACTGAAATCGTCCCAGGCAGAGGTAGAGTGGCAAGTGCTACAGTGGTAAGAAAGGCAGTTTTCTCAGTAGTTTGCACTGGGATCATTCACAATGCAAAGGTATATTTTGTGGCAACTCAGAGGAAACTCATCCACTTCATTGTAAATTAATGCACTACTCTGGCCTGAAATATATTTCATTTGTTATTTTTCAGTCTGCAGAAAAAAAATACCCCAAAAATGTGACATTTTCATAGGTGTTCATTTTGATTAATGTCTCTAGGTGGAGGGAAAAGGAATAATTTGTCTCACTCTGCATTATTTTCAAATTGACTTGCTATGAAAGGGAGGCTTAAGCTGTGACACTTACTGTCCATCTGCCTATTCATCTGTTGAGCTGTCTGTCAGTCCCTCCTTCTCAGTAGTTTTTGAGCTCACTAGCCACTTTCAGTCAAATTTGACAAATGGCATCATAAAATCAGTAGTAGGTACCAAATGATGAGGGGATGGCAGCAGCCAGCTGGCCAACAAGCATGTGATGACTGCCTGGCCAGCCAGTGAGCAAGGGACACCTTACACAGGCCAGGAGGCAGGAGGCACTGGGGGCACTGCTCTGGTGATGCGTAAGACATCTGTGCCACTTCAGCCGCTAATGGAAAGCTTGTTAGTGTGACAAATCCACTCTGTAACTGACTGGCTGCTTGGTGCAGAGCTGCACACAACACCTGCCTTGCTACAGGCATGAGAGATTTCCTGCTGGAGAGGAGGACAGGGTCTCCTCTATGTCCTGTACTCAGCTAAGCTTAGGAGAGCATCTGCTCTGCACCCATTCTGCCAAAATGCTGTGCATGGGCAGAGAGGAGGAAAGCTGCCTTCGCCTCCAAAGACAGGAGAGATTCTTCTTTCCCTGGAAGCAACCAAGCTCCCTTCTGGTGGAGGAACCCACACACACACACACACACAGGGATGAGGCAGGCAGGAGAGCAAGCCAGCGGGGCAGAGGTAGGAACTGAAAGAGTCCTAGGCAGAGCAGAGAGACAGTGAAGAGGCAGGTACTACACATGGGGAGAAAGGCATGTCCTCAGGGCCCAGAGTAAGAACTCTGTGGCATTTGTTGCACCAAACAGCTGCTGCATCACAGTCATTCAGCCTCTGGCCTGGGAACAACCTGGAGGTGAGGATCTAACTCACAAAGGCACAGCAGTACTTGAATGTGCATCCCTTTCCTATTCATGTTCTGATTCAGCCTGAGCTTTCCCTAGTCCAAAATGTTCCGTGTTGTAGTGTGTGTTCCAGTAAAACCTTTTTGCTGTTGTTCAAAGGCCATCTGGTACTGCTAACATGCTTGGTTTAAATTAATTGCTTAGACAGAGTCACCTCAAGGCTGACTGGCTCTTGAGTGCTGTGACTTTGTCCAACTTTTTCTGATGTTATTTCCTACCTTCCTGATGCATCACCCTAGCTGCTGGCCAGGGTTTGAAACATCACACAGGGTCCTTGCTTCCTATTGGAAGCAGCAGGAGATATGTGAAGAGGAATAGGTGACAACAGTAGCATTCAAGGATTGCTGGCATTGGCTTTCCTCATTTTTTATGTCATCTTCCTTTCCATTCCTCTTGAGTCCCAACTGCTTTCCAAGTCCAAATGCCAGCCTGCACAATGATTCCAGCTACTCTAACCTGGTTATCAAAACTCCCAGAGCTGTCTGGAATCATCTACACAACATATGCACATCGTCAGCAGAGACCCTTGTAACCACACACAGAATTTGGAAAACAAAAGAAAATAAAATTTTAGAGCAAAAATTATATGGGGCACAGCTACACAGGTTCATAGATGGGAGAGGTTTATTATATTTTATTTATAGTTGTGTAATTTGTTTATATTTATTTTAGTTTTTATAGATATTTTTATTTGTGTGTATTTATATATTTAATTTTATTGAGAAATAAGAACTTTTCTTTGCCATTCTTTTTCTTTTGACACAAAGTTATTGTCAAGTTGTTGCAAGCAGCCAGGGTGGGGAGAAGGTGTTACTATCTATAAAAAAGTTAAATACAAAGAAGCCAGAATAGGAAACTAAAATATTAGGCCACCAATAAAAAAAAAGACTTCAAAAACTGAAAGAACAGGAAGAGATTGAAAGACAAACTGAGGGAACAACAAATTGGTTTTTGGTTGAAGAACTTGGAAATTGAAAAAAAGTACAAATAAGATAAAAGTATAGTCATATTATATAGTAAAAATTTTCATATTATATAAATATTAATTCATATAATTCATACAATATTAATATAGTCACATTATATTGATAAAAATATAGTATATTATACATTCCATTGGGGGAAAAGGATGGAAATCATAATAGGAAACCAAAATAGCTATATTAGGCATTTTCTAAGCATCTGAAAGTATTGATTGACTCATATAAAAGAGGAAATAAGAGTAAATAACTTGCTGAAAAGCTCAAGGAGACATAGGTCATATCATCTTTTCTTCTGTATTTATAATAAATAGGGGTTGTGGATGGAGTTAATTTTGATAAGACAGACATAGACACTAAACCAGGTTTTGAAATGGTTTTGAAAGTATTACAAAAAAACAAACCAGAATTTTTCAACATGGCACAGGCT
Source organism: Argya squamiceps (assembly GCA_037834095.1). Lineage (NCBI taxonomy): Eukaryota > Metazoa > Chordata > Aves > Passeriformes > Leiothrichidae > Argya > Argya squamiceps. The sequence continues at coordinate 102,846,522 of JBBMKD010000102.1, read as the reverse complement.
GATCAAATCCACTCCTGTTTGAAGTTCTACTCAACTGATGCTAACAGATCTGCCACAGAAAATGTGGGAGCTGCAGCAAACACAGATTTGGGGTGTTCTTCCACAGTACAATAGTCCCATCAAAACATCAAGATCCCTGCAGTATTAACAGGACTGATACACCCAAACATAGTAGAAGTCATTGGTTTGACCTACTCAGTGCTGTTTAGGACACATCTCTGGAGTCTGTTTTCTAGGACAAAAGGAAGAGTGATAGCAGACTTGAACAACACAGCTTGTGAGAAAAGGCTGGAGGAGCTTCTTCAGCCTAGGAAAGATGAAGGGAAGGAAGGCACACTAATTCCCTTCTACGAAAGAAAATTCTTAGAGTTTTTTTCAAATTTACTGGGGATATGACAGGAAGAAACTAATTGGACTTAAAAGAATGGAGATTACAATTAGCTGCTGCAAAATTGTTTTTAATGATAAATACAGTTTTACACTGGACTACACACACCAGAAAGTATATTTATATATAGATATATACATAAATATACATATGCAGCAGTTTTGAGGAATTTTCTCCTTTGGAGATTTTAAGACTGAATAGATTGAAATTTGTTACAGATAGTGTCTGTATTTTTGACCACATCTTTGCAATTGCATGGCCTCTTAAATGACCTCTTAAAGCCTTTCAACCCTATGATTTTTTTATTTCCATGCAACCATTAGGTACAGAATTTTTCTTGAGAATCAAATTGTGGCATTTTCACTGACTTTATTTAAACTGGGATTGGTTTATACACTGTACGACAGCCACACTTCAAGGACTCTCTAAAGAGATTAAATGAAGCAGGTTATGTTAACAAGGCATCCATCTGAATCACAAAGATTTTTTTTTAACAAGGTCTTGACATCTGCCAATACCCAGCAGAAAAGAAAGAAAAGCTTTGAAGAAGTCTGGCTTAAAGGTGAGGTTTAGCAACAGTAAAGTAATTACTTTGTGTCTTGATTTAGGCATGCATCCCCTTGGAAATGACATTTTGGACTCAAACCCCAGACTGCAAATTTTATGGTAAAGGACCATAAAAGACCCACAACACTGTTTTACAGAACTTCTGTGAATATTGCTTCTCTGTGGGAGTTTGTTTATTCATTATCCTTATGCTGGCCTGGTAAAGACTGTGTAAAGCTCATTGCTTCTGATGCAAAAGCAAAAAATCCCCTGGATACAGGAGTTCTCTAATGCCTTCTTCTACCAACAGAGTGACTGATTGAGATTCAGCGCTCTTAATTTCCTGGGCTGCAGCACACGAGGTCTAATTGTATCAGTCAGGAAGTAGGAGGTTCCCTGGTGGAAGGTAACTCAGTGTGACTGATGAAAGCAGCTGGGATGTGGGTGTGCACCCCTCAAACATGCCTCGCTATCAGGCACATCAACCACTTCAGCCCAAAGCTTCCTTCCATCCTATGCAGTCCTGGTGTCACCTTCTCTTCAGCACTAGGAATTGAATTAGCCATCACTGGTGGCTAAGGCTACAACGGTGTTTATACTGACAAAAGGAACCAAGCTCACTACATGGAGATTTCTCTTCTAGGATTTTTGGTTGCATCTCCTCTCCAATGCTCCCTATCAGCCTTTTGGGCTTGTCATAAGTTGATGGCCACACTGTCCATATTATACTAGTGTCAGAAATAAACCTGAAATGTAATTATTATTCTTGTTCCTCAAAAAAAGGAATCTAGTTGAGAAATGGAGAAAATGGGTTATTTACTCAAAAACAAACACTAAAAAAAAAGGAAAAAAAGGTAAAGCAGGGATCTTAGTCCCGTAAAGTTTTGAAGTTATTCTGAAATATTGCTCTGGTACAACCTCCAAATGCCATAAAACACTGAAGAAATAGAGACAGATTAAATTAAGGAGATTATGTTCTTGGAAATATGCACTCTATTCATTTCAGTGTGCCGGGACAAACTGAATCAGTAGACAGAGCACTCACTAAAAGATGTGTTCTGCTTTTTTGCTTATATTCTTGTGTACTTCATTGTTTTAAATTACTGGAACTGTTGGCTCTTCACATTTTACTTTCCTATAAAATCATAAATTAGTCTGCATTTCCTTCAACTTTAGTTTTGGTACATTAACCGGTGCAATCCTTTCAATGTTTTCTAATCTTCACAGTTAAATACAGTAAAGCCATGCACAGCAGTCCATAAAATACTGGATTGCATTCTCAACACAGTGATGCATAAGTCACAATTCCCAAAAGGATGGAATCAGTAATACAAGGAAGAGAAAAATAGTCCCTATTAAAACACAAACTGCGTGTACCAGTAGTTTAGAGGAAACTATGGAACAGGCTTCCGTCATCAACATCACTGCATCTTCAGTCATCCATGTCTTTTGTGGGCTAAGTGCTCACTGAATATTTAAAAGTTATGCTAAAACATTTAATAAATAATGCACTAAAGGTCTGATGATCCATCAACGCCAACTACATCAGAAAATGTTAAGAAGAGGTAAGTGCTTTTACCACAGATTGCGCTCTCCACCAGTTTGTTATTTGCACTCCATGAATAATTTGTGATTCTAAAAGTAATATTAAAATCCTTTTCCCAAGGGTGTCTACACATATTGCACTGTACTGCTATGTTCTACAATATGAAATATTTAAATAATTTGAATATTTTCTGTGAGATGGGAGAAGAGGCATTACCAGTGGGGGAAAGCACAGAATGTGTAAAATATTTCATCGTTTTCTAGGACTATGCAAAGTACAGCAAACAGAACAATGTAACATTAATACTGGAGTAGAAAGGTAACTTACTAAAAGGCCATTTTTTTGTGCTCTCAGTGGATTTGTTGCTCTTCCTTTTCTTTCTCAGTTTTTTTTCTGGTTTTATTCTTATAAATTTTCTCTGTCTACAGATCTAATTCTTTCAGTTAATAGGCTGCACTGCTCAAGATGAAAATGCATCAGTCAACAGAGAAGTTGCCATTGGTTTTAGTGGAGATGCCATATTTCACCGACTGCACAAAGATTTACAAGGCTAATTGTAAATTAGCACTGATTTCTGCTAAACAGACAGTACTGAGCAAGGGCATTGGTTCTCCTGCTTGGAAACCAAATGGCATTTCATATGTTTTAGATATTTCAGTGTGAAAATTCCCACAGTTTTTAAAACATCTTTTCCTGAAGTACTTGGGCTCTAAAGACCTTGTAACACCATGAGTCCTGGTGTAGTCAGTTGAAATTTGTAGTCAGTGTTAGAAGGTTTAGCAGTTTGGATTAATTAACACCAAAAGCTTCCTGTAGAGTGATGAAACATTTAGGGGAGCTGATACCCCTGGATAACCTCTTCATTAGGCTTCCAAGGGGTGATTGTAAAACTTGAAAAACTATAAGATGTTACTGCAGATAATGTAGATGCATCTTCACAGGTGCTGCTCAGTCACAAAAATCTGGTCCATCTAGTAAAGGATTTCTGTCTTCCAGTGACCAGAAGCCAATTTACTAACCAATCTTCCCAAACATTGCCTCCCAGAAGTTCACCACATTGTAACAGCACACTTTCTCATCCTTCTGAATAAATTAATGTGGGAAATGAGAAAGACTGAGAAGTTCATTAGCAACTCAAATAAAAGGCTTGGATCAGAGAAAATTTTGCTTTTCCATTTAAATATTTATTTCCCTTCTGCAGCCCTTTGTTTGGCTCTATGGGCAGTAAAGTCCTCAGGGCAGAGGAGCAACACTCTTACAGTTCTTCACACAATGGGACCTTAATCTACTAATAAAGGAGGCTCAAATGGTAAATCTGTCACCTTTCTAAAAATATTTTGTTCATTAAATGTATTAAATGTAGTACAGAAAAAAATCATAGCACACATGCTTGACCACTGACTTGAACTGATGTTTGGGTCTATTCCTAACATTTTCATGAGGTGAGGGTTCTTTTATTTCTCCCTGCTGTTCTCTCCCTTACGAAAACAGAGATAATATTCTGATTATGGATATTGTTTCCCTCCTAGGCCTGCATTTACTGCTTAACCACATATTCTTTTGTCATTTTATTAATAAGACATTGGGGGATACTTACTAAAACCTCAAATATGCGCGCGCGCGCGCATGTGTGTGTGTATGCATACACACAGCTACACATTAAAAAGGTGGATCTGCAGAGGGATATGTTATGACAGCTGTGTTGTCAACCTACTGAAGAAATGCCAAAAGAAAGATGTAAGCTGTGCTGAATGAACAAGATAATGCTGTAAGACATCTCCAGGAGCTTTTAAAGAACACAGCTGACAGAATACATCAAAAATTGTGATGAGCTAAAACAAAAGGGAGAGCACAAAGCAGCAGCAATGCCCAAGGATGAAGGCCATTCTGAGAGGCACTTGTCACCCAGTTTAGACAGGAAGCCCACCAGAAATGGCTTCTGTTCCCATGGGACTCTGTGTTCAAGGCCAGGCCTTCCACCCTTCCCTTCTGCACAGTGAGCTTTCCCTCTTGAAGCTGCGTTGATCGAGTGCTCATCTCTTACTCTGTGTAAGGTCATGCTCTGAGTCTTGTACTCCTCTTACATTTTCCAGCCTCAGTTTTCCTTCTTGCACAACATTATTAATGACAGGGGTAATCAGACAGAAGATACTCAAACTGAAAGAGCAGAGAACAGGGAAAGCAGGTGATTAACTGCTCCTAAAATGTACAAACATTTCCAGAGAAAAATCTGGGGTTGTAAAAGAGGCAAGAGTTCCAATCTACGTAAAGTTTCAAACGGACAGCTGTAAAGACCTCTTAGGGAAAAGAGATGTTAAGAGGCTAGCAGCTACCACAGTGCCCCAGATGTGACAGGAGAGGCAGCAAGCACTGACCACAAGTTCCCAATCAAGATTAGTTTTGCCACAATCCATGGTTCAGCCATTTTCTTTACTAGAAGAGAGGAACTGAACCAGGAGCTTTGCAGACAAAATTGCAGCCAATGGTCTTTGATAAGGCAGCGTAGTCAATACAGCAGAGAGAGTAAAGGCATTTTGGACATTGACATTGAAGAGTAGCAGAGAGACAGTGGTAACAACAGCGAGTATAGGTAGACTATTAAAGGGATATTGTCAGTTTAAATATCATACTTTCTAAAAAATTGCTTTGCCTGTGTTATAAAGAGATTATTAAAATCAAAAGTGTTTAAAGAACCTAATTTACTCTCCTCAGTCTAAGGCGTTTACTTCCTGCATTGCTCCCAGCTTGCACTATTAAACTAGTTAAACCATTTCACTTTTAAGCTAGTTTCTTGTTGATTTTATTTTGGACTCTAATTCTATCTTATTGTAAATTGCAATAAAGCCTCAAGGCTTCCTAACAGGTCATGGGAGTCTAGTACAGAGCACAATACAGATGTAATGAAGAGTACAGACAAAAACAGGCTTCTACTGATGAAACAAAGGGGCAAGAAAAAGATTGGGACTGCAGGAAGACATTGGTGATAATAATACAAATATTATTATATAACCATATATATTGTATTTAAGTTATATTGTGATTATTGTGTGTTTATTAAAAATATTTGTCTGTTCATTACATCTAGCCTATTGTGAGTTATAATTATAGTTCACTGTTCTCTTCTTTCAGCTGTCAGTCACAAGACTCTACCATCAAGTTATATTTGATCTTAGAACGTAGTAACACCAAGAAAGCTCCAGGGGTAGACCCTTTATACCCATTGCTTCTCCAGGATAAGTAGCATGTTATAAAAATGTCTTACAACTTGCACTGAAGAGAGCTATTTCTTTTTGCTTCTCTTTTCAAAACAATTTATGTTTTATTTTCACAAGGCTTAGGATTGGAGCCCTATGTACAAAAAACATTTCTCCAGCACTGGATCTTATCCTCTCAGTGCTACTTTCTTACTCAATACATAGAACTGGCATCTTCCCTTCAACCACTGAGATACAAATATGTACATCCTATTATACTCCTGAAAGCCTTTATTGTTTCAGTATTGGCATAAGAAGACTGATTCAACTGACATGTGACATGTCCCTTGGTTTCTGCTGGTGCACTGCACATTCTATCATAACATCTGCTGCCACTTCCCCTCTCAAGACTTCAGGGAAAGTTTGGACCAATTCTTTTTTTTATCCTAAAACTCTTTCCTGTTCTTTTAAACAAGAAAAACAGTTCACCCATTATTTTAATTTAAAGGTTTTCTCTTACTTATGGATGTAAAAGTCTCAGTTGGACTTAGAACCATTTTCCATACCTATCGTGTTCATAAATGACTGCTATGCTTCAGTAATATGTTAAAGTCTCCTGGCAGCTTTTAGTGCCTACTTGGTGTTCTTCAGTGCAGGAAGCATCTTCACTGGAACTTATATCAATTTATAGATCAAAATAATGCAGGATAAAAACAACTAAAAATATTTATATGTCACACATTTCTGATTACTGATTGAAGCCAGGAATAACAGTGATAAAATTTTGGGTCTACTGATCTCTAACTTCTACCTCCAAGGCATATTCCATAATCATGTTTTTATAATATCAAGAATATTAATGAAGCTGTTTAGAAAGTTTAAAGCAGAGACATGAGTGGCAGGTAAGATAAGGATGAATACTAGAGATGAATACTGAAAGTAAAAATCCTGACACAACTGAGGTGCCATAAAAAATAGCACTACTTTTACAGCAATATACTTAAAGCCACATAAGAATAATTTTAGTAAATATATGGGAAGCATTTAAGGTTTATGAAAAATACTACATACGTGAACAATTTGGATTCCCAAACTTTGGCAGCACTGACATTTCATATGTGAGTAATCTAGAGTAGCACCAAGTCTTCACAGAGCTCACCCTAGCAAAATTAATTTATTACCATCTCTGAGATTATCATATTGATGTGTTTCACAATTTTTCTCCTTTTGACATCAGTAGGTTATGCATTAAATCTAGAAATTATTGACCAGGGTTGAAATCTTCTCTCCCTCCTCTCCACACAGTTAAGAATAAGTTAGGGAGCACAAGTCTAATTATTCTACTACATGAGAGAGTAAGCCTAGAAACAATTTACTGAAAGTAAGAGCACTAGCCATAGCTTCAAAGAAGATTAAAAAGCAGCTAAGCACCATAACAAGTTGCCTATCTTCCTAAAGTATGCACTAATTTCTATCTTTCCAGATTGCAACTATCAGTATGAACTAAAGGAATTTTTCACTGATGCTTCTGTTGTTGGTCCATCTTCACAAATATATTAGCTTGAGAGAGAATGAAGAGCTGACTACTTTCCATTCAAAGGTTAAAAGATAGATGTTTCATAAAACATACTTTAGCTGAGTGCCTGTGGTGATACCCTCATGGTACTGTGTCTCCTAAAGTGGTGCTGCTCCCTCAACCTGACTGCAGCATGAATAAATGGAAGAGGCACAAACACTTGGGGACATGGTTTAGTGGTGTACTTGGAAGTGCTGGGCTAATGGCTGGCCCTGATGATCTTAGAGGTCTTTACCAACCTTAACAATTCTATGGTTCTAAGGGAGGCTTGGAAGAAATCATGGCAGTGTAATTAATACCATTTTCTGCTTGCCACCTGCCAAATAGAAGATTTGACATTTGTTATGTTGCTATTGCGAGGATAGCTCATAATATACATTGGTGTATGTGGTAATAGCACAGAAAATATTTTAGCGTGCTAGATGTGGAGACTAGCTAAAATTACAATGAGAAGAAATAACTTATTTATGCATGAACTCCTTCCAGCATTGGGAAACACCACAAAATGCTATGTACCAATAAAATATTTATTTAGGAGAAAATATATTGTTGGTAATAGGAAAGTGAGTTTATTCACTTAGGTCAATAGTGATAGGAATGATTAGAGAAGTTTTGCTTGGCTAGGTCCACAGAATCTGACAGAAAGTAAAATAATGATGTTACAGTTGTTCTCACAAGTAGATGTTTAATACACTATGTCATGTAGGTAGTTTCAACCTATACACAAGGGAAAGATTCAGATAAAAAATAGGTATTTATTACCATCCTGTCGCTGTGCCCGTCGAGCCGGCTAGCGTCCACACAGGTAACAAGACGGATATATTTTAAGATTGGGCTCTTTTCCGCTCGGGCTGCTCCTGCGTGGCGATGGCGGAAGGAATAAAAGGGGGGGCTCTGGGACGGCTGGGTTGCAACGAGTTTATTGGAACCCCAGCATGGGATCCTCACCTCGAGAGCCGCGTGCTGGAGACGCTGGCTAGCTCTCGGTTCTAAGCTTATATACTCGGGGTGTTACAGAACAAGGGGACCAATGGGGTGTTACAGGGAAGTGGCTCAAAGTGTAACATACATTTGAAATAACCAAACAGCGAACATTGGAATATGACACTCGGGATTCTGTCCAATCCCTCGGTGCCGCTCTCCAAACTCTCCAGAACCGGGGTGCCGCCCCAAATGACAGACAGCGACAGGTGGCTGTCTGTAAAAGGATGGACAGTTAGATAGTTTTGGCAGGGAAACTCAGGAAGGAACCAAATGGGGTAACAGAAATAGGGGTACAGAGAACAAACCATTTTACAATAGAACATTAACTTATAAATAAAACCTAAAATTACAAAATGCACTCCCACAGGTATTGCTTGCTATTGTGTTTTAAATGCTTTAAATTCACAGCATCTACTCTGGCTGCAGGTGTAACAACCACCTATTATAATTTGCTGAAGTATTTGATTGGTAGCAAAAAAAATCCTGAAAGGAGATAAAGACTTGAAGTATCTCAGGCTAAAACCACTTCATACTGAAGAGTTTTTAAGTGCTATTTTTTCTCCCCCAGCTTCACCTCCATGAGTTGGAGGAGTACATAAACCTCAGTGACTGACTTCGCATGGCTAATTAACGTTGGCTAAGGTCCAAATGCCCACCTAGCCACTCAGTCACCCCCTACCTCAGTGGGTCAGAGAAATAATAGGATGAGAAAATTTGGGGTTGAAGATAGGGAGATTACTTAGCCATAATCTCATCAGTTCTTAAATAAACTGCAGTACCCAGATCCAGTCCAGGTTATTGCTACTCCCCTGATGTCCTGCTGATGTGAACACACAGTATCTTCAATTTCCTTTAGCCTGGTGTCCTCCTGCTCCCCCCATCACAGTTACGGGGCAGAGAGAGCCCCAGAAGAGCAGGTATACAACTAATACCTGATTTTCACATGGAATTTTACTTTTCTACACCATCTCCTGATAGGAGATCAGCACCCACAGACCTGCTTGCCATTCCTGTTTTCCCAGAGCCACCTCATCCCTAAAGCTCTGCCATTTGCTCTGGACTGTCTTGATTCCCTCTCTTCACAGAGTTCCTCAGCACTATTTTTAAGCTCTTCAATTTAGCAGAAAAGCCCTCTGCGGGAGGGGTTAAGAGCATCACAAGACCCTTGACTTGAATGCTGACTATTCCACAAAAGTATCAATTCAATTCACACTTTTCCCTTTTACTTGCACAGACAAATCACTATCCAGCAATGGCTTCAATCAGCTTCAGAGCACACATCAATAAGGATTTAGGAGACACAAGTGTTTGAGATCAACCTTGACCTTTCCTCTATCAGTACAAAGAGTGTTTGCATTGCTTTTTCCATGACTAACTTGTATATATCACAGGTGATATGGGGAGGATGAAGATATTATTAAAGTGTTGGAGAGAAGAAAAATATGGGTGGGCAGGAAAGCAGACCTCCTAACATAATTTTAAATGGACATAAAGATACAAGACTGAATGCTGCTGGTCTTAATCCTAGAGTCCATTGCTGTAGTGTCAGTGTCTCTTTGCCTCGGCCAGCCCTGGCACCACGGCAAGAAGGGGCACGGCTTGGTAGCTGAATGAACCTTGCCCATCCGTGGGTTGTTTTTTGCTCACAGAAGTGAAGCAGGAAAGAAGGAGACAGTCTGCTCAGGGTTCAACCACTGGCTTTATTCATCCACTCAGGGCGCCAAGAGACAGGGCACCCGAATGTTACTTCTCATATTCAGGGGAGGAACGGGGAGACGGGTTCAACTGAGGACAAATCAGGGATCATGTGGGCATGGCTCTGCAGGTAAATGACACATATTATAACAAATCAATAACTTA
>JBBMKD010000102.1:102774818-102836328 GCA_037834095.1 Argya squamiceps | reverse complement strand
GGGGTAAAACCAAAAAGGTTTAAACATGGGTGACATGGGACAAACCATTACAACTTATAAAAAACAATATAAAACAAAGAACAAATACATACATAAAAACTGATAAAACCAAAACCACACCACTACAGTCCAGACCACATAAACACAAACTAAGGCATCGTGGCTGAATAGTTGGCTATTAGCAGGCCACAGAAACTGACTGGATTTTGTTCCAGTCTCGTGTTGCTGCTGCAGTGATACATATGGGAAAAGGAAGAGAGGATTAGCTAATTGCTGACCTCAGTAGTCATTCAATTATAGAGTGGATTGAAAACTTACCCACCAAAGTTTCTTTTGAAAATGCAGCTGCGTCAACATAGAATTGCTGGGGGCAAATTGACATCTCTAGCTTAAAAGAAAATTTAGGAATAATTATAAGTTTTAAATATTTTTCTTTCAGATTTGTAATAAACACTAAAAAGTTCAGGGTTTACATTCAAATTGAAAGAGTTTCAGTTTATCAAATAAAATGTTTTCATTGTCTGATTTTCAAAATATTATTTTGTTCCACTTCACAAACGAGTTATTTGTCTCCCACACAGGATGAAGATTTTACTAAACAAAAATATTCTTTATTCAATAAAAAGGGGCAACTTTAAGGATTTGTCCTAATTATCATTCTGTGTTCCTCCTTTATTTTTCTAATTTTCAATGCTCTTGCTAGAGTAAAATGCAGACAAATCTTCATTGGTCTGCTTTCCTCTGTCTGGATTGTTTTCAGAGCCATCTTGCTTATTTCTAAGCTGCTGTGCTAGTTTTGTGGTGGAGGAAGGGAGAGCTGGACAAAATTTATAACAACATTCTCTTTGGGATGCTGTTCTCATAATGAACACAAATTGCTCTCATTTATCATCTTGTGATGTAATCATATAAAAGTCTTTCTCATCCTCATCCCTATAAGGTAGCTGTTTTGCTGTATTGGATTATAATGACAAATGACAAAATCTTTTGCATGACTTCAACCGTTCAAGTCTGAAGGGATTGTTACTCTGTAATGCTACTGTGGATTTCCGATGGATGAACCCATGCTGAAAGCTGCAGGTGGAAGTGTACAGCACACCAGTAACTTAACTATGCAATGCTGGCTCCTAGAGGGGGGGAAAGAGAAACAAACCAACCCAAACAAACAAACCCAACAGTAGCCTTTAAGACAACCCAAAAAATTTAAACACCACAAGGAGTAAATTATGGTTACATGTTATATGTGAATCTAGCATAAATCTGGGGGTTCCACTTCTTGGATGTTTTATTCAATAAACAAAACCAGTTGGATTTCTCAAGATATCAATGTTCATAGGGTACAAATAACCATGGAGTTATCTGCAGGATTCATTTGCCTCATGTCTTTTGGAATCTGATAAATCCATTCCATTCAGGGCTGCCAAAATATGCAGAGTTCCAGTAACAACTGATGGAAGCAAAGGGTGCTCAGCAATGCAACACCATTGTCTACCACTTCTCTGTGTTGGTATTTTGAGTAGAAGAGAAAGAAATCTTTCCCAGTCGTCCAGGAGAAAACTTCATCATTTCATGTTTCCCCAGAGTATTCCGGCAATTTAAAATTCGTGATGTACTATTTGCAAATAGTTAAGTACATAATTACTACACACTTTGAACTTAGAGCATTTGCTCTGTTGAGCACAGAATTTGACACATGAGTGAACTGCTCTTTCAGGAAAATCAAGGACAGCCATTTCCATAAGATACACAACCTGCTTGAGTCCTCAACAAGCACCACAAAAAGTTGAGGTATGCTTTTTCTTTTGTCTTCCACAAGTTTTTTCTGGAGATTTTCACTGAGTACCGTGAACTCTTACATCCTTACACATCAAGTGATAGAAGAGTTGAGTCAGCTTTCTAGTATCATTCTTGTCTTCATTTATGCTGTCTGTTCTGTATGATTAAATATTCGAATTACTTATAGACTGTACTGTTTTCTTTATTAAAATGAATGGCAATATATTTAAAATACATTTAATCTAAATTACATCGTAACACATACCTCCCATTGAAATAATTGAAATATATTGCAAAAAAATTATACATACTTACTCTGAATTTCATTAAAGAATTTTGCAGGCTTAATCAGCCTTGAATACACCTGTGCTTCAGCTCTCCACAAGATTAAAATAAAATAGTAGCATGCTACTGTAATTATAATACTGACCTAAAATAAGCCACCAGCTCTACTGAATTCAGGGAATGTAATGGTGGGGTACTGTGATTTTTTTATATTGTTAGCTGGGAAGAGAAGTAGTTGACACAAAGTTGATGTCCTACCACCCAAGGAAGAAATGTTACGTGTTCTATACTTAGCTCCTGCGTAAACATAACAGCGAAACTCTTGCTTATAACTTAGATGCTTCTATTTCTATTAAAATGACTGAACTATTTGTTTCTCCCACAGTTTAAAGGCTCTGCTTTGTGAGGAGTCAAGCAATAAAGTGATGGAAAATTACAGATCTTCCATGAAATCTTCTTTGCCCCTTACTATTTTGGCATTTTTATTGAGTGCTTTTAATACCATGGAAAACAGCACATCAATGACACTAACAGCTGAATAGACTAGGAAATAGAAACAGGAGTACCATAGCTTTTATCTGATGTTAATCTGCTACCAATGAGAAAGTTTCACCACCACAGTCCCTGAGACATTCAGTTCATTAAATGATATTGATAATATATTACTGCAGAGTGGACATTTCAGAAGAAAACCATAGGCACACAAACATAGGGCTCAAAGCAACTCTCTGAGAAGGGGCACAGTCCATCCCCTGCCCCAGTTCAAGTCATCTACAGCAGTCTTGACAGGTTGCATCTAAATAATTCTTTAAATTCCCAAATGGAGATTTTCCAGTTCAGTTAAGCATTTTATTGTTGAGTTTAAATATACTTAATAAGTATAAGCCTTATCAATGCTCAAGCTGGACGTCCGTGGCCGTTGTTTGAATTCAGTACCAGAAAATGCTCTTTCTCTTAGCAGGGGCTTTTTATATACTTGAAGACTACTACAAGATCCATCAAAGTCTTCTCTGTAAATTAACCAAGTTTATTCCATTTTTCTGCTGAAGTAACATTTTCTGCATGTCCTGTTTCTCTCTGCAGGCTCTCTCCTGCAGCTCCATGAAAGCCCGTGGGTCCCCAAGGGCAACCTGTAACAAACTGTCAACAAATATTTGTCACATCACAAAAATGCATAAAAAAAATCACTGTGGAAATAATATCTGGTTCAGCTATTCTTGCTCATAAGAGACAGATACAAAACCCTGCATAGAGAAGTATGTGAAGCACTTCATCAATATTAATTTTTAACTTACTTTTATTAATTCATTTTGATGGAAATATTCAATTAGCCACTAGGAAGTAAAGGAGGGTTGGAATCCAAGAAGCATGTTTTTGGACGACTTTCCATTTCAGGGAATTCACATTCTGCCTACTCCAGCTGTTGACACTACCAGGTATTTGTCAGGGATTCCAGGCTGTTCTCAGTACAGTACAGGACTCTCAGTGAGTACAAAGGGTTGGAAACAACTTACACATAAACAGAATCCACAAAATCCTTTCAGATTTTCAAAACTCTGCAGTACCTGTGGTGACAATGTCATGTTATTGTCTTGAAGCACTACACTTCTGTAAGAAATAAAAAATGTGATTTAGCTATTACTCAAGGTCCTCATTGAATATTTGGAATCCAAGACATTTGGAATTATTTTGCTAGTTGAGCTATGAAGGTACACGTAGCTGTGGATAAGTTACCCTTTATCTTTGGCTGAAAGCTTTGTATAACAAATTATGCCCAAACTAATATATTTTCTTAAAATACATCTACTTTTTCAACAACTGACTTTGAGGCTCTCATTTTTTCCTAGTAAGTGACTCACTGACCTTTTTGTAGAGTTTTTCTTTTATTATAACCAGTTTTTATGGTCATTTCTATGATTATAATGTATTCTTATCATAACACTGAGGCATTTGTCATTGTCATAATATTATCATTTTGTAGCGTATATTTTGTACCCAATATTGAAATTAACTGGAGGTTGACAAAATACATATTTTTACAAATCTCGCTATGGCCTGTGCAAAACATCACAGTAATTTCTCAGATTCTGCCCATCTTCCTTCCTGCCTGGGGAAGAGGGAGGGATGGAGGTTTTGCAGGATATCTCAGTTTTTGAGTCACACCTACCCTGAGATTTGCATTGATGATCTTTGTAAGAGATCACTAGCCCTGTCTTGGTCTTTTCTTTTGGTGTCAATTGTTCTTCAGCCACCAGACAGATCTGAAACAAAGCATGGTAAGAGTATCTTACAAAAAAAAAAAAAAAAACAAAAAAAACCCAACTACTTTTTAAAACCTGATACTGTTTCTTTTCCATCACCTGGGAGACACAGCCAAATGCTCACATCTGCACAGGTCAGGTGCTCTCACTTCTTACAGCTTTAATCCATTTTGCCTTCTTTACTCTCTGGAGAAGGTCAAAATGAATGGTATTGACCCCAGGCATGCAAAATTTCAAAATCTCATTAACTTCATTGTTTCAGCACTTGGAGATTTTCATTAATTACCCTTCTCTGCCTCTGGTGTCAGCAAGAAGTGTCCTGTGGGTTGCTCACAGCTTCAGGAGCTGACAGATCATCAAAGATATCCTTATAAAGTTAATACCATAGAATAATTGTGCCTCCCATACCAGAACATTTTCAATTTCAGTGAAAACAGTTCCTGTGGCAGTTGATTTAGGTTTACATTTTATAGTTTTATATTCATGATCCCCTACTAGTACCTGATTTTTCAGATACTCTTCTCAGCACCTTTCAAAGTCAGTTCCTGTTTCTTTCACTAGGACATCATCGGCCCTTATGCTGATGGAACACATGAATATAACTTCTGAGGCTTATGTCTAGCTACATGTCAAAGGAATCAAAAACAAGATGTTTCTTGTGTGAATAAATAGAACAGTGCTAAGTTATTATGTAGTCCAAAACAAAAACAGATATTGGCTGATCTAATTAAGGAATTTGGAAATAAGAAAATACCTTTCCTCACTTCTCAGCAAGCTATTCAGTTCTGCTCAGCAATTCAAACAGCCATACCATTATCTCATGAAATCAACAGCTTGGACTTTCATACCATTGCATGTGATGTGCTCACTCTTCACTTGATGATGCGAAGCAGTTCGCAAGCAGAAGCACACAAAATTTAAATTTTTCATTATTTGCCTGCAGGCTAAAAACAGAGACTGATAAATTATACAATTTGAAAAAAATTGTGCTGTTTTTGCTATTTTTCAGGAACATGGATCTCGTTTTGACATTTTAAGTTCAATATGTGTGAGATATCACACAGAGTTGAGTGACACAGTATTTTGTAGCTGCTTTGCAAAAAACGGTGAAAAAATGGAGAAAAGTACTTAAGAAGCAAGATTAGCATCAGAACTTTTAGGACTATTACAATCTTTTAGAAAAATCAGATTATATAGATGTTTTCCACTTCCGGGAAAAGTTACTCTAAAATGACATCCTTGTTTGCACAAGGAAAGACAATTTTGAGATCTAGTTCTAAATTTTGTTATTTATGGTTTAAAAAAAAAAACCCTGTAAACAAGACATTCTTGACTATTAAGCACTGGGAATATGAACAAGTCAACTGTAATCCCTTTTTAAACATGATGATCAGTGACAGAATCCAGATCAGAACAGCATGAAGCTGAGTCAGGGGAGGTTTAGGTTGGATATTAGAAAAAGGTTTTCCACACAGAGGGTGGTGGGGTATTGGAACAGCTCCCCAAGGAAGTGGTCACAGCACCATCCTGACAGAGTTCAAGAAGTGTTTGGGCAATGCTCTTGGGCACATGGTGTGATTCTGGGCCTGTCCTGTGGAGGGCCAGGAGCTGGATTTGATGATCCTTGTGTGTTACTTCCAACTCAGCTTATTCTGTGATTCTATGTTAACTCAAGAAAGAAGTTCTGTATGCACTCTTTTTTCAGGTAACAGCATGATCTGGCTTTCCTGTTCACTGTAGAACAGATCTGTATCACCGTGGTTAAATAGTCTCTTACTAGTATTTTCATGATAAACAATATTTCCGCATGATCTGCATTGAGATGAGCAAAGCTTCCATAGAACCCTGTATTTATATCACTGCACTGACAAAAAACACTGAAACCCATTCAAGTTAAGCTAGGAAAAAGAAGCTTTGCCATAAATATTGAAAACTATGGTCTGAAATTCCTAGGATTTTATTAAATACCAGGAGATAATGAGAAAAATAACAGGAAAGTGAAAACAGAAAAAATATAAATAATATCTAGTACAGAAACACAAATGAAAACAGAAAGATTTTTTCAGGAAAATTCAAACACCAAGGTGAACTCTTGTGAAGTACCTCTGTAGATAAAAAGAGAGGTGGAGAGGAAAATCAGGTAACAGATAAATGAAAAATAGGTAAAGAAAACAGAAACAGCTTCAACCAGACACAGACACATCTGTGCCCTCCTTGCCCTCCAAGAAAGGGCTAAGTCCTTTGCAGGTGGTTCTTATCATACTCCCACCATGTATGAGCAAACCTCACCATTGGAAGGGAATCTTTGGAGCTCTCACTTGGTGCTATAACCACCCAGGAGATACCTAAAGGATTTTCACTTGCAGCCCAGGAAATCAGCTGTCTGACATCCTCTGCAGTTATCTGTATAGCCTGTGAACGTGTGACTGAAGTCAAGCAGGAAAGCCAATGCCTCAGCCTTGCCCAGGGAGACCTTGATGTCATATTCGGTGCATATACACCTCCAATACCTGTCAGAGCTATCTATGGGCATTCACTTCTTTCCTAGCACCAAAAAGTGGAGGTGAACTCACTGCTTTTGCACTGCACTTCATTTCACACATTCCAAGGATGATGGTGAGAGAAAGTCCTTCTTCTACTGCAAAAAATTTTCAGTATTTGGTACTCCAGTTACTGCCAAAGCCCATGTTTTTAATATCTGCCCAAATCATTGAAGAACTACTTGACAAAGAAGTACTACTACTAAAATGAATGGTGTGAAAGAGATTAACTGTTCACCAAATGGAGTGAGTGAAGCATTCACTAAATGATACAGAGGATTGGCCCTGTCTGAGAGGCACTGTAGATGAAACTGAAATAAGGTATTTCCACTCATCTTAAGGACCTTTTACAGCACATCTTCAGCACCCTAGAGAAACCCTTCTTACAGCTGACTGTGTCCCAGCTGCAGGATGGG
This sequence comes from Argya squamiceps, assembly GCA_037834095.1. Taxonomy (NCBI): domain Eukaryota; kingdom Metazoa; phylum Chordata; class Aves; order Passeriformes; family Leiothrichidae; genus Argya; species Argya squamiceps. Next base: position 102,829,050 of record JBBMKD010000102.1, on the reverse strand, counting down.
AGTTTGTGTGTTTATTCACGCCTAGTAACTAAGAAAGGTGGAGTCTTTAATTTAACCAAAACTCACTTGCCAAATGTCTTCATTTGGGTAGCCAATGTTCCATAGATTAAAGCTAATATGTCTGTATACTGGAATAAAATATTCTATAGCATCCCCTCATTGCAAAAGACTTGGCGTCGTTTAATCAGTACAGTTTTTTCAAACATCCTTTTTTTGAAATATTCACATTACCCCATCTCCTGAAATACCAGCTACAGGATCTGCTAGGTTTTCTTGAACATTCACATATAAAGGAAGGTGTAAGAAAATCAAAACACACAGACTTGGTTAGCTTTGTACAGGCCATGAGTGATATTGTGTTGTAAGTCAAAGCAGCACACCACAATATTCAGAGAAATCTATAAAACAGAGCCAAAGAGATTATGTATGTTATTTCTTCACCCTAAGAATCAACTGTCTTTCCTGACAGATTTCCCTCCAGCCTGTTCTTAAAAGCAATCTGGCAGATTCCAGGATTCTCTTGGCAATTTATCTCAGCACTTCATTGCTTTGTTGAAAGATTATTTCTCATCCTGAAGTCAATTCCTCAACTTAGTATTCCCAGTCTTCAAAAAACAAGAAATGTAGAAAAGAAGTTGTTCTTCTTTCTTGTCTCTTTTTTTTTTTTTTTTTTCAGTTTTGAATTGGAAACCTGTTGAAAGAGATTAAAAGAAAGAAAGCAGAAAAAAAAGATGGTAGAAAAGGAGAAATATGCAGTAAATTCTATTACTTTATCTGGTCAATCTTACATCTTACATGATTATGTGGTTTATTTAGATACTTTTTAAAATTTTTTGTCATTCATACACTTATTAAATTTAATACCCATACGAGCCACATCTCTGCAGTGGAGGCTGTGCTGCCACAGGATGTTATTACTTTGTGTAACTGAGGGGTAGTGCATTAGTTTATACACGCCATAATGTGGTGCTTTCTTTACCACAACACCATGACTAATGTTCATCTTGTGAACTTTTGTAACTTATAACCTCCTCTGCAGTGTTCCTGGATTGCTCTTACTCTCCATTCTGCACCTGTGTATGACTATCCTGACCTACATTTGCATTTCACATTGATAAATTGCATTCTACTTCTTTCTAAATCATTGTTCTTAAAAAAAAAAAAAGAAAAAGAAAAAAACTCTACTCTTATCCTTCAACAAGCTTGAAATCCTTAGGAACTCTAGCTTTAGTAACTTCTATTTTTAAGGACTCTTCCTCCAAAGATAAAACTTTGCAGTCCTTTCAGATCTTAGTCTCATATTCCAAAGAGTTCTCTTTCAAAAAATTCTGAGAAGGAGGAAAAAAATCCCAAACTGATGAAGTTGCATGTGTGTATCAGACAACATTCATATCTTATGAAGTACGAAATTAAATATTCAGGCATGCTAGAGCAATACTTCCTAATTCAGTCCTGAGAATTAAACTAAAAACAGATTTTGTAGACAAAGGCATATTTTGTTCAACCCACAAACCACATGTAAAGTCTTTAGTGGCATTTCTCAGTCAAACAACCCATCCCTTGAAGACAATCATAAAATGGCTATTTCCAAACCCTGAATATGCTAATGTAGTATTTCTTTGAACGCATAAGTAAAATAAAACCTCCAATTACAAAACCATGGAATGGGCCTTTTTAATTCTTATGATGATTTGTCTTATTTTGTAAAAGTAATCTCATCCAATTTAAGGGTAATATTTTTCTTTAGATGCCAAAAGGAGTGTGAGTACTGAGTATGACCTCACTTTCAAACAGGGGAGGGGGGACAGAAAAGCTGATTATGAGTGTTGAACAAAGCATGATCCACTTATGGTCAAATTCTGCATAAAAATGCCTTTTTCCCTTTCATTAAAATTTATTCAAAGAACAGATGGGCATGGGTCTTTTAACATTTAAAATGGTCTCAGGTGTTTAGAAGCAATGATACATGGAAGCTTGTCAACAAATGGCCTAAGGGGTGAAGAAGCTTGACAGTAATAGAGAACCAAATATTCTTTCAAATACTTTCAGAAACAAGCAAAACATTTTTTTCTTTAGACACACAGGACACATAAAAGCAAACTCTACATTCTATTTTTTTATAATTTTAATGTGTGGCTTCCTTAACAGTGAAGAAAAGTGGATTCTTCTTGGATTCTACTTCTGGTTTTCTCTACGGATAACTTCTATTTGTGCTATTCTTCCACAACTCCTTTTCAGATATTAGCAATATCAGTAGAAAGAAGAACTAGTGAGCTGAAACATTTGTTCATCAGGCTGCAAGTAGAGGAGCTCTGCATTCAGTGTAGACCAAACACGTGCTCCTGTGTGTGAATGGAATATGCTCTGGAATAAAGTGTCACAAAATGACTCCAGAAGTATCCTAACCATGGCTAGTTTATTTAAAGATAGTCATGATTTCTCTTTAGTATAGTCTATCTCATCCAAAGGAATAAAATTTTCCTCGTCAACAACAGCGGTGGGATGGGCTGTTTAAGTGGATGACTTGGATGTGTTGAGGGCAACAAGGTCTAAAAGAAGCCTTAACAGTGAAATACTTGGATATTTCTGCTTCATATGACAAATGTGAATTATGTGTGAATGCAATTCCTGTTCTCTCTCCACTGAAGACAAAAATCCTTCTTTTGGAAAAAAGTCTCTCTTTGCAATCCTGTATCACCAGGACTTTTGGCGAGCAGTGGTCTTGAGCATGTGCACATGCTGGCAGGCTGTAGTGAAGAATAAATCTCAAATTAAATCAAATCTTTCCAGCAGGGATATCTAGGAAAATCACTAGGATCACTGAAGTTCCAGTTCTTCCTGGACTTCCCAGAAGACACCCAAAAACCTATTACCCTCAAAGTTAGCTGAAAATTACTGCAACATCAATACTAATTTTGGGAACATCTAGGAATCCTTCGAGCACTTTGGCTACACTTAAGACTGTCACACTGTGAGAAACATACTTTCTTACTTTTTAAAAAAATAGTAAAAGGTAATCACAGTGGGTATGGAAAAAGCAATATTCTTGAGGTGCAATGAAAGTTGTTATTTGTTTGATGCATGCACCTTTTTAAAGACCCCTTTTTTTTATATATATACTCAAGAAAAGCATACAGATGTTACCACAGAGCCATGAAAAAATTTAACTCTGTTTAAGGGGTTAATGAAAGGCAAAACAAAGCAGCTGTAACTTTAAATCCTGATAATTTAAAATATGCTGCTCTGTCATTATTACAACTCATAAAAAATGTATTGTTGCCATAACAACCGCCTCATCACATGTGAGACTGCCTGAAAAACTCAAGCTTTCTTTAATCAGACGGATACATGGGCCCAAACCTGAAAATATTTCACCAATACCTTCATGACATTTACGCTCTCGCAAAACGAACTTTAATGCACACAATTACACACAATTATTTTTTAACAATCGTTATTATAAGGAAAAAAAAACCCCACTATTACCAGAAGACTCTAACAAATTCTGTTTCTCCTCCTAGGCAGAAAATTTGTGTCAGAGAATGATTGCATTTCTTCAGATGGAATAGGGTCGATGAATGCATTCAATGTACATTGTCTTCACTGCCATCATTTTCCTGGGGCTGCACCATATATCATTTGAGTAACAGTCCACATAAATCCCAGATGGTGGCAGGACTTGCAAATGATCTAATGTGGCAGCCCCTGCCTACATGCAAGGATTCATTGAAGAGAATTGCATTTTAATGGCAGTAGAATGTATGCCACCTGGCTCCATCTCATAGAAAGCCTACACAAAAGAGCAACCACATTTCCCATCCCATGGGCCTGAAACCAATGGCTGAGTATGGGACCTGCTGCTAAAGTTGCAGAGTTCAAGCAGAAACATGGAGCTGGCTGGAAGGATGGCCATACAGAATGATTGGCAGCATGTCCCCATGCCCTGTGGCAGGCCATTGCACAGCTGCTGCATGGCACAGGTGAGATGGACAGCAGTGCAGTCACACTGGTCTTGGCTGCCCAGAAGTTATCTCTGCAGCAGTGGCCACCTCATTCCTGCCCCAGACTTCTACAGGAACTGTCTCCTCAGGCAGTCACACACTTGGGCTGAAGCCCCCAGCCTGAAGGAGACAGCAGAAGGACTTACGCCTGAAGTCCCATTCCCGGGGAGGTTAATCACCAAATTAGTAGGTATCTGGGGACATTGGCTGGGCTTGGATCAAAAATTTTGGCTTTGATGGAGCAGGGCTTTAAGTCACACCCTCCAAATTTTAGTTTCCACAACTGAAGTTTTCCAGCAAAGTCTTATTTTCTTGGATTTTTGTGGGTCAACTCTCCTCTGCCACACAAATTATGTTTAATGTACTACATTTAATTATAGACATAATATATCCCTTTCTTTCCACATGGGTATTTTCTTCACATTTTGCTAATTTTCAATCTTAATTATCCTTAAGTGACATTTAACAAGTAAATATGTTCCTTTCTAACATATTATGCTCTTGTTTAATCATGGTTTAATCTGATTTTCTGCTTTGGTAGTGGTTGAAGTGCTTGACTATAGCAACCTTGCTTTCTGTGATTCCTTTGCTCTGTGTTTCCTGATTTTCTTTTTCCAAAATATCCCCAAACATCCTCAATGTGCTCATACAGTCAGTGGTGCTAAGTGCCCAAACTAGCTGGATAAGTGGAAAGAGTGTTGTCGCCTTGTCATTATACCATTCAGGCTTCAGCAAATACCCTCATGAAAATGTAACAGCCCAGAAATATGTTTCTCCTTCAACTGAAATCCCATTGTATTCTTCTACTACATTTTTTCCCATACTTCCACAGACTGAGCTAAATTTACCTCTAAAAAGGAGTAGGAAACAAGAAAACAGCACAGAGAACTCATATGGTTCAGAGGAATATGTATCTAATGTCAGAAAATGGTGGATTAGAGAAACCCCTGGTCTGATTCATTCTGGCAGTTCCTGACTTTCCTCTGTTTTTCTATAGAAATGCACAAACAATAGGTGAAACACCAGGCCTTGGCACACACCTGCCTTACTGATAGCTCCCACACACAGAGAGGAGGTGGGTATTACTTTGGGAGAGCTTTCAGGAGAAGAGCAAAAGAAAAAAGAGATGATAGGACAAAACCGGGAGTGAATCAAACCCGCAGTCTCAGGGAATGGTTAAAGGCAGAGTAAGGAGGAAAGATGCAATCCTCAGCCACCAATAAACCATTTCTCTCACGAGTCACCATTCAAAATTCATGCTGAGTCACAAGCTCTATAAGCAGTAATTTTAGGAAAGATGATTGTTAGTTAGTTGAAGTACAGTGTGAAAGGTCCCTTAAAACATTAATCTGCTTTGGAAATATTTTAGGTCATTCAAGAAACACACAAAACAATCTTCTCTGAAACCCATCTGTCTTTCCAGACAGCTTTGGATCACAAAGAATTAGCTGTTTATTTTGCTCATATTTCTATTAAAGGGTTATATGTAAAACTTAGTACTAATGAGATGAAAAATAATGGCATTCAACCTCCATTCCCAAATGAATCCCTCCCAGAAGTGTTTCATGTTAAATGTCGAGATCGTTATGCAATTATATTTCAAATTCACACACAGACGTACTGTGCTTGCATATTTAACTATGTTTTCCTATACAAGACTGCTTTCTGTCTTTCAGACTGAATCACTAGCTGAAATGTCCCTTCTGGCCACATTTAAAATCTTGATTATAATCCTTGATGAAACAGGGAAATGAACAATCCTTGTATTTAATCATAATAAATTAAACTAATGAGCTTTCCTGGCAGATTTATTACTTTTCCTATGGATGAAGTTCCACTGGCTGATCATATGCAAGCCAAAGAAAGTCTTACATAAGGGAAGGGGAGGGGAAAGAGGTGCATAATATTTTACTTGAAAATGGTGGATTCCCGATATGTTCCTAAGAACAACTAGGTTTGTGATTTTTCCTTCACAATTGTATGAGAACCATAGAGGAAGAGTCAAAGGTGAAGTTCAGAGACTCAACAATGGTGTGACGAGATGTAAGATAGTTCAGGAATGGTTTTTAGCCAGTAGCAGTCCTATCTGACACAAGGAGATAGGCTTTTGTTGCATTCACAGAGTACAGTACAGTGACACTTTTGGCAGCATGCTAAAATACATACTTCAAAATTGCATGTACTTACTTAAGACTATACATGAAAAAAGGTAATATTTTCCACTTAAATCCAAGAAGCTGTTGAAGTACTTTTACTTTTTCATCAGGAAAAGCAGCTTAGGGTGGGGTTTGGTCTTGACCCTGCCGAGATTTTTCCCTGTAACATGGAGACAAAATCTGGATCCTGAACTGCAAGCAGAACCAGACAGAGGCTTTCCTCCTTGAGTTTCCTGGCCCTTTTCGAAAGTAGACACAAAACAAAAGTTGTGCCCTCTCTTCACATTTGTCTCAGGGCTGTACTAATGGTGGCTGGTAGCAAACCAGAAGAAGGCATGCCCCAGAGTGAGGTGACACACCATCCAAGGGAGCTGTGACCATGCATGAACTTTGACAGGCAATTGTTAGCAACAGGATTGTGGGTGGTGTAGCAATAAAATAAAGTTCAGTGCATGAAAGGACACAAAAATCTCCATAACCAAGTAATAGTAATTTGCCCTTGCAATTCTTTTCCTTCTTGTTCTCCTGACAATCAGATAAAGTGTGGGAGGCCATCTGTCTGCAAGCAGAAGACAATCACTGTTCTGCAGTCCCCAATAGGGTGGACTTAGTCACTGCTTAAGGAGAATCACAGGTCTGAGTCAATTACCGCAGACTTTCTGTACACAATACACTTGCTTCTTTACTCCACTCAGATAGAAAAGTTTTAAATTTTAAATGTAATCCTACAACTTTGTTTTCAGACCTCTTGTAATAAAACAGGAAGTGCTTAATGTTTCTACTTCTGGAAGTTTGGTCATTCATACTCAGTCACTTTAGACCATGCCGGCCCAGGGACATGGCTAAAATTTGTTGACATGCCTTCCAAAGACTGGTCAATTTCCAAGCACCTTGTTAAAAGAAATGAATTATGTTGTCTTCTGTTGCAGATAAAAATTGTTCCAGACACCAGCAGCCAACTTGGGTATCAAAGAATTTCTGGTCCAGCGGAGCCCTCACAAGCCTAATCAATACTTCAATTGGATACTGCCCAGCAGGACACTAGCTCTGTAATTATTTTCTTTTGAATTTCTTCTCACCCCATGAAGTATCAGGTAAGAAAAATTTCCAATCCAAAAACGAACCAAGACACAGAGATGTATAGCAAAAGCGATAGTGAGAGAGCTGGGCAGATGCTTCATTACAGGGTTACAGGCTACTGACATTTGACTGACATTCCTACAGCAAAAGACAAACAAGCTCTGGCTACTAACATTCATTTTGCTCTCTCCTGCATACCTCCCTCAGAAGTGGTAACCCTCTGATAACTGCTCCTGGATTCTCCCCTAAGAAATGGGTAAGATGGGGCTCCAAGCACACTGCGCAAAGGCAAGCACAACAGAAAGAGAAGAAATAATATTAAATTGCAGTGTTCTTACTTTCTTCTTGACTAGGTTTGCTGCTTCTGGGTGACTATGGATTCAGCATAATATACATGGAGAATTTAATTAAGGAGAGCCAATGAAAGCAAACCTTTCCCTGCTCAGTACATGTAGGCTGATTTCAGTTTTAGAAGCTTGCGTGATTTCTGCAGGAAGCAGTTATACAGAAAAGTAAATTTTAATTGTTCTTCATTCTTAAACTCTGTTTGATTACATCTGGTAAATATTGTGCCCTAAAGTCATTTAATTATTCAGCTTTTCCACTTCAAAATAATATTAGTGCTGTATGAAAGGTTACCTGGAGGGCCAATTTTAATGGCTGAATACATCCTGAATAAAAATATTCAAAATTATTTCCTAATGTTTACCAACCCCAGATTTATGAACACTCTTCTACAAGCATAGTTAATTTTCAGTGTGCCCATCAAACTTCATTTATTTTTCTGATTTAACTGCTGGGCTACTCCAGTTGTGGATTTCTGGATATTTTGGAAACAGGTGGCTGTTAAACTAAGTTCTGGTTGAGAGGACAGTATTAATCAATATATTGCAATTTGTAAGACACTTAAGACTTGAATCCCCCATTAAATCCAAATCTACCCTCACAAGACACTAATTATGGAAATGCATTCATTTATTTCAATGATATTAGTTACACATCAACATCTGCCTCAGACAGATGAATTAAAAAATACTGTTGCAAGTTAACATGGGGTTCTTAGGCACATGAGAAGGGAGATGCAGCACCAGGCTACCACCCTATCCAACAGAATTTAATTTCTATACACTTATAATTATTTAAAAGATGACAGATAATTTCCAAATACAATCAGAGAATAGAAATAGATGAAAATCAGAAGTTACCTGAAATCTTTCAGTATAAAAACCTCATATTTTTACATTGATTAAAGTCCCCGACTGAGCAAATATTTATTTGGAGTCACTAGACTATACTCTCCATCATTTTACGTGCTGCTATTTTGTGCAATAAAAAGTATAGGAAGCACAGCAGTATCTGTCAAAAGTATTGGCAAAAATAAGGTGATCAATTTCAACAATTTTGCTAGTTATAGTATAAAAAATTGTCTTATTGCCCTGCCTATAATAAATAATTATCTTCACATGGGTTTGAAAAAATAACATTACAGTTATGTGAATTCATAACTCTTGGGGTATCTAAATAGGGAAATAATATCTAAGGTAAGCAAAGCCTTCTGGAGCCTTCCCTTACAAACCGCAATCATTCAGTAAAGACAGTGCAAAGTTCAGCAAAGGCAGCTGGAAGGCTTCTGTGAGCCTCAGGAAGGATTGATCAGACCACGACAAAAGCACTTCAGTCAAACATAAATAGAGCTCACATTCATTCAATAATGGTATATGGCTTGTTTAAAAGATGAGGAGCTTTTTTGTCTTCTAAAAAAGAACATCTGAATTGAAAGTGTGATGTAAAAACCCTTACAAGCAGATGAATCAAAATGGATTTTCACCATCTATTGGGTCACACATCCATAACCCAAGCCCCTTGGTTCCCACAGATTTAGTGTCTGTTCCAAATCATGAGGCACTTTCCTGTTTAAATTGCTAAGGCTTTACTTTTAGCACTGCAACAATATGGGTGGTTTAGGCAGAGGTAAATTTCTGGACAGGAAACAAGATCTGGTTCAGCTTGAACATCTTGCAAAAAGAAAAGGAAAAGGAAAAGGAAAAGGAAAAGGAAAAGGAAAAGGAAAAGGAAAAGGAAAAGGAAAAGAGGACAAGAAAAAGAGAAAAAGTGACTGAATGACAACAGCCATGTAATTTTTCAAAGTGAAAGGCAAATATTTGACAATGTTATAATAGACTCAGACTTCTCCAGACTCTGCTGCGAAAAATATACCTATTTCTTCAGGCCTCACGGGTAAGTGAGGGGTTGGGGGTGTTGGTCTCAAGGTGAAGTCTCACCTGGGCTTGAGATCAGGTTTACAACCACACAAAATCAATCAACCAAAACCCACCCAGACAAAAGGGATGTGTCTACACATTTGTCTCTGAATTGCAATTCCCTGAAGTGATTCAATGTTGTTGAGCTTCCTGGTCGAAAAATGGACTTTCCTTGAGGTATCCCTAGTGCCCATTCTGAACAAAACAAGAGATGCTACAGGCAAACAGGGAGTTCTCTAAGCAAATCTTTGCAGAGGCCCCAGGTAATCAGAACACAACATGAACTGGCCACAACCACTTCTTCCCCAACACACCTTCTCATACCACCGTCTTCAAAGTAAGGGGGGGAGAAGGAGGAAAATCCTCAGCCATCAGAACTTTTGATGGAAAGTCCATGTGCTTTTGCAGGCATGAGAGAAGCCAAAAGTTGGATCTCCTAAGGCTAATCATGATTTGGAAACTACACCCCAAAGTCCTCACTGTGTTAACACTTCATTTCAGGAAATAAAAAATAATAGGGAATGAGTGTGAATGCTGTGTTTCACTAGCTGAGCAGTCTTGGAAGAGATTCCAAGAACTCCTTCATATACTTGAGAGTGCTGCTGGCACCAAAATCCTCTTGTTTTACTGAGATGTCGCTTTCACCTAGGTGGATAAATGTTCAGCTTCCAGTTTTCAAACAAATATCATCTCACTTGTGAGGTTCTTTGTCTTCCAAACAAAGCTTTAGCATTTTGGGATGTTTTCCTGAAGAATTTCAGCCTGATGGATATTGGCAGTGGAAGGCATGTTAAATAATGCATGAAGAAAAGGATGGACACAAGAAGTGTCAGTTTTCCATTTTATACCCTTTTCCCCTGCAGCCTTTGAAACATATTTTATGCAGTTTCTTTATAATTCATACAAATATATAAAGGCTAACCCTTCACATTAGGCTCTCATTCATATACTGTGCAAATTCATATGCAAAGTAGATGTAACCCTCAGGCCATTGCCACATGCCCAGCTGTAAAAGAGGTACCACTGTGTCAGGCAGCATTTTTTGTTTCTGGCAATCCCTCTGAATTTAAGTCAGGAATGAAACAAAATGGAACAGACAAAGGCAGTATATTTTACACTCCTTTACACTGGAAGTACAAGTACAGATCAACACATTGTCTCTAACCTTGTAAGATTTTTAACTGTCTCCAGGGTAAATACATCAGCCTCTACTTTTGCTTCTTCTCCTAAAAAATGCCCACAGTTCAGTCAATGATTTGAAAGTAGTGGTGTAGTAAGATATTATCTCAAAAACTGATTCCATATGTACAACAAACATCCCTTATTTCAAACACACATCTATTTGCATTGCTTGCTCAGAGCTAGACTGTGACAAAACAAATGGATGATCTCATTCAAGAAATCTTCTTTCTAATGATACATATTGGCATCATATATTTTGACAAAGAAAATACCTCAGCTTACTAAGAACCTGTCACCACACTAATGTCAATATGGAACTGAAGAGAAGTATCTCAAAATGTTTGTTTCAGCATGATCCAAAACCAACTGAAACCACTGCAAAGTCTTTCACATTCTTTCCTGAACTTAGTCTTAATCCCTTCCAGGCGTCACACTCTATCCTGCATTGATACTCTCACCTAAAAAAAGCCAAAATATTTGTGCATCAAAGAACAATTAGTCTGAGAAAAGCAAGAACAAAAATACTTTAAAAAAACATTTTCTACTAAAAATTTAATATTAGTATTTTACCACTAGGCTAAAACAGCATAATACAATCATGAATGTTGACATAAGACATCCATTAAAATCTTAATTAAAGTGCATTCTGCATAACAGCAAGTCTTGGCAGTGCAAGTCATCTACAAAACACCATGAAGTGCATTTGAAATTTGAAAAGAGCATGTGCAATTCTTTTTAAAAAATACATAATTTTTCTCAAGAAACAAGGAAGTTTAATAACATTCAAATTGCCCAGTTCTTCAGGTTTGCCTGAAATTACACACACATCATATAATTTGGTTCCTATAAATGCTATTATTTATCCTACCCAAAGCTATCATACTATCTAGATTGAGGTCCCAGTAAACTGGTGTTTTTGCAGAAGGGCTTAACACTTGTAGCTCTGATCCAACAAATTCTCTCCACCATAATCTCTTTGGAATTAATAATTTATTATATTTAATGAGACTTCTAACATGCAGAAAATTAGACAAGTCGTTATGTCTTCAAAGGATCATTTCCTGCCAGGCAAAAGTAAGAAAGCAGCAGACACTCAGTAGGAGGGATGATCATTCTGGCTTAGACAAACAGCTCACTTTTTCTTTTAAAGGTATGAATTAATCATCTCCAGTTACCTCTTGTGAAGCCATTGCTGCTTGATTTTTATATATAACTGTATGTCTCAAGTCTTTATATTCAAGAGTTGCACATCTGTCAATTAGCATTAATGTGATATGAGGCTCTGTTTGTTAGGCTTTATGAGAGTTTAAAGTAGTTAATTTCTTCTCAGGTTGCTCCTAAGCATTGAGCTTAACTTCAAAACAGTAAAATCTCACTTTCCTCTCTTAAAACATCCTTCATTCATCTCTTTGTCAGCAAGAATCCTATTTCTTTTAAACAAATACTGTTGTTTATTGACACTGTGACAGCCAGTTTGGGCAGCAGTAAAAACATGATCCTTGTCCTCCTCTGCTTCTTCCCTTCCTTTGGATCTCATGTGCACCATGCTGGATGAAGAATTAAAGGGTCTTCACCAAAAGAGACTACCCCAGACATCTTTCCTGGGTAAGGTCAGCTGGTTCAGATTAAAACCTCAGATTCAGACACACTCAGAAAAATGCTCTTGCTTGAGCCAGCTCATCCCCGTAACACATGGCCAGAGGAGGAAGTGGCCCTTGCCTCATAAGAAGGTTTATTGCACCCTTGTGAAGAAGTCACTGTGTTGTCTATGTTTGGTTACAGTTTTATTTTAGAATGAAGCATATTCAGTAAACATGGTAAAAGGAAGCTATGAGAAAAATGGGAATATGCTAAACCAGGGTAGAGGTCAGCAAAAAACAGATGCCAATGTAAGAAAGGTGGGCCAGACTTAGAAATAATAGGATATGGCTTTACACTAGGGAAATCAAGTATGGTAGGATTCAATAATGCATGTGGGGATAAGACTCTGGTGTGAGTATCTTAGATTTTCAGTCCGTTCTTATTTTCAGGGTCTGATATGGTTTCCACTTTTTCATTCATATATGACAGACCCTGGTTTCACTTCCTTAGGCTGTGGGACCAATCAGAGTGAAAACAGAAAAGCGGGAGGTGAAACTGTTGTGTAACCACTGTAGAGGCTAAATATTTGCTCAGAACTTGCCATTCTTTCCTTAGGGGTCTTTGGAGGAAGAGACTGGAATCAAGACACACGATTCATCTTGTTTGCATCAGCCTCTTGCACTGCTCCAAGATAGGAAAAGCATGTGCAGAATTACAGAAGATCTATTGAGTCACCAGGTTTCGTGACCAGCATGGAAACAGTGTTAGCTGTTGCTTTTTTTCTTTGGGGCTGAAGGACGGGATTTAGCATCTGGGATAATTTTTTTGTGCTATGATTTCTTTAACTACTGCCTTTGCAATGTATCAAAAAGAATGTGGGTGCCAATGCTTCTTGAGATTTCCTCCGCATTTACCTTTTCTCATTAGAATTTATTTTAATAATCACACATTACTACAGAGCAGCAAAAACGTGCCCTTGTTTCTGTCAGAAATATTGCACTTGGTATGCAAAGTTGTTTTTAATCTTCAGATTGGTCTGCGTATGTACAGATAGCGCCTTACAGCATTGTTTTCGCAGCCTTAATGGGGAAAATGTACGCACTGGGGCAAAGTAATTGGATTTCGGCTGAGAAGCAGCATTTGAATGAAATCAATAAAGATTCTGCCATCTAATATTTTAAGTTTGGTACAATGTGTATACTGCAGGTCAGTGTAAATTCATTAAAAAGATCAATGTGATGAAATTTGTCTTGGGTGCCTTGAAATATCCTAGGGTGACTTGAGAGGAAGTTGCCAAGGAAACAGGAGATGCAACTCAGAGAAACATTTAGGTGTTTTAAGTTGATGTCTGAATTCTACTGAGTTTCTGAAATAGTATAATATAGGAAGTTGTCATGGAAACAAAATTCAACAAATGGTTAATGAATAGCCAGGCTGGGCTACTACTCCAGGTGGCTGTGTCAAACAGCTTGGACCAGAAGACCCTTAAAAAACAAGAACTCTCCACAGGTCCGTGGTTGTTGCTTTTCACACATCTTTAGATCTGTGTTAATTTTGGATAATATATATCATAACTCCTTAACCAGCATCTAGAAGCTGTCCTACAGGTAATCAACCTGCTTTGAAGTTCAGATATAACTCTCTTGTATTATTGTCCATATTAAATGAGACATTTTAATTAAAAATACTTTTAAAGCCCAATTTGTATCTTGATTGGTGTCTCTTCCAAAGGCTTTTTGTTTGACAGGATGTTTTGGTTTTCCTCTTTTACCCTAGGTTTAGTCCCATGTCTACTTTTCTTTAATAGCAAATCCTTGCCAAAGTTATTTCAATTTCTGTAATAGAACATAACAGTCATTTTCCAGGACCATGCAAGCATCAATGTTTTTCTTCCTTTATTATTCCATTTCAGCTTCTCAATTTCCTGTCTCATTAGGTCTGAGGCATTTGTTAGCATGTGTACAGTGCTTTAGGGTCTCAGCACCAATGTGAAAACTCATAACTTCCCATCAAATTCAAAGGAAAAATCTAAGAACACCTACAGTAGCCCCCAATCCATATTATTTTTTAATGCATTGAGGAAATCATGGCATTGGCAGTCTCAGGGAGATTAGCTGATACAGGCTCCATAACTGAACATGCAGAAGGCATTTCATTCTATTATATACAGAAATACATATATGTACATGTATACATACATATATATATACATTCTGTTCTATGCAGACAGACTACACCTAATGAATAGAATAAGATAGACAAAGTAATTAAAATTCTTCTGCATGGGAATTCCTTTCATAAAGCTACTTAAAAGTCACAATAATTTTACTTCCCCAATGGAATGCCCTCAAATAGTTGTTCCTGGGAAGTATTTCCTAACACTCATACTAAGAGTATTAAATACTCATGCTATATAATTTACTATAAAGCTTATGGTCTAGCTTCAGCCTGTCATTTATTAAAAATAACCGCTTTTTGAGACATTTCACAAACATTTTTGTCCACCTCAAATAGCAAGGAATTAAGATGCCAGGTACTGTGTGACAATATTTGTAGCTACTTCACCATTTTAAGTTATAGCTACAATTGTAAAATATGCATCATGTCATTTCTGCCAGCTACACACACACACACACACAAACACACATGGGACATTTCAAAGCATATCCGTGGTTGTGCAGGAATGAAGGTAAAGAAAGCTTGTGTCATTTGCTTGGACACTAAAAATGCCATATGCCTCTAATGAGGTTTAGCTTTTCCATGAATACTGAAAATTTTTCCCTTTGATCCCTTCACCTCCTCCTCACTACTGTACCACAATGGTGACAGAAGTTGGTGGAGTATCCACCCACCCTGTGGTTCTGTCTCCCTATGCCTGCTGCCCCAGGTTGTTACTCATTTAATGCAGCTGCACTGATGGTAAACAGGAAAAAAATTAGGAAATCCAATTTAAAAATACAATATTTCTAGCCTAGCAAGACCCCTCCAATTTGCTATGGGGTTTTTGTGGGGTTTTTTGACCTAAAGAAAGGGAACGTAAGATGGAGTGTTACTTTCAAATCCGTCTTCACATGAGCTTCACCAGGTCCAGATGGATGCTTAAATAGAAGAAAAAAGAGAATCCAACTTTTACAATCTCATTAAAATTCTGGAAATATCAGCACTTCCCTAGACTTTTGAATAAAGATTTCTAGGACAATTTCAGCTTTTATGTAACTTCCTGGACTCCATGGTTACGTAGAAAAGTACTTAAAAGGTTTAGAAAGAGAGGACAGAGAGGCTAAGCCCTCTATAGGAGTTTTGTGTGGTTTTTTAACATCTACATATTTAAAGAGAGAGGTTTAAAGCATAATACGTGAATGATTGGGACTGGTCAAGAATCAAGACCCCAAATGTGAACACATGCCCTTGTGTGGGAGTGCAATTTTCAATTTTAAGTTTAATTCATAAGTTGATGTTCTTTTGTAAAATGGTTTGTTCTCTGTACCCCTTTTGTTACCCACTTTTGGTTTACCCCTGTTTTTTCCCCAGTGACAGTTCTGTGATTGGTTCTGTATTCTCCCTAAGTTTTCCCCCCAGAGACAGTTATCTGTTCATCACCTCATAGATAGCCTCCTGCTGCTGTCTATCATTTTTGGGGTCGCTCCCCACTTCTGGAAGATTCTGAGAGAGGCATTGAGTGATTGGACAGAATCCTGATTGTCACCTTCTAATATTCACTGTATGGCTGTTTTATATGTTTGTTTATGATATGAGCCACCTCCCTGTTAAATCTTATTGGTCCCCCTCTGTGTTACACCCCCAGTTATAAGTTCTCATCGGAGAGTCAGTCGAGGTCTTCGGGCACACGGACACTCGAGGTGAGGACCCCACACTGGAGTTCCAATAAACTCATTGTGACCCAGCCATCCCGGAGTCCCCCCTTTTCTTCCTCCAGCCATCGCCACACAGGCGCAGCTGAGCCAAAAAGATCCCACTGGAGTGTTACCTGTGCCAAGGCTAGCTGGCTTGAAAAACAGGCACAGTAACACCCTTGGAAGCCACACACAATTTCTTTTACCACCAATCCTCCTAGTAGAAAATCTAAATAGAATTAGAATTTTACCAAGCACCAGATGATGTCCCTGAGCTGTGAAGGGTACAGTAAGATAGAGAGGAAGAACAATTCATTGTCATGCCCAACGTAGTAGTTAAGCCTACCTTGCCCTTAAATGTATTTTGCAACTTGTATGATTTTGTAATTGTACAGCTTTGTGCTAAAGATAATACAATAACCTTGAATTGTGCTTTACAGCAACACAATCAATTAACTACTTACATATAGACAAACACTTGAATACATTGTTTTGTGTCTGGATGCTACGTTACACTTCTCTCGTAGACTGCATTCAATTAACTCAAGGCTGTTGCGAGTTCCTGAGCATGCTGCAGAATAAAGTCCTTCAGAGAAAGGGCATTTGCCTCTTGTGTGTCAAGATACTCAAACTTTAAACTTGAATGAATCCTCTGAAAGTTTAATTTCAACACTATTAGTGCTAGAAAGTCTCTTTTTAAGGCCTGTTGCAGTTTGAGGCAGCTGAGGAAGCAGATCAGACTCTGGCTCATTGCTCATTGCCCAAAGATCTTGAAGTCAGCTAGATAAAGGCAAAAATGCATCTTCATTTGCTATGCAGTCAAATGCCATATGTTCTCTGGATTTTTTATAGCATTTATTAGAAGTTATCAGCTTCTTGAGATCATAAGAAAAGGGATATGGTAATAAGGAACCTTAAAGCTAGGGGTTTTTTCTCTTCTATGCTATTTGTATTAGCTAACAAGAAAAAAAGTGTTTCACTGTAACAGCAGTATTTTCCCAGCAACTGATTTTGCTTGGTGTTCTGAAAACACAAGCTGAAGAGATATTGAAGCTATGGGAATCCTGTGATACAAAGTTATGCTACTTTATTAATCATCTGTTCTTAAATGCTGACATAGGTTAGCACTTAAATTTAAGTCATTGCCATCACTGGGTTTCTTGCATAATTTATAATGACCAGTGCTACTATGTTCAGTCAACTGGATGAAACAAATTATACTTTACCTAACTAATACAATCATCATTTCACATTTTGACTACTCACAAAATGCTATTTGCATCCCATACACAAATTTAATGCTTGTACCTGTGAAATTGGCAGCAGTTCTATAAAGAAAACTGAATCCTTATGAATGATTTTTCAAACTCTAAATGTAAAAACTCAATCTTAAAAAATTTCAACAGTCCTTTTCCCATTAATATAACTTTCAAAATGAATAGATTTGTGAGCTTTTTATTCTTGAAAAACATAGTGGAGAGAGGGCAGAGCTGTCTTCCCAGGAGAAGTCTGTTAAATAATAAATATAAACCCCAATAACTTTCAGGCACTTCAAACCAGGCACAAAATACAGAAAACTCACAGTAGTTAGTCAGTACATCAGCACCAGGGATTCAAGTAATTTTTATCCACTTGCGCAACTCAGGGCAGTCTGTCTCTCACTGAACTGCTGTTTACACAAGGCATCCACAGCAGAAAAACATTTTAAACATCTTGTGTACGGAACTTCCCACTAGGAAACACAGCTTGTGATACAGGACTTTAACAAAAATAAATTAAATCTATACATGACCCTCTCAAAGGCAGAGCAAAGGAAGGCTTGCCAGTGTTTTGGGGAAAATTCTCCTGTTGCTTACATGCTCTCAGAAATTTTCAGGTCTCTTCTATCTGCAGACCCGCCCTACATCTTCACAGTATGAATCCCACAGGTAAATTTACAGCTACGGCCAAAAGACTTACCAGGAACTGAGCAAGAAAATACACATCAAAGGGTACAGGCTGGGACAGGGAATCCAGTCAGCCCCTTGTTTAGCATCAAGGCAACAGTCATGCACCGTAGGATGTGAGAATGCACCCCCGAGAGCCAAGTCTCTGGCAAAGTTGATGTGGTCTGCTCTTGGTGAACCTTGTCCCTTGCTGGGGGGCTGCAGCATCTGGGCTGAACACCTCCAGCAGTGACACCTGCTTCTCCTCCAGCTGAGAAACGAGACCACCTGGTATCAAACACATCTGGTGCAGGGACTGCTGACCCCGACTGTGGCATCATTCATTCCAGGTGGAGAAATCCTGACATCTTTCTTTTCTTGCCCAGCACTTTACAGTCATTCCCTGCACTGGACAGGCTGCATTGCTGAGCTGCGTCACCTTTCAGCAGTGACCTTGACTTTAGACTGTGTCCCTCACTGGGCTGGCAAACACCTGTCCAGAGCTCACATAAGCCCAGGCGAAAAGTTTAAGTGTGCTGCTGACAGAGAGATTTGTACTAAAATGTAGGTGGGAGCCTGAGTTAAGCCTGTGGTGAAGACATGGTTCACAGTCTAGATATTCCATCAGAAGAATGACAGGTCCAACATGCATCAATGCACTGTCCTAAATGACACTGTTACTGGTGTCAGGAAAGGAAAGCAAATAAAGGAAAGAGGTAAGGACAAAACATGATGAATGAAAATACATATGTGCATCCATAAGCACATGTGCCCACCGTAGGGTCTGCATAATGTAATTGCATTCCCCATGATAACACCTTCAGGGAGTTAGTTCAATTTGAGCCATGAAATATAGCTCAATTTTTATGGGCATGTCATCGATTTCAGCTGGCAGTTTACCAGTTGATAGTTTGAGGCTGAAGGAAACACTTTCATTCATTTCACTGAGGGTAATCATGGTGTGCAAAGCCACTGATTAAAGTGATAATCTGAAAGAAGGCCAGAAGTGAGAGAAAACCTCTCTGATTCCTCCTGCCTCTACTTGCTTCCTGCTCCTCAGCGTTGGATTCCTCAACCTTTGCCACAGCTTGCTGGTAAATAGTCTGGGCTAAAATTAGGTATATAGCAAAGGGTAGGTGTTACCATCTGCTGCATGTTGTTAATCCTTGATGGCCTGATAACATCTATTTTTGATGTTCTTTATTAGCTTTCTGGGGAGGAGAACAGAGGGATAGGGCTCTAGTGCCACCATCAGTGGTTTGCAGTATTTGCTGCTTTTCTTCAGTTAACAGCCACCTCTACCACAACAAAGGAGTTTTAGAAGAACATTCTAGGTAGGACAAGAGACCATGACAATATTTGAGATAATATCCTTCATTGCAGTGCTTTGATATAATCACTGCTTTTTCTCATCTGGTTCTGAACCCTCCATTTTCATTCTCTACCTACAATCATGCTCCCAAAAATGGCATAAATAAGCCAGATAAGTGACTTAGCACATGTGACTCTTAGCCACTTACTAGGTAGTAAGTATGTAAAAAGATGGCTCTTTAAAAACAACAGCTGAAGCCCTGAGTTGCCTTTCTGATGTTTTATGTTATACATGGCTAAGTATTTTGCATGATGCTCGGCTTTCACAAACAAAACCTGGGAAGAGAAAAGAACTCAGAAAATAGCTCAGGCCTCTCAAACTAAAGAAAATCTTCATCATAGGTCAAATTGTCAAGTGAAAAGTTCATTAAATATTTTAAAGGTTAGTAGTGGAGGCTACCTTTTTAATACAAGCTTGCCATGCATTACAGTGATCCTAAGCTTTATTCTTACCCGTTATTTTGGAATTCCAACTTTATGTAGACTTCTTACTCTTATCTTGCATATCCTCATAAATGCTCCTTCAGTGCATGCTACCCGTCATCTCTTCCTAGAGTCCATGTTGGTCATACTCAATAATTCTCCTTCTTCTCCGAGGTGCCAGAGATTCACTATGACACCAGCTGTGACAATTAAGCACTTCATCCTCTAATGAACCACATGATGCAGCAGTCCAGCTCTCAATCCCATTGAGCTGCTGTCCTGGCTGGGAGCCTCTGCCATCTTGACCTGTCTGCCCAAAGCCATCCCTGAGAAAGCTTGGCTGTGTTCTTCCAACTGCATGAAACAGCCAACAAGCCAAGCACCACTATCAGGACTGGCAAGTATATTTGTTTTCAGCATCTCTGTGGTGAGTCAGTGAGACAGATGTACTCTTGAGGGCTAGCAAAGTCACATTGCCTTTTTATGAATAGCTGAGATATTCAAAACTGCAAAACAGCTTCCCAGAGGAGGCAAATGTGCCCCAGCCTGACTCGGCTTAGGCCTCCTGGAAGGCTCAGTGTCTGGAAACATTAGGAGGTAAGAAATATCAACAGCAACTGTAAATGTCAGTGAAGAGAGTTACTACTCGGAAGTGATACATTAAAGATCCCTATCCAGTGGGAAAACTGCATCTGATATTTAGCTCTCCCCAGACACAGAGCTCTGCTACATAGAGATGGAATACTTGTAACTGAAAGAGATAAACGCTCTGGCTGCTTTTAGAAAGCCACCTGAATTATTTGCCTTTTTCAATCTAAAGAGATTTATATAATATATAAATATGATAAATAACAGGCTGTACTAGGACAAGCAGAAAAAAAGGGAATGTCTGCAGGTGAACGTGTTACCAAACTCCAACACACCATGTGACCTAGAGGCAAGAATTGTTAGATACTTAGCTCAGTATTTCTAAAACTGTGGTCCATTGTGTTTCTAGGGGTCAATCAAAGACACAAAAGAAGTAAAAAATGTTAGGTATCAGGAGCAGCTGTAGTTCGTTTCTAAAGGAGGTGGGTTATGGATGTGGATTGTAACACGTGGCTGCAACATTCACAAGATGGAGAACTCGAATACCCTTGGCTGCTATCAGCAGCTCAGTTCCCTCAAGGCAAAGTGTTAATTAAAATTACATGTAGCTGGCAATTATGGTTTGGGTTGATACCCCAGTAAGACATGGAAGGAGC
This sequence comes from Argya squamiceps, assembly GCA_037834095.1. Lineage (NCBI taxonomy): Eukaryota > Metazoa > Chordata > Aves > Passeriformes > Leiothrichidae > Argya > Argya squamiceps. The sequence continues at coordinate 102,807,972 of JBBMKD010000102.1, read as the reverse complement.
TATGCCTGATGCAGTGAGTAAAAATGCTGGGAGTACATAGAAAAAATGAGTCAAAAAATAGTCACAGATGGCTTAAAAAATACTACGCCTGCCTTATAGGGAGTTATCTGTTGTTTTTTACAGTCTGAATAAGCTGAGAAATTCACAGAAGGGATGATCAGTGATGAGAAAAGTGGACACCAGAAGCTGTCAGGCAAAGGTTTTGTTTGTGTAATCTAGCACCATTTCATCAGTTTCCAAGAAACTCCACAAGTTCATAACAGCTGAGGACCATCACATGTACTCCTGCTATGAAGAAGTGGAAGAAAGAATAAAGGTCTTGCAAATATGAAATTATCACCTATAGTACCCACTCAGAGAAAGAAAACAAAATAGTTGTATCCCTAAATCTCACTCACATACTCCCTTCTCTCACAAACACACAGAAGAGTACACAGAAGGATAAGGACTGCTTTCTAATCCCTGGCTATTGCAAAGGAAGAGAAGTAATCCTCTGTAATCAAATCTGTATGAAGCTTTCGTTTTTTCATAATAAAGCATTCATGTTACAGATGCCCTGCCAGATTTTACTGTCTTGCCATTATATTGATTCTTAAATAGGAAAGCTATCATACTCGTGACTGCTTCTCATGAGGAGACTAATTAGATTATTTCATCATCTGGTTCATCAAAGCAGGAAATACTTAAGTGTCACAGCTGGCCTCACACTAAATATCTAGTACCAAGATTTCAAATGAAAAATATTACATCTTCAGTGGGTAAGCATTTCATAAATGGCTAGACAGTAAAAAACGATGGAGATAACAGATATCATCTCACATCTTTGGGCTGCAAAGGGAGTCTTAACTCTACGTTTGGATTTATTTTCTCTTGCTTTTGCTAGTACTATCATCAGAGAGGTTTTGCATAATGAACAGATCTGGAAAACTGAGAGAGCTATTTAGATTTCTGGCAAAGATTTATGACTGAGAATTAAAAACTCTGAGGCAACACCTTCATTTTAAGTGAATCTCCCGTTATTGATGCAACCTTTCCAATCAGAGTACTCACCACTATGGAAAAATCAACTACAAGGAAGCACATCTCCCTTCCAAAGGAACCATCCCACTGTCCAATCACTATTCACTGCCCATCATTCCTTTTGGAATTTGTAAAAGATCTTCCTCTTGTGCACATACTGTGTCAAGCACATACTGTTAAGCAAATCCTCCTGTAAAGAAACACATGTGACAAAGCCACAACTTTGTTGTGCTTCTTCTTCTATATATACACAGAGGAAAAGAAAAGACAAACTACTCATGTGAAAGAAGAGTTTGTTCACCACAGTGATTTGGAGTGAAATTGCCACCTACGACCAGCAGACACTTAGGTAAAGGCCCAGGCTTTGCAGGTCTACTTAAGACCTCAAAAAGAGTAGCGTGATAACGAGTAAATCATTTACTTTAAAGAGCATTCTCATGAAAATCATATGTAAAAGCAGAGTCTCCATATTATACCAAAACCTCAGTAACTTTGTTATGGGATAATATAATCCTATTTCTCTTACAGGCCTGTAATATCATTATGTAAATGGCTATACAAAGCCATGATTATATCAACAAAATGAAATTGTTGTGTAAGACAGTTCCCATTCTCTGCAAATGAGGCTTTTCAGCACTGTAAAAGCAGAAAGTTTCCTCCTATAATGCTAGAGGTAACATTGTTGATTCCTGTGGCATTTTTTACTTTGAGGTTTATCACAATTAACCTTGAAAAGCACAGGACCAAAAAAATTATATATATTTTATTTGGAAGTTGCATCACACAGTGAAAATTGTAGTAATATTTAGATTCCTCTTATGTTCTACACTTCCTTGACCTTATTAGAAATTTAGACATCCTTGTAACTTTGCTGGACAGTTTACTGGGTCAAAAATAGCTCTTTGTAATCTAAACTCTCTTGGTTTTTTTAAAAAATTAGGCTGTAGGCCTCACAAAATTTTCAATGGAAGTTTTGACTGGGTCACTTTGATGTGGAAAAATGTAATTTTTATGTCATAACAATCTTTTTGAAGTTATATGAACCAGTAGATGAACCATGAACCTTAGAAAAGGGGACATACTTTCTGAACTCAGCCTAACTTTTGGAGTGCACAGAGTAATGAAAGACACAAATAGTTTAAAACACACATAGAATAGTATGAGAGTAGTAACAGTGTCATAAGAATATTTCCAATAAGCTGTCTCCTGAATTAATAGCTGTTAGAAGAGAGTGCTATTAAATAAACTGGTAAAATTTAGCTACAAACTTCAGTTAATGATCCTGTAAAATCATGACTCGTGATATTGAGATTTTTAGCCTATGACATTATTATCTACTCTTAAATTTCTAACTTATTTCTGCCTTTGTGCTGGTTTTACCTTGGATGCATTTCATTTTCTACATAGTAGCCAGTGTGTGGCCATACTTTGTATTTGTGCTGAAAAAAGGCCAGAAATAAAATTTAGATTTTTGTACAATTCTGCAGTTGACCTGTAACCAGCAGTGTGCAACATCTGCTAAAAATGCTGGCCAAGGGAATGCACTCTTCTGTGTTGAAAAATGTTTCCATCTCCAAAAAGGCAAAGAGATGGATCTTTACAGATCTTTACAATAAAGTCTCAAATGTGTGTATGAGCTTGTCCACAGCAATGGTTTAGAGAACCATGAGCACTGCAGTTGCACTAGCTGTGAACTGTACAATCCTCATTATTCCATTGCATTTTGGGCACTGTTTCCCACTTTGTTTTTTCCTCTTTACAGACTCTCATTTTCTTATATATAACTTATTTTCTCATCTCACAACTGTGTGTTACAGAAATACTCTTTAAGGAAGGACAGAGAAGGGAAAAAAGAGGAGGTCTAAGACAGGCAAAAGTGACTATTCCATTGATCCCAGGTGATAAAAGAACTGCAGGCTCCACAATCTGAGGCAAATGGAGGCAACTTCCAGACAAAATGAGAATGTCTGACCTCCTTCTCCCTCAGCAGAAGTTATTGTTTGGGTTTTACACAAGAAAAGGAAAACTGAATACGGCTGCCGGACATTCCAACCAGTGATAAACAATACTGCTATTTTATTTTAAGACCATTTACTTACTGGCATGGGAAAAAAGAAGACATGCCACTGCATATTGAACAATTTGGGGGGGGGAATCTTACTCAAATTTTGCATTTGTATCATTCATAGCATTTTAGTAGTAGTATTTTAACCATGAATACTATCTCCCTAGCTATTCTGAAAAAAGTCTCCTGTATTCCATCAGGACTATTATTTCCATAGAGGCCTTACTTTGTTGTTGTGTTATCAAACAGGTAGCACCAGAGAACTGATAAATAAAAAAAAATCCCCTTGTGGAAAATAGTCCTGCTACGGTACTGTTGTCCTATTCAACTTTTTTACTTACAAACTAGGCAACAGAGAAATCATACCATTCTCTCACGTGGCTTGCACATTTTTATGTTCTTGTGGCAGCATCCAATTTTGCTATTGCCACAACTACCCAACCTCCTGCTTACATTACTAAGCAGCCCCCCCATTCCTCCCTAAGCACCAGATTCATGTTTCCAATCCCATTACATACTCTGTTATCTATGGTTGTTTGTGGAAAGGGGTAACAAACAAATTCAAACCATGCAATTTTACAGACAAGCCTTCCTAACTTTTCAAAGAAATCTAAAGTCACCTCCAGTAACAAATAATTAACAAAATAAATTTACCAATGTGTAAATGAATACTAGATTGAAGAAAATCAGTTGAGAAATAGAGAAGAATGAAGGAAGAACTAAGCAGCAAAACTTAGTTTGTTGTAAGTAAATGCAAACTACTGAAATACAAAAATGCTCTGAAACAAGCAATGGAAATTTCAGATTTTCTCATCACAGGGAAAAGAAAGATTTGTTAAGAAGCACTGTGATTCCAGTGTCAAGACTCCAGCATCAACAGTGCCTCCCAGCCCTTCTTTTCATAAGACAGGTAGCTAAAAAGCCAAAAACCCGGAGAGGAGGACCACTACAGAGCTCTGCCTGCAGTTTGGCAGTCAGGGTACTTCCAAGAATGCCTGGATGTCTCAAGACCAGAGGCATTTTGAATTTCAGCCCACAGGGCATGGCACACTCTTTAATCCCAAAACAGCCCATGTGGCAGGCTCAGACTCAGAGCTGAAAGCACAGGTTCTGCAGCACACCAAGAGTTCAGCAAGTTGAATAAAAAATGTTTGCAAGTAAAAAGCAATTTTCTTTAGAAAATTTTCAATCTACTTGAAGAACAAGCCCGACAAGGTGACAACCTCAAATCCTTTATGCCAGCAATGAAAGTCCTCATAGCTAGGCCCAGCAAAGTGACCCATCCACACTAGAGCAGCTCTGATGTCATTTTAGTGATGTCAAGGCACACTGAAGCTTCCAAAGAACTGATGCAACCATGCACCTGCCCAAGCCCCTGCAGGCTTCCCACACTTTTGAGATGTGGCCAGGGTCATGGGAACATACCTTGGCAGCTGCTATGCTGTTCACTCATCAGTGCCAATGTTATGTTTCGAGAAGATTACCAAGCAAAATTATATCTATTACACAGCCCCCAGGCAAGCTTTCAAACCATGTATGGCATTGGGGCATCTCTAACCAAATAAACAGTACCTTTTCCTCACAAATTGGTAACATTAGGACACTGACAAGTAAAAAATAAAAACTCAATTTCTAGCAATGCACATATCATTGTTTCTCAAAGCACTGTATACCACTGATTCACACTATTCCAACAGGTCAGCTTTGCCTCCACACACACACGCACATTCACAATTCTCTTTACAAAAAACTGGCAGACCCAGCCCTGGAAACATTCAAGGTCAGGTAGGACAGGGCTCTTGGCAACCTGATCCAGACAACAAAGTCCTGGCTCAATGCAGGGAGGCTGGACAAGATGACCTGTAAAGATTCCTTCTAAATCAAACTATTCTATGATTCTATGAAAAAACCTGCCAGCTGGGACATCACAAGACTTCTTTCAGCAACTTTCAGGAACACACCTCATAGCCCTTGGCTATTCTCTAGCCACCTTCCATTCTCTTCCTGTTATGCCCAACCCAAAATAAGCAGTAGGCAGATCTTTAATGGTATGTTGAGGCTAATGAACACAATTATCAAGGCAGAGTAGCATTTATCTCCTACAATTTATAGTTGTTCATGTACTTTGGAAATCTATTTTAAAAAGTCAACCCTTTGCTGCTGCTGACACCTTTCCAAGCTGATTGCTATGAAGAGGTACGACCTCCTCATCTACCTCATTTTGTTAATAATGTTTAATCTTGCAAAAGAAGTTTTGCTGTTTCCACAGGAGTACATGCCTACCAATCATTATTCCAAAAACATATCTTACTCATACAATTCTTTTTACTTCACAGAAGTTTAAAAATACAAGTAAAGGTCATATGCTAATTTGACATTTCAAAATCATACTCAAACCTGAAGATTCATAAAAGTAAGTTTGATTATGACACTTGATGTACTCTACGTATAGAAAGAGCTTACAATTACTTCTTTTTATAATGTAACTGAGGTTTTTTGCAATAAGATATAATTCTTAAAGGCTTCAAGTAGTAGAGAACAACTAGCCAAAGAAACTTTTACCATTGTCCTGCTAAAATAACACAGATGTATCAAATAACATACTTTTTGAAAATTTTTCAGTAATCACAGTTGTCACTTCTCCAAGCTGCCACAAGAATTTATAGCTTAAAAAACCTTTTTATTTTGTTAATGTTGTAAGTAAAATACACACTCCAGCTATTTTTTATTTGAGTGTGTGATACCAGAATACAAAATACGAAAATCCCATTCAAAATAGGGGAAACAACTGTACAATTCCTTAGGAATCCTGAAGATGTGCATAATACCTAGGCTGATATTTATTAAATACACCTTTAACATCTCATTACTATCTTGTGTTCCTCCATCCTTATCTTCTCCTTTTTTTTTTTTTTTCGTTTCTTACCAACTTTATAAACTCTTCAGAGCAAGTTTTCTTTTTTATACAAGGCTTGACACAACAAAGGGCATTTTTCCCTCTGAGCAATTGACATATATAACATAAAAGGAAACTGGATCTTAAATTGTCCTGTAATATTAGCTGGTTTCACTCATCTTTCAGTATGCTGCACATTCTGCCTCAGAATAATCTTTTGACAGACACTGAACGATCTGATGGCTGGTTAGGAACAGCTGGAAAAGTGCAAGGGGCTATCTAAATTATGAATTAAGCATAACAGGCAAATAATTATGTTTAAAAGATGACCCTATCAACAGCTAATACCACCATTAGATTTCCAAGTTAGCAGCAGGCTTTCTCCTCCTGAGAAAAGGCAAGGTTGGCTGCAGATGTGGAACACCACTTCTGTCATATTCACAAGGTTTTCTTCATGGCCAGAGCAGTGGAAAAACAGCAAACAGGTGTCCAAGGCACTATTTTGTAACTATTTAGGACCGGATCAGGTACGACACAAGTTCCAATCTTCAACTTTTGACTTAGCCTGAGAAGCTTAAGAGTCTGCCTGCACAAGTCCTGTACATACAAGCTGTATGTAGGAGGCTGGCTTCCCAAGTGCTAGAAGCAGCTGCTCAGCTGCTTCAGTTTAGTGGTGAACACAGTGATGGTAGGTTAACAGCTGGACTTGATCTTAGAGGTCTTTTCCAATCTTAATTATTCTAGGATTCTAGAAAGCCACTATTTGCAAAGGGCGTCCACAGGAAAGACAAATTAATAAGGTCATCAATTCTTAAACAGCCTAAAGAAGGTTATTCCCTTAGAAAGGTTCTGCTGCTTAGCTCAAAGCAGAAAGGTGGTTTCCTGATCTCTAAGACTGTTCATCTTTCTTTTAGTTGTAATTAAAAAGATAATCTGGAGTTGTTCATAGCAGCGGATGTGGAACAGACAATATTGTCATTTCTTGTGCTGTTTTGGAGAGTACAAAGGGGAAACAAGATAAGTGCAGCAGTTATCATTTATTCCATACTTGAGTCCCATACATCATTTAGTACTAGATGAGAGCATCTTGGGAGGGCAGAGGAATTCTGACTGGGAAAGCAGAAGTTCCAGGTAGGGAATGTCTTATAAAACTAAAAGCAAATGAAGAATCTTCTATCCCTTGTAGCTGTAGGTAAGATTGCTTACCTACTGCCAGTTTAAAATGCAGAGTAAATAAAATCATGCAGCAAGAAATGTTTTTCTGGGTAACTACTTCCACTGTTACATTATTTATGTATTTTGAGCATATGTTTAACTGTTGAGGGAGGGAGAAAAAAGCATTTTCCTTATTTTATTAACTCCACTGCTCCAATAGGCAAAACATGAAACTGAACAGTAATACAGAAACTGGGTCTGCAAATAAGACACGAGATTTTATGTCCATTTTTATTACAGAATTATTAAAAAATCCTCTGCTAACATTTGAAGTTTAACTTAAAAAAATCTTCACAACTCACCAGCCTATCAAAATGGAAATGAAGGTAAAGAAGTTAGGCAATGTATATTTTGTTCTCCCTTATAAACAGTCAGAACTCAGGAGTCTGTCATCAGGAGAATCAGTTTGTCCAGCACCTCTGCCTCTACTGCTGCAAATGAGTAAGTGGTAGGGGCCTCATTACATTTTCTTTGTATTTTTCAAAGTAAATGTAAGCACAGCAAAGGATACACAAAGTGTACCATTCTTTAAATTTTTTTTTTAGGGATCATTTTTATGTTAGCTGAAAAATACAGCTCACTGGCATGGCTTTATAATGTTCCAAAACAGAAGGAGAGAATTTTTTTTACAATACATATATTCTGTTAAAAATTCAGATTTTTTAACATGTTAAGACTGATCATTTACAATGTATTCAAAAGATTAACATCATATACACAAAGAGAGAATTGCCAACTGTTTTAAAAGTATAATTTTACATAGAATGTGGTCAGTCAAGAATTCATGTGCCAATAAACATAAGCACTGCACCTTTTATTTTCTCTGAGGCAGACAGACACATAAACATGTAGGAAGATACACTGCCTTCATAACTATTTTAGTTCAAAATCCATTGTTTTACAAAAAAATCTTTAAGAAAACATGCATCATTCAGAACTTTTTACTTCCATTGACTCTTTAAAAACAATACATTATAACTCTTTAAAAATAACACAAGAGCTACAGTACAGCAGTACCAATGTGCTATCAGCTCAGATTTGATAGCTGCAATAGGAACACTTTAAAATATCTTTCTTTTCTTGAGGTTTGAAAAAGAACAGGTAACGAGTCTACACCCTAACATCATTGGCAGATGAAGAGTTGTTTGCACCTGGTGGGTTAATGTGATTATTCTTCAAAAACCACGAGCTTATAGAACCACACAACACTTATTCTCTAGGGTCAAGTTGAACATTGACCAAGAAGGAAAGTTGCAGAATAACCAGCCCAGTTATGCCAACATTTTACCAGTTCACTGGATGGTGAAATAAGATTTTGGGGTGGCTGACAACCAGGAACCACCAAACAAACCCCTGAGACAGAAAAACACATGTGCAAAGAGAAGGAATATATGTTAATGATTTTGGAGAAATTATCATCATCTGTATGTTATTCAGCAAGGTCAATGAATACATATGTAAAATACAGTATATAAACAGGAGCCTTCTCTGTAATCAACAAACACAATATTTCAGAGAAGATACTCCCTCATGCATCCAGCCAAACAAAGAATGCCTGCTTCTTAACGCCACGCTGCTGTTAAGCAGTTTTATCTTTACTCATTTTTGGTAACAACAACAGTATTTAAATATGTTCAGATCATCAGAATAAAGGACCACCTTGCACAGAGGGGTGATAGCATTAAACAGATATCCTATCACTTAAAGAATTCTAACTAAAATGCAACTGGTTTTACTTCTGTTACTGTTAGGTGCACCATCAGTAATAAAGTTAAGTTCAAGAGCTCCCTGGGAAGATGTGGAATTTCAGAAGGTATAGATATCTAAAACCCAGCTCAGTTTTCATTCTGCAGAAGAGTGAAATAATCAATGTGCTGAAACTTCAAGACCTCATTTCCCCAGCTGGTCCAGCCAGGCTGTAGGTTGCGAGCAAACAACTCCAAGCATTCCACATCTGGCTTGACAAACTCTGCCAGAACTGCTGTGCAAGAGAAAAAAAAAGAAGACAACAACAATGACAATGGTACAAATAACAAGAGTAAACAAGTAAAACCTCCCCCTGTGATGCTAGCAGATGAAAAAATGGATGTTTCATTAAAAAAGGGAGAGACAGCAAATTAATTTCAGAGGTTTCATCAAACAGCTGGACTATTTATAGTGAGAAAGTAATTTTAAATAAGTGCCCTTGAGATTCTGAACAATACTGTCAAGGCCTTCAATAGCCTTGATTTATTGGTTTTCATTTAGAGAAAGGGAAGGAGGATTTATTTCAGCCTCTACATAGATAAGTTCTGAATTTTTTACTAATATCAACCGAAAACCTCCTAAAGCCTCACTTAGCACCAATAACATGGGGGCAATACTTCTAAAAATAAATAAACCCTTTTCTTAATTACAACCACACTCTTTTCCTCTGTACTTTACAGAGGATAAAAGTATTTTTGTAATGATAACTGTTAAAAGATAAAATAAGAAACATCAGTTAAATAATAATAGCACTAAAAGGGCTATAAAAATGCAGGAAGTTTTTTTTACCCCAGTATCAACCTGGCAACTGAAAAGGTATTTCTATTACTGTTACTGTTATTCAGTAACATAAATCTCAAATTTCTTTTACAGTTAGACATTTTTACTGCCCAAATCCAAATATAAAGATGCCTGTCACTAACATCAACTGTGTCACTGATCATGCCTGGTATTCTTGGTATGACAGAAAAAGATCTTGCATTTTGCTTGAAAAGATCTTGAAAAGATCTTGCATTATTGCAAAGAGTTTATTGTTAAATGTGTTACTTGTCATACAGAGCCATTTAGTCTGTGGCTGGTTCAAGCAACTCCTTAACTAGGTTTCATGAAATGTCTACAAAAACATTTTTGTACAAAAACATGCATGAGAAAAGCAAAGGTTTAAGGAGCACCCAACACAGAGAAGGCAGAAAGACTGAAAAACTTATCTATACTAAAAATTGCATGTTAGATTTTCTGCTTTGCTGCTGAAGACAAAAGAAGAAAAATTACGGAAACATATCCCTTTCCAAAGGATACCTTGGTCATTTTTAAATCAGATCTGCCAGTGCTTTCTGAATCCCTGTCACTTAAAAATAGAGCTTGTAAGTCCAACATTTTGCTGCTTCACTCAGTCTTTTCAGATATGATCATTGCAGAAAGCAAAAACACATCCAGCCAGCATACACCAAAGTATGAGAGATGTTTTTTTCATTTTTTTGGGTGCAATCCAAGTACTGACTTTTTGCATCAAGCTTGCCAATCACAGATGCCCTATGTGAGACACCAGCTGATCAGGTCATGGATTGCTCCTGTTGCAGAAAGTTGAGCACCCACTTCACTTTCTAGTGTTAGGCAGCTCCAGATGCATTTCCTACTGATATGATCGCCTCTTCCAAAGCTCCAATATATTAAAAACTTTCCTGTAAATATTTTTAATGGGTGTTTCCAGGCTTTATTGTATTTTGGCATGGCATAATAAACTATTCGCCTTCTCCCAATCTTTAACAAATGTCACATGAATGTCTCAGATGGGTTATCATCAAGGCAGCTTTTAATCTAAAAAATACCGCTACCAGAAGGAATCTCATTCCAAAAACCTGCTTCTTTTAGAGGCAAAATAAAATGTTTAAACAAATCTAGCATTTACAGAGAAGAGTCTGGGAAGTTTAGAGGAAAATGTACATTCTGACAGAAAACTCACACACTGTTTGGTGTCATGGGAGTTCATCTAATTAGACACCCCTTATGAGTAGCGGCTTAATACCATTTTGCAAACCCATCATAGTAAAAAAGTGGTAAAATTTATTGTTCTTTTCACAGCTCCATTAAGATAAGAATTTCTTGTGCATAATTTGCTGACAATTTGATCAGAGGGAGGAAGCACCTCTCCTAGGAGGACAAGCTGAGAGTGGGGATTGTTCATCTTGAAGATGAAAAGGCTCCAGGGAGACCTTACTGTGGCTTTTCAGTGCTTAAATGGGGCCTATAAGACAGAGGGCAAAAGCATTATTTTAGCAGGGCCTGCAGCAATAGGACAAGGCATAAAGGTTTTTAACTAAAATAGGATCAATTCAGACTAGATATAAGGAAACAATTGTTTACAATGAGGGTGCTGAAACACTGAACAGATTGCCCAGAGAGGTGGTAGATCTTAAAATTCATAAGTTAAAAATGTCATCATGGCACTGGGTTCAGTAACCCAAAGCAGTTTTAATAGGCACCAAAAACTTTCATGCCTAAAAGAACAAATTTGAAAAGCACATTTTGGACATTCAACCAACCTCAAAGACTGGTTCACCAGAAAGCAAAAAAGGGATAGCCAAGAAACCAATCAGCTCAGCAGAAGCAGGAAACATGTGCCAGTCTTTCTATCAATTTGGTTATAGGATTTAAATATGAAGTTGCAGGAATCTCCTCCTCTCCTTCTGGCATAGACAGCATCTTTTTAAACTTAGAGGGCTTTTTTTAAAAAAGAGACATATTATATATAATTTGAGATCACATTATAGTATGATTCTTCATTGCTAGATTGTAGGCATTTACATAATCACATCAGGCAGCAACTTGCGCTGCAATGAAATTACCATATCAAAAGAGCTGAATTTTGTTGGCTTAAAATCTCATTACATTGGTTTCCTTAATATATGAAAAATCAGTGTTCAAGTTACAAATTTTCTCGTCTTTGTTAGACCTTTACATCACCAGTAGGCTATCTTAACACACATGGATCTGATCTGCAGCCCTAAAGCAAACCCTTGGGGTTTTTTCCTCTGAAAACAGCTTAGAGGAGTTCCACCAGTAGAAAAATTGAGTTTTTCTACCACAGGAACAAACTGAAAAACAAAACCCAGCATACAATTACTTCTATCCACTAACAGATACCACTGACAGGAAACAGGTTAAATAGATGATAAACAGCTTATTCTTTATCACTTGCAGGTGTCACAAACACTATGACAGCAACTCAGGTACTTATACTTGAGCACCTAATGCTCTAAGACACGTGAAGTGAGCACAAAGCCAGCTGGCAGACACAACAGTTCAGAAAACCAATTTCATTCTGAAACACAATCCAGTGGTCAGGCAGGAGACTTGCCACACCTGCATACTCCTAATACCAAACATGTATTGAAGATCCATGCTCCTAAAAATGTTTAAATGAGCAAAAGAATGAATTACCTTTGAAACAAGCAACAGTTTCTCCTTATTGTTTGAAGTTCCACTGCCTAAAAAGCAGGTGCTGCATTGACAAATTGAATATATAAAGTGAAAATAACTGTCTGCTTTTTCACTGTCTGACCAGTGAGCCATGCAAAGCACAAAGCACACAGCTACCTCAGTTTAAAATAACTCTTCAAAAGAGTTTGCAATGTAGAGGTCCTTATTGCCCAATTTGTCCAAACCCTGAACAGAGCAGGACCAGAAAACAATCTGAAATCCAGCCCAAAGATAGCTTTACAGCACTGCATCTTTCCTGAACTTCAAGTTAAACCTAGATGCTGATGCACCTATCAATTAGTCTTATGTCAAGGGCTCACAAGGTACATAAGGAAACAAAAGGCCTTTACTTTTTTTATTCCAAGAAAACCTTTATAACATGGCCTAATAAGCCATCACTGCTACAGGAGGACGGAGTTCCTACGACTTCTCATTGCATAGTTCTGCTGAATATATGCAAATTGGTTAGAACATAACCAAAAATTAATTCCAGTGCTTTTAGGCAAACTCCTACACAACAGTATTATTTCCTAACAATAAATGCATATACTTAAAAACTGGAAGAGCAATGGCTATTACAAGAACAATCTATAATACACGGAAAAGAAAAAAGGTGATATAAAGTTATGTAGAACTTGGTACATATCTGTAACAGAGTATCTTTTGTGCTCTCTAAGAGCAACATTGAATTGAATTAGGACGAAAACCTGCTGTTATTTGAATCAAAACCTGGAGTAATAAAATTTGATTTCAACACATTTGCATAAAGCAGCTTAAGTACATTTACAATGACATATTAGAGCTCTAAGCATTTAACACAGCACATGCATCACCAAAAACCCCTACAGTTGCAATTTCATGGTTAAATGCACTGTAGGAACACAAACATCTCTTTTTGATGGCTTACTTTAATTTACATCTTTCTCCTCCCCCAGAGAGATAAACTCTTATAATCAGTCATTAAGTGGCTACATATGTACCAACATACAACTTTTATTGTTGTAATAAGAAACAAAGTGCCAGACAGCATCAGTAAATACGAATATTTTTGGCTTTGTTACTACTTAAACAAAGCATAAAGAATGTGTGTGACTCATCAAGGGTCCTTCTCCCCCCTTGCCAAATCTCTGCTTCTGTTCAAATTTCTTCTGAACCTCTCTAGGACGTAGCTCAGCTGCTCTCTACTGGCTGCTTAAGAATATTGCCTGGTCATGAAAACACCACCTTGTACAGCACAGAAGCCAAAGCATCAGCAATCAGCTTTTGTTTTATGGTCTACCTTTTCATTACATAACTGTATTCTGCACAGACCTACCAAAAAGCTGTAGGATATATGTGTATTTTCATAAAAAACCTTTTAAATCATTCACATTGCTCCACAGCAAGTTCATTTCTTCAAAGATAAACACAAATGATTCACAATGGTATCAAATCCCATCACTCAAGTGAAGACTCAAGAAATATACAAGAAATTAGCAAGGACAGTTTCTTTCAAAGTCCACTCAGGGTTATAATTTATAAAGTATTCTCCAACATGGTTTCTAGATTCTGCCCTACAAAAGAATTGTTCTGAGGAGCACTGTTCCACTAAAATTTTCTATAATACATCCAAACTGCTGGTTTGCACCCTTGGATACCTCACGAGTTTCCTGTTTGTGTCCAAGTTTGCTGCTAAGTATTGGCTTGCTAAAGAGACCCTAGGTGACAGCCTCATAAATAACTACCCCACTGTTCATTACCTTAAATCAACACATATACCTCCTGCTGTAGCCCTAATTCTTAAAGATGTGGCTTCAGGATGGCAAAAAGATCCTCCTAAAACTGCCCATCTTTTTTTTCTATTTTTAGCTAACCAAAGTATGTCCTTTCTACTAGTTTTTTAACAGGTGTGTATGTGTGTGTATGTACATATACATATATGGTAATTTAATAAAATGAAAGCCCCCAAATACAGATTTTAGAGCATCCCTGGAGGTACAATTGCTCAGATCAAAAGTAATTCTACCCCTTGGGAGGAGAAAAAAGGAAAGCATATCAGTGAAGCAAAGTGTGACACTTCTCTTCAAGAGCATTAAATATTTATTCTACCTGCCTTTTCTGATGTGAATACAAAACACCTGGAATATTTGCAGACTCATCATGAGCTTCCCCCTTGGTGGAGGATGAAATCTTTTTTGTGAGAGGTATTAAAAATATTTCTTACCAGTCTTGTAAGGCTCTAAGGTGCTGTAATAGTGAAAGTAGTACCACTTCCTATTGATGTCAAAATGCTCCAGGACAATTCTCTGGACTAATTCTAAAAAGTTAAATTTATACCCACACTAACTGGCTGGCTGGAATTACTGCATCAGTTTCAGTGAGTGAAATACAACTCCTCAGAAACAAGCAGGGCATGCCTTATTTGTTGCCTCTTATTAGTGGTCTTAAAGTAATTAAGTTTTTGGATTTAAAGGTGTAATTGTACTGCAGGCATATAATCAATTCATGCAGATATGTAAACATTTATTTCAGGATGACATAATAACGAAGGAGGTTTCTGCTTTCCTATTTTATGTATTCCCAAAGTTCTCTCCCTCACAAGGTACTTTAGGTCATTTGTCACAACTTCATATATGACACATTTGTAAAACTCTTTTTGCAGAATTTAAAAAAAAATTTGAAAAAGGCAACATTTTTTCTACGTGTCTACCCAAAACGTTCACACAGTAATACATGAAGTCCTAGTTTTCGCATTCATTTTTTGAGATCAAGACTGAGGTGCCTCAGAACACTTTTAGAAATGTTGAGGAACCACAAGTGCTGTGGAGTAAAATTGCTTGGCAAGTGCATAATGAGACATTCAAGTCCACTGAGCTGCAGAAACATTTGGCAAAAAAACCAAAACGTACCAGCAAGAGGAGGTTTATGTGAATGCAGACTGCAGGGTATGCTGACAATTAACTGGTGCTCTGGAATTGGAAGAACACCTTCAGATTTCCTGTCATATAATCAGAAAAGACACATGAGAATGAATGCTACCCAGTGTGATGCTACAGCTCTTGCAGAACTACTTCAGATGGGAGATAACACACAGAATGTTTATTCACAAACTTCAGGGAAGTTCAAGGAAGTTAAATGTTGCTCAGACATAACCTCTAAAATGACACTTTATGAAATCATTGAGGCTTTAGACAAAACATGGTAAACAACAGCCATGCAAAGCCACTGAGAACAAACAACATAGGCATGTATGTCTTCATGTGTGGAACAACAGCAGCATCCCCAAAATAGCATCAGCCTGTGCCAAGGACTCGGGGTCCAAGAGAACCTGTCAGCAAAGGAAGCCCTGTCCACAAGGCTTTTGTCCAAGACAGTTCCCCAAGGCAGCAGATGCAATCAGACAGGGGGTTCCATTCTTCAATCTCACTAAAGCACTCTCTTATTCCAAAGCTAACAAGGCTATCTTTAGATCTACAATCAGCCAAGAGATTTTGGGACATTATACTGCATAATATAATGTAAGTGATATATACAAAGGGAATCCTGCAAAAAAACATATTTACTATAAATATCCTGACATACCTTAAGTCTTCCTTTACATCCCCTTGAACTCTCCCCAATATAAGAACTTCATAGGGTTTTTTGTGCAAAGAATCCAAAGGCAATACAAATTCTCCAGCTGTAGTAATCTGACACAAGAGAGTTAAAAACATACAGTAGAAAGTTTTAATATCTGATATTTTTCCAAGATCTTTTCCTTTATAAAAAAAGAGGACACTGATGATATGATAGCTTCCAAATACAGAAGCACATGGTAGTAAATAGATAAATTAGAAGAACATGAAGTGTAATAGTGCAAGTCTTCTCAGTCTTCAAGAAAGCAACAAAACAAATTGAAAACTTACTTTTACCCAGTGCCACTCAGCAAGTGTTTTCACCGACCAGTGAGGATAAAGTTCATCCTTAACAAAACGTAAGTGCTTCTGTCTATTAGTCACCCACACGACTACAAGACAATTTGGAGCAGCTAGTGCTGGTACAGGAATCTGCTTGATTTGCCACGAAGACAAGTGGCTGTACCTATGTCAATATAGTGAGAAAGCAAATTAGCATATACCAACCATAAAAATTGCAAAGCAACACAAATGGACAAAAAAATTACACAGACCAGTCACTTCAAGAATTATCTCCTGACAATCTAGGTCATAAAAACAGTTCAAGACTGACACCCAGTGGACAATTCTGAGGGATTTTATATAAAAATCATTTGTGTTTGTACATAAACTTTACTGAGCAGAACCTTGAACTACGTATTTGCACTATCCATCGAAATAAAGCATTATGAGTTGTGACTCTGAAGAAGTTTAGAAGTCCATGTTTCATTTAAGAACTATTAGCTGTAATTCAATATTCTCACCTTTGTCCCACAACAAAGCTATATAGTGAACAGTAGCTTCTTAGGCAATGTAATACTATTCACATCTTATAACAAACTCTCTACTGAATGAAAATGACAAGTGAGTCACTTGCAAGGGCAACACTAATTTGCATGGCAAGTTAAAAGGTCATAAAAGACAGTAATTTCTCCAATTATTTTCAGAAGTTTTTCATTTTTTAAAAATTATCTGCCATGGTAGAAGTTTTCTAGGTTATCCAAAACCATTCTGCACTTTTCTGAGCTAGCTGAACACTACACTGGTGAATCAAGGATGCTTTCCAGATCCTGTCCTGTTCTAGCATTTTTTTTCATGATGCAATTCTACATTATTAATAAACTACAGTTCGTGGAACCGACACATTGCAGCACCAAAAACACTGGCACACTGCCTAATGAAAATTGGCAGCCACTATGTGCTTAGCCAGGACCCTACACAATGCCACGGTGAGAAATAGTAAACAAGGATAAAATCCAAAACACCTCCTGGACTAAACTGTCCAGATGAAAAAAGATTCATCCAGATGAGAAATGCTTCACAATGATTAGCTGCCAACAAGATAATTATGAGCAGTGATAGCTCCTCCACGTTTTGCCTTTATTTTATAAGGGAGACAGGATTTTGGTGACTAACTTATGCTTGTAACTACAATTCTTCTCTGAGTACCTTATATACCCAAGAAAGACATTCAAATGAGAGTTTCTAGAGATTTCTAAATGCTTTCAAAGGAAAGCCTACTCATCAGTCTCTGCACCTTCAAACTATGTCTTTATAACAAGTTTCAAAAGCCATAGCAAACTTCATTCTAAAAAATTTTAAGGCCATATTTCCTGTCTACTTTTCTTTCAAATAGATAAAATTCTATGGTAATCAAGAGGACTCCACTGGCATAAACATGATGTTATACAGCAGTGAAGGCAGCCCATAAAAGTTTAAGTTAATGACTTCATAAACTACAGTACTCAGAGTTCCTACTGCACTAGAGGATTTTACTGCTGCATTATCACGTTCTTCTAAACATTAGGCTGAAGCTTAAGCTACACCTCAAAATAAATAAAAACCCACTCAAACTTCTGAGCAAGATTTCAGCCCTGGAAATACTTACACATTTATCTAGCTTTATGCCCACTGAAGGAACCCTAATAATTACAAACTAGTATCTCCATGACATGGGCCCTACAAAACAGCTGAATACATACATTCTTGGTAAAGGACTAACATTCACCAGCTAGATGATTTAAGATCTACTCTTGCAAATATTTTGCACGCCAAGTATCCAACACATTTCAGTGAAATACCTCAGACAGTATAGATTTGAAGGTAAGCATGTGTCAAAATATTTACAAGTTTAAGCTACAGTCTCACAATTATACTGGTCCTGGATTGGATTAATATATTAAAATGTTAATTACCCTTTGTAAGCTATGATGACAAAGTTCCTTTGATTTTACTATAAAACATACCTATTACTCCTTTTAACAGACTTGTTCTCCCATGGTGGATCAATCACAATTACATCATATTTTTTCTTGTCTGGCAAGTGAAATTAAAGAAAAAAAAAAAACAAACCAGGAAATTAGCTTTAAAAACTATCTGTGAGTTAAAACAGATATACAGTAAAACAGCAAATTTCTTCTGTTCTTTCCAAATAAGAAGTTAAAAGACTTTTGACATGCTCATTTTAATTCAGATAAATAATCATATCCACAAAATTCAGTATTTTTAGGCTGATTACCTAAGGAAAGGACTTTTATGTGATCTGCGTCAGATCCCACCAAGAAATTTTGAATATCTTTAGGACTTTCAGGAAAAAAAAAAAAGGATAGCGGAGTGCAAGTCTCAAAAATAACAATGTTTCCAAGTTTCCCAACAGAAGCTATGTAATGAGGCACCCAGCTGAGTGAAAAGATACAGCCCTGAATGCAAGATTCCTGTCCTGTTTGATCTTTTATCAGGCCAACAGGGATATGTAGAGCTTCAAGCCAACCCTAGAAAACTGTTTTCCACTACTGAAAGTAAAGAGAGACAGATAGCTAGATGTATTATATGAGATGGGAATCAATGAACAAGAGTAAAGTAACTGAAAGAGTCTTCATATGAGAAGTTGAGTTTACTTTAGCTGGAGGATAGAAGATGCAGAACACATCCATGAAAAAACAGAACTTCCCAATTTTATTTCTCCACAGAACCTATTTGTTCTTTCATTGAGTCTGATGGTAAGAACAACAGCTTAGTATTTGATGTTCACAAAATGTGATTACTACATCTTATTCATTTAACACTGGAGGTGTTATCCTTACAGTGGACTGACCAGCAAGAATTACTTGTCTTTTGGCAAGTGAAAGGGAAGAAGAAAAATAATAATTAAAATGGACAGCTGACTTAGTCAGAAAAAAAGTTTACAGTCAGGGCACTATGTTAACATTCACTGTTGTTTATTTCAAAAGCATTTGTTCAGAATTCTTGGACTGCTCTGTAACTCCTTGGAGAATCTTACGTGCTCAACTGTGCAGAGTGGTAGCAGAGCAACAATAATCTTCTTTCTTTCGTATACATGAAAACTAGCTAGATTCTGGACTTCAAATGCAAAATTGTTATTTAGATAGTAAGCTTCTACCTCCTGAATATCTTCTCAATAAAAAACAAAATTAAAAAAATATGATCTCTAAGTTACATGCTTCCTCTCTTTTCATGTGCAATTAAAAAATCTCAAATTACTGATTAGAGGGTAGAGCAGTAACGCCCAGCTTGTGCTTACAGGCAACATCTTCCCTGTAAGACTGTCTGATAAAGCCTGGCTGTGACTGATAGTAATAATAATAATAATAATAATAATAATAATAATAATAATGGTCAATTTGAAAGCTAACAGAATTGCACTGAAGACTGATGCACGCTGTCAGCTTATAGCTGGGGACAGCTTTTGATCCACTTTTACAGAGGACTTGTTTATTCTAAAATCCCCCCATTTCCCTGTGACTGATTTTTGCATAAACCAATACTCTCAGCTGTGAAACACAGCAGCTGAAAAGTCAAGTCATGCATGCTACTGGTGGTCTTGCTAAAGTGATATTGCCCTCCAGCTGGGTGCAACACCCTCTCAAACTGTTATCTTCCCTGGGGGATACTTCCCTGGGCTTTGTTCCACAACCAGTTTATTCCAATCTAAAAAGACCCTGCCACTGAACAGGATGAGTAAGTGAACATTTGCTTTAAGGTGCACTATCTCATCCCTCCCCCATGCCTAAGCTAGCTAAATATCAAGACAGCAGCACCACCACTTCAGCAGCAGCATGGACCCACCTATGCTAAAGGCTCATCCTGTGGGACAGGGACCCAGCAGCACCCAGCTAGTTCCAATTCAACGTGTTTAGGTGACTTCTGTGCTGACAGCAGCTCAGAACATGCTCACAAACTGTTGTATTTTGGCTGGGATTTCTAAAGGAGCCTCCTGGAGACAAATAATTCCCTCATGACACAATTTCCTAACCACTCAAGATTCCTTGGAAAGTCCTTTCTATTTGCACGAAGTTAGAAATATCACCTTGAAAGACTGCAGCAGCATTTGCTATCAGTTGATGTGGTATGTTAAAATCTCTTCATTGAGTCATCATGACATTAACTACCCTTCTTGGGCAGGGGAAAAGGGGTAAATTGTAACACCTAAAGATACTTACAGTTCAGCAGGGGCTGTAAACGTGAAATATCGGATAAGAGGAAACTGCTTTTTGGTGGTACCAAGTATTTCTGTCCCATTAACACAATTGTCTTCGCACAGTTTGAGCTGTTTTCCACAACACATGAAAGCAGGTCCTGCTCTGCACTGGAGGTTTTCTCCTCTAGCACACATACAGCTTGATGGTCACTTTCATTCACAGCTGGAAACTGCTTTGCCATTTCACATAATTCAGCCAACCCACAGACAATGTGTTGAGGAACATTATTCTTCTTGCAACTGAGTTTTGCAGTAGTATGGTGAAGAAAACCACTTTTTAGTCCCTCTTGGACTAAATGCAAAGTGCCTTCCCAAATGAGCTTCCTGACCTGTATGGTGACAAGACAAAAAAAAAATCTTTCAAGTATCTACTTGACCAGGGAATACAACTGAAATCAAAACATTTTCAATCTTCAGGCAGGGAAAAGGAACCTTGCCAATTACTGAGATCATTGGCTCAAAAGCTATAAAGGCATGATCATAAGGTGTGTGCCTTGGTCTTGGTCTAACCTCAGCTGGCAACCAAGTACCACACACCCATTCACTCACACCGCACGCCTCCCACTCCCTGGTGGGGAGAAGAATCCAAGGAAAAAAGCAAACCTTGTGGGGTACTATAAGAACAGTTTAAAAATGGAAACAAAATGAATAATTATCATTATTTTTATTATTAAAAAGTGAGAGAGAGAGAAGTACAACCCAAGAAAAACAATTGATGCACAATACAATCACCCACCACCTACTGACTGATGTCCAGTCCATCCCTTAGTAGCAAATCCATGGTTCCTGGCCAACTCCCAGTGCTTATAAAGTGAGCATGACATCCTATGCATGGAATAACCCCTTGGCCAGTTCAGGTCACCTGTCCTGTACATGTCCCAGCTTCCTTTGTGCACCTGCTCACTGGCAGAGCACAGGAAACTGAAACTCCTTGACTTAGGGTAAGCACTGCTTAACACATTGATGTTTTAATTGTTGCTGTCAACATTATCCTCATGCTAAACCCAAAATTACAATCTTTGATGTTTTCTGATCTATCCTGACCAGGCTGGAAGGGAGAAAGCAGCTGCAGCTGGGTGTAGACATCTGGGCAACTCATCAACCTTTAGCTTCCAATATGTTGACTCTGGGGCTTTTTAAAAAACCTGGGTTCATTTTTCATTTGGAGCATTCCCACTCCATCAACTCTGCATTAGCTGTCCAGCTACCAAGCAGAAAACTAACTCTATCCCAGCCAAAACCAGGACACCATGCTAACTTCTGTTCCTGGTTTTCATTTTTTGGGTAAAGTTACAGTAATTAGAAGGCTGGAGAAAGAAAGAGCAAGAAACTACTGAATAAAACATTTCAGACAACAGATGTGGAATATTATTGTTTCAACCAAACACAAATTTCAAAGCAATTATCTGAAGTTTAATTTAAAATTCTAATTTAATTTCAAGTTACTGTGCTCATGAACATATTTTTAATTGAAATGTATACTGGGATCTAAAAACTGGTTGTTTTCCACATTTCAATTCACTTCACAAAACAACAGTTTATGCATTTTAGAGTAATACAGAAGTACAACCAGAAAATCAAGTATCAGAATTTGATTTTTGCAACTTTTCTAAGTGGAAAACCTCTCAAGTAGCCTGTTAGTCAGTCCAGGATGACACAATTCTTGGATCTATACACACTGTCATTCACTTTAGCACCTTCCCTTCACAAAATTTAGAGACTCATTCTATTTCCCAATCATGGAAACTTTGTGAGTTTTGATTGTCAGTGAGGTGGGTTTATCCATTTGTCCATTGTCAGTTACAGTGGCTTTATTAAAATACTGTGGTTTCAAAAGCTTCTGATTATGGAATCTTCAAGATTACAAGAGCGTTTTACAAAATATGCTTTGTTATTATTCCCAGATTGGTGGCAGGGGAAGAAAAAGATTTTTTTATAATTTAATAGTGCCACCTCCAGATACCAGAGAGTACAGAGTCACAGATTTTTTACTGCCTAGGTTTGTGATAAGAGAAGTTCATACCGCTTCAACAGAATTACTAAACATATTTTTAGAAATTATACCTTCTTAGATGCATGTGTTAACTCACAGGTGGACAAAGTGAACAAAGTCTCTTGAATATGAAGCAATCAAAGCAGGAGTTTTAACAAATAGCTGCTGAAGGAATTTAGCATATTTTATACTGTTCCCTATGTTGACACTGACTGAAATTCATAAATGGATTCAACTGAAATTCATAGATTCACTTGCTAAAACAAAATTTGGGTTGTTTGGGTTTTTGTTGAGTCTACAGATACAAATAAGTACCAAAATAATCTGGACTGACTTGCAGAGCTGTAACATTTAACAACACAAATACAGTAAAAACCCAGTACTTTCTAATATGGGAATGATATAAGAGGCTAAATGAGGTCACAGATTTTTCCAAACTCTGTCTTTTCCACATCATTCCACCAAATATCATTTGAAGCTACACAAGGCTCCAAGACATCAAACTTCTCTTCATTTCTTTCCTTATTTCTACTGTTGAATGATTTTATATTAGCCTTAACATTTTCATACTCAGGTTGATGCTGAACTCCAAAGTTTTCTCCTTTAAGGTGATTCTGCACATGCACAGCTTATGCACAAAAATAATCACAGGACCTCTACACTGTATCGGCAAGCTGTACATGCTTACTACAAGACTGTTGCCATGTAAAAGAAAAAAGCATAGCCATCTAAATGTAGTTCAAGCAGAACAGATTTAAGCAAAAAGCCCAATATGACTAAAACCTTTGTCAAAGGAAAGGAAGCAAGGGTAGCTCCTAGTTCATGATCACATCACTATTTGGGAAAGCAGTTAGAATACATCAAACATTACCTACAGATTGCATTTCTATGATTCATAATTATGCTTCAGTGTAATTCACTTCTATCTTCACCAGTATATCACTGATATAAGCATACAGACTTGAATTCCAATTCATTCAAAATGCTTTAGTAGGACAATATAAAATGTCAGAGAAAGATTAACTTTTTTTCAATTGCAGAATAAGGTATTTTGAAGCACATTTGGTCACAAAAACGTTGAGTAACTCCAGCACAGTGTCCTGAAACAATGAGGAGCTGAACTTCAGAATAGGTTATGCTACCAATTTCAAATCAGTCACTTCCCAATATTCAACTCATTACAACATAATGCTCAGTTGTCTATAACAGACCAAGTTACTTAGTGAATGCAGCTTCCAGCTCTTTGTAATGTCTCAGATGCAAGTTCACATGCATCTACATAGAAGATCTACTCTGTAATCACAAATTCAAGTAAGGATTGGAGAGATTGACCTTCCTTTCCCTTTCCTTCTTTACACCAGTGGAAAAAGCTACAAAACCAGAAACTGGTTGCAACCATGCCCTTCACTCTCCAGATGCCCAAAGTCAAGTAGCACGTACCTGCAAAATATGTTTTTTCCAACTTACCTTTGAATGGTATTCCAAAGCATCCAGTTCACCTTGGTTAAACACACATTTCCTTTTACGTTTCTGTAGAATTAGCAAAAAACAACAAAAAATCCAAATCATTCCACAATGAAATAAAATGGAAAAATACCCAAACATACCTTAATTACAATTTAACTCTTTAAAAGCAGATGAAATTTTCCATCTCTTTTTCTATCACAAGTACAAATCAAATAAGCAAAAAGATCTGAAAATACCTAACCTGCTGCAGGCATCCACAAGATTCACAGGCTTAAAGTTTTTTTTAAATTATTCATGGCACTAGGATCTAAAGGTACCTAGTGCACAGTTTGTGCTCATGCATCCTTTGGGACCATACTAAAAGTTTCAGCTACCAAGTTCAGTTTACCAATAAAACAAAAAATTAACTATGTCTTCGTGATTACATTTATTGGTTTAGATCAGTGACTCATATACTCTTTTGTCTATATGGAACAGTACTGAAAAACACTGAAAGAAAATTCATATTGTCCTTCCCAACTCACTAATCTGTACAATCTCAAGAGCTACCACAGTTTCAGGCTGTGTACCTGACCACAACCAGTGTCAGGAGATTTTAGGAACAATCCACTGCTTATGAGACACAGAAGGCACATTACTGACATGAGGGACACGAGAACATCCTCAAAAGTTCCCGCTCTTCTACACTACCTCAAAATACTCAGGTATGCAAAACAGTATTAGTAACATATTATTGATCAAGGGATTACTGTAATTTACTGTGTTACAGAGAACATACCTTCCTAGCAGTGGCAAGAGAATCTCCAATGTCACTCTTTGCTCCTTCTTGGTGCTCCTCCCTGTTGCTGTTGGCCTTTATTTCTGTCAGACTCACCTCAGGATATCCCTGACACAGCTGTTCCTCAGGAGCTGCAGCTATATGGGGCTTAGAAATATCAAAGAACTCCTCCCGAAACACATATCTCATTTTTGCTCTTTTACCTTCTGTTTCTATGGCATCTCCAGGACCATTAGGAGGACCATCACTTGATGAGGGGGTGGCAGCAAAAGTAGAAATACTGTGACAGTCTTCAGTGGATGTGACAGAAGTATTGCGAGTGACACCACCAGGGTGTGCAAAGGAGTCACAGATCTCATAGCCACACTGGTTGATGAAAGAGAGATGATCCACGAGCCATCCCGCTGCCAGACGATGTACCACGGACATCATAAGTCCCCTTTTCAGCATGAAAAATCAGCTCCCTGAAACCACAGCCTTCACCAGCCAGCTGCACTTCCCAGAGCAACCTCCTCCTGTGGGAATTTTTAGAAGAATTCACTTTACAGAATTATCATTGTTTAATAAATTAGCACCTACCTTCTGACAGACATTCCCATGCACATACAGGGCACAGTGCTGAAACTTCTGACTTCAGTTGGTTTCTCCATTATGTTCATCCCTGTACCACTACTACCACCAGTACTATCACTACTTTTTTTGTAGTAACCAAATTTTATATGACTTTTTTAATATACTTTTATACGGTATGCACTTACTCTGGCTGTTTTTAACAAGTCAGAAATTAGCCCTATGACACACCGATTATGCCTAAGACTGTATGATATGTGTGTATATCTATACATTGTATATACGCCACATACATAAGCATTTACATATCTACTATATATGTTACACACCTGCTATACAGACTACATATATACCATAAATATGCAGACTATATATACACACATATATATATTCATACGTAAACACACATATATATGTGTATATACGCACAAATACACACTATATATGCATACACTGTATTTACATACATACACGTATATATATATACACACACCATATATACATATAGAGACACGGATCACTATGACGGCACCCAGGAGCAGCAATACAGGCACAAGGGCAGGGGCAGCCGCGGCCCTTGCACTGCTGAGGCCAGGGGTCCACTCCCATGCCCGCGGGCACACAGGGACCGAGAGCTCGGGCCTTTCCCAAAGATGACTCTCAGCGGCTGGAGAAAAGCCCGAGGCTCGCCATGGCCCGGCAACGCCTGGCATACACTTACCGCGGGCGCCGCCATGCAACTGCATCGCCATGGCCCTTCCCCGAGCACTTCCGGTGGTTGGTATCCTGCTCCCTTCGATTCCCTCCTCCCTTCGATTCCCTCTTCCCCTCGATTCCCTCCTCCCCTCGATTCTCGATTTCCTCCTCCCCTCGATTCCCGCCTCTCCTCTTCCCTCCGCTCCTCCCTCAGCCCCTCCCGGCCTCGCCGCTCAGCCGCGGCCCCGCCGTGACGCAGTTCCGTGTGACGCGCTGGGGCACGTCCGGGCGGGCGGATTTGAAATTGCGAGGAGGCGGCGGCGGCGGCGCTGGCGGTAACGGCAGGGCGGGGAGAGGGACGGGGCTCTGCGGCGAGCGGGAGGGCAGCGGCAGCGCAGCGGCAGCGCAGTGGCAGCAACCCCCTCAACCACTGGGACAAGAGTCTGTGTGGCACCGGTGAGTCCGGGCTGGCCTCGCTGCTGAATCCCCTGGTCGTCTTCGGTACGCGGGCTCAGGGCGAGCGGGTGGAGCTGCTCTCAGCTCTGGCGCGCTCCTACGCTTTTTTTTTTTTTTTTTTTTCCTTTTTCTTGCTGGCATGTTGGCTCTGGAGGCTTGCTCTTAGATCTCTACTCAAACTGTGCTCCTGGCTTATGTCAGCAGCAGTGTGGCCAGCAGAACCAAGGCAGTGACAGTCCCCCTGTACGCGGCACTGGCGAGGCCGCTTCTGCAGTGCTGTGCCAGTTCTGGGCCCCTCAGTTCAGGAAGCACTTTGAGGGGCTGGAGCGTGTCTAGAGAAGGGCAATGGAGCCGGGGAAGGGTCTGGAGCACAAGTCCTGTGAGGAGTGGCTGAGGGAGCTGGGGTTGTTCAGCCCGGAGAAAAGGAGGCTCTGGGGAACCTTATCGCTCTGGCACCACCTGGAAGGAGGGTGTAGCCGGGTGGGGGTCGGCCTCTTCTCCCAGGCAACGAGCGAGAGGACACGGTCCTAAACTGTGCCAGGCTTTGGTGGGACACTTGGAGGAAATCCTCCACAGAAAAGGCTATTATACACTAGAATGAACTGTTGTGAGTGTGAATGAGTGTGTTAAGCTTGTTTAAACAACCACCACACCTGTGCAACGTGATGGTGGAGTCAGTGTCCCTGGAGGTGTTTAAGGAAAGGATGGATGTAGCACTTAGTGCTATGGTCTAGCTTACAAGGTGGTGTTTGGTCATAAATTGGACTAGATGATCTCACAGGTCTTTTCCAGCCTAATTGATTCTGTTATTCTGTAGCTAATCGCTTGCTATTTTGTGAAAATTCAATCTCCCTGTGATTGGTCCCAGTTAAAGCAATGGAATAATGCAGCTTCTTCCCCAGACACAGTGAAGTCATGAATATGCTGTCCTATGAATTGGGCTTGAGTTAAACTTCTGTTGTGGTTTGTGAGCAGTGGAACTGGAAGCAAAATGAAGCAACAGTTTATATTATTAATGTGTTTTGGTAATATTTGTGGTGGAGGGGGCTTTTATTAGTTATAGTTCAGTCATTTAAGCCCATCCCACAAATGAGACAAAATCACTGTAGAGGGCAGAAGCTGGCATTTTTTTCCTGAGTTAATTCTGTTTACTTCAAATTCCCCCTTAATGCCACTGTGGGGACAATGGTATTAATATTCCAGTTTGATTTATATTCTGCATGGATAGTTTGAAGAGAGCCATAACATCTCAGAATAGGTTTTCCAGTTATTGTGCTATGATACTGGGAGATCAGTTGCAAATGAATGAGTAGGCTCAGAATGAGCAGCTCAGGGGCTGATGTATGGCTGAAGTACTGTCAGCAGTACTTGTGTACTTGTGGTAGTGTGGCCTTTTCCCCAGTGGACTGAACTGGAAAATTTCTCAAGCTCTTTTGCTTTTGGAACCTGGAGGTTAGAAGTGACCAAATATAAAGAAAGGCAAAACAGTACATTTGAAATAACCACTTACCCTTTCATCAATTAAACAGTTGATTTAAAAGACACTGGAATCTAACATAATGAATCTTTTTTCTTTCTTCTTTTTTTTTTTTTTTTTTGGTCCAATATACAGATCTGCTTGTTTATTCTGAGCCTTTGGAAAATCGCTGTGGCATTTAGAAAAGAAAATACCCTTAGATCCTGGATTTTCTGATACTGCTGGAATACTGAGGGATTGTAATTTACAGCAGTCACAATGAGGCGAAGCTCAAGTATTGCTGGAAGCAGCGGTCGACAATCTATGATGGCACTGAGAGTGCAAGACAACAACAAGATGGGTCTTCAGACACCTCAGATGTAAGTCTTTCTGGTCATGTTACTAAAAATAAGTATATAAGACTCATTCTGAAGAGATTTATCAGAGTGTGTGAGTAGCAACTGAGGAAAAAAATTGAAACAGTGAGAAGGTGGCTCCTTACAGCCAAGGATGTTTGCACAAGTGCTCCAGTTTTGCAAAAATAGTTGCTTTAACCTTTTGTGTACCTGTGTCATGTTTCAAATGGTAACACTTTGTTACATGTTTTTTAGGAGGTGTCTGGGTGCATCAGTTGACCTTTCTAAGATGTTGCTGTGATAAAGGTGCTTAGGAATGTATGAGTGTGTGTACAGTTTTTGTATGAGCAAAAGATGAACTGGTAAAAATAGTCACTTGAATTCTTCTCTCTATTCCTCAGGAAAGACAGGAGCACCTTTGGGAAGCTGAGCACAAGCAAACCTACATCTGGAGCTTCAGAAAGAAAAGTCAGCTGTTTTGGGAACAGGTATGGATAGGTTTTTGTTCCCTGCACTGTAAATTAAAACAAAAATGGTCCTACATATTTTTGGAATTTTTCTTTCTTGACAGATTTTCATGATGGGGAGTAATGGATCTGAGGCAAGCAGATGTTCAGGTCTGCCTTCCTCCAGTCCTTGATCATTAAACAATAATGCTGTGGAGCAGGAATTGCTTTGGGAGCTTTTTTCTCTTTTGGGAATGGTGTGCATTGCAGACCTTGAGACTATCTCAATGCATTTTCTTGTTTAAGGAAGAATGACGTCTGAAGTATACTCTGTGTTAGTTTCTTCTCTCTAAGATTCCTTCCAAAAATCTATCATCTTTCTGCTTAGCTCATGGATTTCTGTGTTGTGGGTATCTTCTTTTATAGGACCCCAATGTTGCAGGGATTTATTCCTTTTAAATATTCCTTAAATATTTTAATGTTTATTTACAGTCACTAACATGACTTTTTCCCTTCATCTTTGGGGTATTTTTCTGCTCTCTGAAAGTTTATTTCTTTCAATAAAATGAAGAAAGTATTCATCTAAGACACAGTAATCCCTTTGTTGTACACGTGGCATTGTGGCTTCCATGCTGATGATGTTTTTCCAATCACCTTAAATGAACAGAAAACTTCAAGTATCGCTTTGTATAACAAATACAAGGAAAACATAAACACAGCCATTGTTGTGACTTAAACATGAAGGGAGTTGTTCTTTCTGTGTATTGTCACAAGATCTGTATTTATGTCTGTCCTTAGAGCCAGTGGGGCTGGAGTGTCGCGCAGCAGCCAGTACGGGGTGTTCGGGACAGAAAAGATAAAGGATCCCAGGCCCCTTCATGACAAGGCATTCATCCAACAATGTATCAAGAAGCTTTGTGAGGTAACACATTAACTTATTCTGCATGTATGTTATGAGGTGTAAAATGTACTAATCAAAATGGTTATTTCTCTTGGTTTCAAGTTTTATTTAATGACTGCTATTCCATGTTTCTTTGGCACAGTTCCTCATTGAGAATGCTTATGCCCACAATGTTTCCATGAAATCACTACAATCTCCATCAGTTAAGGACTTTTTAAAGATCTTCACCTTTATCTATAGATTCCTCTGCCCTTCTTATGAACTGCCTGATTCAAAATTTGAAGAGGAAATTCCCAAAGTTTTTAAAGACCTGGGGTAAGATGATTATTGTTAGTCTCCTAGGCTCAATAGATATGCTATGGCTAGAAATTTAAAAATTAAGAATTCAGCATTGATAGCTGGGGAGAGTGGATAGCTTTTTTTTATTCAGATGAGACTCTAAAAGTACAATATTATTGTTTTGTTTTACTTTTATTTAGCTTGAGGTTTACTCACTGATTTTCAAACTCTATTATACATTTTATGTTTGAACTTGCAGAACTATAAGTTCTTGCAGTCTTGCTTTGCTATGTTAAATGTGTAAATTGATTATTTGTGTAAAACTTTGAAAGACGAGACAGGTCTGTAAAAAAAAAAATTCTGTTTGTTCTGTTAGAGTCCAATAACTAAAATTTCCAGAATTTTGGATCAAATTAATTTAGTTCAAAATATGTTTTCCTGCAATTTCTCTCATTCTGCTTTCAAAGCAGAATGTGGAAATAACAAAAGTGACTGTTGAGATGAAAAAAATGCTAAGTAGCTGAGTGGTTTATTGCTGAATTTGTTCTGTGTTTGAAATAATTACTGCCCCAACACTTTTCAAGAAAGAAAATCCTCTGCCTGCTGATAATTGTGAATTCTTAGTCTCATTAAAAAAGTGTATTTTACTCCCATAGATTTGAACCCATGATAATGTCAAAGTGCCAGGGCTCCTTAAATGTAGATGTAAATCTGTTTTGTTCACTTGGCATTTTATCATTTGAAACTGCTGACCTAGCTTGAAATGTAGAAAAGGATTACACTCTGCTGCACCAAGAGTATAATTTTGGGTAAAATTACTAATTCTGACAACTCCCTTGGAGTTGTCTTTTGGGAGTCCAAGAAGCATCTGGATGACACTCTTGATCATATGGTTTAGTTGTAGGCAGTCCTATGAGGAGCAGGGAGTTGGATTTGTTGATCCTTAGGGGTCCCTTTAAATCAAGATATTCTATGAATCACAAAATGAGAAATCCATGATAATTGAATAAAATAATGCTGTAAGAACTCAACTTACTTCTTTTGAAGTACAGTATAAAGTACAATTAAGTTTGCTCTTCCTTCTGTACCTTCATCTACACATAAAAATGTGCTTTTTTTTTTTTTCAAAACGTGCTGGTTTGTTTGCATCACTGTCTGCCACAGCTAAAAGTAAAAATGTATCATCTTTGGCCTTATAGGTACCCCTTTGCTCTGTCAAAGAGCTCCATGTACACTGTGGGTGCACCACACACCTGGCCTCAGATTGTGGCAGCTTTGGTTTGGTTAATTGATTGTGTCAAGGTAAGGTTTGTCTTTCCAGGCTGGAATGTTAGTTTCAATACAGGTCTAGCAAATATTTTCTACAAATGTCCTTGTTTAACGTATAAGTAAAGAAAAAGATGGGTGTTCTTAGCTGTTATCTGGGAGCTGACCCTTAGCCTTATGTTTTAGTAACTTTTAAAGTGAACTTTTCATGTTATATTGTGATAATTTTTTTCTTTAAATGTATGCACCGGATAAATCCATGTATTAAAAAAAATGGGGAAATGCTGACTTATACGTACATTAAATGTGAGAAGTTAATGGGTAAAATCACTGAATAGAACATGTCTTCAGTGCAAATGTTGTGACATCTGCCATTCTCCTGAATTTGAAATCTAAGGATGGAATTTCCAATTGAAATTATTCAAATGTCAAATTCAATTGCTCAAATATAGAGTGGTGAGTTCTGTGTTTGGGCAGGGTATTTTTATTTAATTTTGGGTTTGTTTGGGTTTTTTAGTAATGGTAACTGTTGTTGCTGCCAGCTCAGGTCTGAGCAAAATTTGGAATCTGTGGCAGAAGTTCACCATTGCTGAATTGAGCACCCATGAAAATCCTCTCCTTTTTTGCTGAAAAGATGAGACAATTTGGCAGTGTTGACTGTCCAGCTCATGCCTCTTTACCTGAGTGTTTAGTCAACTCAACACAGGCTCATTCCAGCCTGCTTGCTGAAATCCTAATCCAGTGTTACCCTGCTTCTTATCATGAAACCAACATGAAAACTAATGGATGTCTTCACATTTGCTCTGTGTGTGCCCCTCTGCCTTTCAGCTGTACAATGCCATCAGGGAAAACGCGCCATCGTTCGATGATGGGCAGAGCTGGGGAGGAGAGACTGATGATGGAATTGTGCATAACAAGGTACCATGGAACTTAGAATCAGAATTGCTCAAGTGAATTTTGCCACATGCTGTAACAACACATTTTAAATGCAGTTTAGATGGTTGTGCCATGTATTTATAGATTCTGTTCCCTTTTGAATTCACAATGGTTTCTAGGAAGTAGAGTAGCATTATATAAAAAGCCTGATCAACTATTTCCTGAGCAGGCATCGTGGCCTGTCTATTGGTAAAGACTGGGTATTAAACAGAAATGCCTTATTCTCCAAGTATCTACTGTTTCAGTTCTCCTTTGTGGAGAAAGGGAATCTTTATGCTGTTTATTGTTTTAATAGTTTCTGGTATATTTTGCTTTAGCACTCGAGACTTCTGAGGTTCACAGCAGTGCAAAAACAGTGACTTAATTCTAAATGTAGTGGCTTCTGCCAATATCTGCTCAGTTTACTATGTAATTGGTTGTAATGTTTTATTTCTGAGCTACAAAGTAGGGTGGCAATGTAATTTAGGCTCTTAAAAAATCCAACAGCTTGCTTTCTTTTTAATTTATCATAGATTATTAGTACAACTTGTATTTAACTCAGTGTTAACTCACAACAGGTGTTTGGAAGGGTTTGCATTATAAGCTAAAATATGTAATTAGAAAATTGCAAAAATCAAGTTAAATCATAATTTTGGACTAAGGTTACAACCTGATGGTTGGCAAGTAAAAATGCTTTTAAACTAAATATGTTTTTCTACACTGACTTATGAATATATGTTGATACAAAATTCACAACACTGGTGTAATTGCTTCTGAAACATCTGTAACTTAGTGTCTAGCAAATTCTTTTGGGGTAACCTTTCTTTAATTCTAGATTAGTTCTTTGACATCTGCAGATCTGAGTTTTAATGGTCATATTTACTGAAGAGGTCTGTTAAACAGATCACCAGTTTCCATAAACTAGCCTGAGAGAATCATATGCGTCAATGTAATGGTTTGAAAGCAAAACAAATGAGAGGCTCCAAGTCAGAAATACAATTTAATGAGAAAAAGAAATAAAAG
>JBBMKD010000102.1:102754972-102774718 GCA_037834095.1 Argya squamiceps | reverse complement strand
CAATTGGTTTCAACAGATGATGAAGAGGGTGATAGAATACTTTGTGCATATCTTATTCTACAACCCAGGACAGTCAAGATGAAAAATTCTTGAATATGATACCTTCAATCCTTGTTAAATATCCCAGAAAAATACAGCATTTCCAGGCCTTTTGTAATGTGAATGATAGGTGCTTCCTTCTGCCTGAATATAATCTGTTGACATTCCATGTTCAAAGGAAGGAAAAAATTCAATTTTAAAAAAGGACAATCAAAGCATTGAAAGATATTTTTGGTGTCTGTTTATTTCCAGTGACTGAGTAGCTTTGGACTACCCAGATATTTTACAAGTCTTGGATTTGTTGAAATGAAAGATGTTTACATTGTTTTCAGCTTTTCATGGACTACTGTGTGAAGTGCTATGATCTTTTCATGAAAGGGGGAGATACCTTTGAAGAGTTGGATGCTGAAGTGCAGTCAAAATTAAGTAAGTTTTCAAGTTTTAAGTAAATATTCAATTGTGTCACTGATTTCTTTTCTCCTGGCATCAGTTTGTTCAGTTTACAAGTGAAGGTGATCTAAGGGAATCTGAGACTCCTAAGTACCTTTCAGTTACTTCAACTTAATGCCCTTTTTTGTATATATTTTGGCAGTACAGATGGATAGGTTATGATCTGCTATCAGCTGTAGCTGTGTCACCTGGTTTTTTAGTGGCATTGTCACAGAAAATCAGTGTACAATTCCTCAGATGTGAACTCTATCTATGCAGATGACTCGTTTCTATCTGGCAAAGTTAACAATTAAAAGAAAAAGGACCATTGTCAGAGGATGCACACCTGATAAGTAAGAAAGTTCAGTTTTTGAAAGCTCTGAAAATAGTCTCCAAGATCTCCAACCAAATTCTATTGTAAGAGTTTCTGTATATAATTCAGCATGCACCTCTTTGTCTTCAGTTAGGTGGAAAGTTATTTCTCATTTCACCATCTACAGAAGTACAAACAGAATGTGAGAACAAGGAAGAAAAGCATTTCTTACTTTCTTTGATTTCCTATGAAAAGCCAGACTAAAGGCCTTTTGTTTGCAAACTGGAGCCACCAGTTGGAGAGGAAACAAGCCACCACACTATTACTGGATATTATAAAAAAATAATCATCCTATTCTTTGGCAAAGGCCAAGTGAAGTTAGGGAAAAGATGTCTTAAGAACCAAAATAGGTGGTGATATTAAGTGAGATTAATTTGTAACCCCACCCTCTCTTCTGCTCTCCCACAGAGGATTTATTTAACGTAGATCAATTCCAGATGGAAAGTTTAGCAGCTGAAAACAAAAGACTTCAAGAAGAGATTGCAAGACTAGAAAAAGAAAAGGAAAGTGAGCCGGTTAGTAAATTGTGTCTCTGTTTTTATGGTGGAGTTGAATTTTATATTATTGATCCTTTCCGAATGAAGATTATACATAACAAATGGAAAATTATTTTCAGTGCTTTGAGATTTTAATTAGTCCAGGTTTTTACAGACTATACCATTATAGAACAAGGCTTTTTCTGTGGAGTCTTCAGTCACTATTTGTTTGATATTGTGCAGAAGTTTCCAGGTAATGAGGTCTTGTATTGACTGAAATATTATTAAAATACTTGAACCACTTTTTTTAATGTAAATTTCAACATTATTTTTTCCAAATGTATTAGTATGAGGCATGGGATTCAGTGGTAACAATATATTTTATGGAAATTATTTTGCTTGAAAAGCTGGATTGCGCTTTAAATGTATTGTGAGTTTAAAAATGGGTTCGTGGCTGTGCAGGTGGCAAATTAAGACTCCTGCTGACTGTGCAAAATGTGCTGGGTTTATTCCTGGCTTTCCATGCCTTAGTTTTATCTGCCCTCCATATATTAAAGTTGTGAACTACCTGTAGTAAGAATTTTCTAAATGCAGTGTCTGATGCAAATGAGAAACCTAATGCTGAAATGCAGCAATCTTTTCAGCCTTCCTTGCTTAAAGGTGCTTGACTTGACTCAGCTGTCAGAGAGAAAAAATTTTTACAGTTCTTTAGCTTTATACTTGTGCTATTAATATTGACCAATTATTCTACTGTCTTGTCCGGGAAGTGAAGTCATTATTTTATATTCAAGTAAGAGTGGTTTTTCTTTTCACTCATTTCCTAGGATCGTAGAGTAACGCTACGAAACGTGAAATCGTCTCTTCAAGCAGACGTCCAGAAATACCAAGCTTATTTGGCTAATCTGGAATCTCATATAGCCATCCTTGACCAAAAACTGGAAAGTGTTAGTGATGAAGTTGAGACAGCAGGTAAGATCACAGTCAGGGCAGTGAAGCTAGAAATAGTCTTCAAATAATTGTAGTTCTTAGCTTGAAGGCAGAGCGAGATACTTGGAGTAGGATGATGCTACAAAACAAACTTTCCAGAATGGATTGCTAATAAAGATTATTTTTTTGTCTAATAGCTCTTTGTACAATAGAGTAATGAAACAGTAATGATATATAATAATTATCTTATTTACTCATAAGATACAGAGGTGAGGTTTATGTATATAGGCTGGTATTTTATGTCCATTTCACAAATGTTTTGTGAACTTAGAAATGGAAGTAGAAGCAATGAAGCAGGAGAATGCCCGGCTCCGGCACATCTTGGATAACCAAAAGTACTCAGCTGCAGACATTGAGAGAATCAATCACGAGAGAAATGAGCTGCAGCAAACCATTAACAAGCTGACTAAGGAACTGGAAGCAGAACAACATCAGCTGTGGAATGAAGAGCTAAAATATGCTAGGAATAAAGAAGCGGTATGTGAAAACCCCACTACACTCAGAGGTGGCTGTCAGTTTTCATCATGCAAGCTTAAAATTGGAGTGTTGAAAATTTCTTTCCTAAATAATCTTAGCACCACCATACATGGTATCTAACCAGGCAAAACTGGCAAAAATGGCCTCTGTTTACAATATCTCTGAAAAATGTTTCTCTTTTGTTTTCCCTTTTTCTGTTTTGCACTTAATGGAAAGGTGTTCTCTTTTTTTTTTCTGCATCATAAGAGATGTAGCTAGAATATGAAGCATTGTCAGCTCTCACTGCTATAGCATTAAGAGCTTTGATAACATTAGCATGCCATTGCTTTGATAACACTAGGAATTTCAGGCCAATGTTAATATTTTGTAGCAAGGAAGTAAGGCAAAACTAGTGAATTTGAATCTATAGCTTTGCATGCATTTAGGGCCTGGTTAGTTCTTTGTATAGAAGTTGTAGCATCTTTCAAGGGCCAAGTTCAATCCCTTCAAACAGAATGAAAAGATACAGTCCTGTAAGTGATGGGATTTAAAAGCTTCTGCTTTGCCAATTGGAGAACTAAACAAAAGACGTTTCAAATATACTTGGTAGAGTTACCCTTTATCAATCACTTGTATTAACTTAAATCTTCATGTGCAAGTATAAAGCACATAACACTGAAAAAAACCCCCTGAGTTCTTTAATATTTGCATATAAATGGCACTCATTAATTAGAAATTAGAGCATTTAATAAGCTTTGTTTAGAGGCATACTCAAGTTAGCTTCCTTTAAGGATGTGTGGCTGTGTGGCATTTCCTGTCAAAACTAATGAGAGAAGACAATATTGACATGATGACTGATCATTGGCTTAGTATTATTTTTGAGCATGTTTTTACTTCCCTATCAGCTAATTCTCAAAAACTTGAGGCAGGAAAAATTATGGCAGATGAATATGGAAAACCACAGATTCAGTGTCAGCCATATACAGTGAAAAACCTCACTGAGCGAACTCTGAAAGAATCATAAACCAGTACCTAATCCAGCAAATGCTGGACTGGCATTACATACAGCTCTTGAATACTGTGGTGTAATAAGGAATCATGTCTATAGAGAGGAGCTTGTTTAAAGTACTATATGAATACTTGTTGCAAAGCTTTTCACTTGTATCTCTTCTATGATTTCTGCCCTTTTCTCCTCTGAGTAGATCGAAATGCAACTGGCAGAGTATCATAAACTGGCTCGAAAGCTGAAATTAATTCCAGTAACTGCTGAGAATTCCAAAGGCCACGACTTTGAGATTCAGTTTAATCCTGAGGCAGGACCAAATTGCCTAGTCAAATACAGAACTCAGATCAAGGTAAGTAGAGTCAACACTGAAGGCTTTAGTTACCACTCTCAAAAAAGATGCGTTTCTTTGGAAATGCTGGAAATGTCTCAATCTCACAATGAAATGCCATTGAAAAGCTTGTGTGATGAGTCACCATAATGACATTATAGTACATGAAAGAAATTTGGTATTGGAGAATACAGTAACCTAAAAAAAATAGAAGGAAAAGATGTACTCGGGTGTATCTTGGTTCAAGTAAACAAATTGCATTTGTTGGATCTTCTTGTATGTGTCTTACAGGCTCCCCTCATGAAAATCATCAACGAGACTGAGGAAGAAATTAGTAAATCTACTCAACGGAAGATGACTTTGGAAGATACTTTGGAACAGGTGTGTTGGTTAACGAAGATTAGGACTAAGATACCAACCCTAAAACCTTATCTGCTGCTTTCATTCAACCTTTTGCATGGGTGAAGTGTGGTGGGTTGGTTTTTTTGATTGGTTGGGGTTTTTCTGAGGACAAGTAGATGGGGGGAGCAGCTGTGAGAAAACTGCTTTAATTGTCATGGAACCTAAAAGTTTTTCTAAGAATTGGCGTCTTTGTTGGTTGAAATATTGTGTATTCCCTGAATTAAAGTTTATGTAGCTTACATATATTTAACCAAAAACACTGGAAATATTTGTTTTTAATGAGTTGCCCATTGCAGTCGATCGTGTGGTTTACCATTGCTGATAAATTGTCATCAGGAAGATTTTTAGCAATATTGGGTTTGGGATGGATTGAAAGAAGGAGAATTTTATTTTCTCATTCTTCTATCTTTACCTCAGGTTTTATTGCTGAGCATGATGTTATATGGTATGGAATGTCCTCTTGGCCAGCTGGCATGGCTATGCACCTTCCCAGTCTCTTGCCTATCCCTACCCTGCTCAGTGAGGGTCCCTGGGAGGGATAGAAAACCTTGGAATGCTGTGCTAGCACCGCTCAGCAGTAGCAAAAACATTGGTGTGTTACCAACACTGTTTTAGCCCTTATCCAAAGCAAAGCATTATACAGGCTGCTGCCTAGCCTAGTTGAATTGTTTTTTCAGAGCTACCAGGTGTAGTTTGTGATAGCATGGATTTATATGTTGGAATTCTTTTTGAGCCATATTTCCTTGGTTATGTTTTCATCCTAGGCTAATGTAATGCTAGAGGACAAGAAACGCAGTGTAAAAATGCTGACAGAAAAAGCTGAAAAACTGGATGATCTTTACCAGCAGAAGCTTAAGGTAGAATTTCTTACAACTTGATAACTTATCCTTAATCTTTGTATTTATAGAAAAGTTTTTGGGTTGCATTTTTGTTTGAGCTTCTGCCTTTGCCTTCTTCCCTTCCTCTTACAGGTTTTTTTCATTCTCTTCAGAAAAGTGATTTGACTGCTACCCCAACTGAATCAGTTTTCATTTTCTTCTTAGAGAATCTGGCATCATACTGCAGCAGATCCTCTAAATCATAAATTACTGCATCCAGTAATAAAAGCAGCAGCAATCATCTGAGCTCAGGATGTCTCCAAGCATGTGCTTGAAGGAGATTTTAGGATTAACAGAATCTGCCTTGTCTAATCAATTTGTATACAATAAATACCTTTACAGTTTTTAGTAAAGTTTAATTAGCTTCTGTAAAAACTAAGGAAAACATTGGTTGAACAAAAGCATGTTAAATTGTTTTAATGACCTCAAACTGTTGCTTGCTTTAGCTTCCTTTCCTAACACAGGAGCAGTCCCTACCCTTTTTCCCACCTGGGGATCAGCAACAAAACATAACCCTCTCTGTTAACAGCTGAGTGACTATTTTGGTACCTCCCAACTTCTCTGACAACATTGCTTTGGTGGGGCTGTGGTGCCCTGCAGAAAAATGTTCTTTCAACTGAGCCTGTGTTTATCATATATGTCTTATAAATCCAAATTCCCATGCTATAGCCATGAACGAGGGTTATTTCACTGCTAATACCTGCTGAGTTGGCTAAAGGCAATTAATTTAGTTTATATTTTCCAAAACCACATGAAATTTAGCTTTTGATCTGTGCTCTTGCATATACTCTTCTCTAAAGTTAGGCTTATAAAATGCACAGTTGCCACTCTATGTTTATAATAAGGCAGAGTCATGTAATTCCTTTTGTAATTTTTAAAATGCTGTAAGTCTTAAGTATTAAAATTATTTTTGAAAGATGACGTTTCAGTCATCTACTAGAATTGGATGTTGAGTTGATGGCAGAATTTTGTTTAGTTTTGTGGCTTGTATAGTGTCAAAAATGTCATTCTCCTTGAAGAGATGATTACTTGGAATTGTACTCTTTCAGAAAAAGCTATTTTTTACTCAAATGTGGTTATATTTCTTTAACCTAGGAACAGCTGCTCATGATGTGCCATTTCTAAACTATTTAGATTAACCTAAACAACACTTTCTGAGTTTAACTCTGAAAGGAAAACAGCTGCAACGCTGGCCTTTAAATATGATTAGAGGAATAAAGAGATCGTTAGGCTTATTCTGGAATGGGGTTAATACAGAAAACACCTGGAACTTTAGATTTGGACCCCATGTCCTTGGGATTTCCTTTCAGTTCTGAACTTGGAGTCATTTGTGTGAATTATGAATTCAAGCATTAGGATGCAATCAGGTAATAGAAGAAAAAATAATCCAAATTATTCCTGAGCAACTAAATTTTTTTCTCCTCTTTCCTTATGACTATAGGAGATAGAAGAGGAAGAGCAAAAATGTGCAAATGAACTGGAATCATTAAAGAAGCATAAACAGTTACTTGAGAGTGGTGTCTATGAAGGTCTCAGTGAAGCCACAAATGAATTGCATGATCTCCAACGACAGTAAGACTCATAACTTCCATGTTTGCTGTGTTTATTTTGGTTTTTAAGGATAAAGATATTGTCTTGAATGTAACAGAAAGTTGTTTCAGCATGTGTCCATGTCAGTGTATTAATTTCCCAAGTTAACAACTGAAAGATGTTTCTCCTCAACAGTATTTTACTAGAATATTTCTCTGCTGAATCAGAACTCCTGTTTTCCATGTAATTTTTTTAATATCTATGGTTGTAGCAAAGAAATTGGTTTGTTTCCAAACTAACGTGACAACTGCATTTTGTACCTCAAAGTCTGGAAAGAGTATTCAGGCTCTAAGGAACAATGTTTCCTATCAGTTAGGACAATACAGTTCTTTTTTTTTAAAGTTGAGTGTTAATGTATTCAAACTTGGTTCAAATTAATCCTAATAGAAAAAAACTATGGCTAAACATGATGATAAATCAGACTTGAAGTGATTGTTTTCAATGTCAGGAATTCTTTAATTATGGACATGACCTTCTGAGTATCTTTACCTTTTAGATATCAAGTTGTTTTGCAAACAACAACAGAAGAGAAGAGAAAAATTGGTGCCAACTTGAGTCGTCTCATAGAAACAGTTGCTACTCATATAGCATCTATAGTGGTAAGCTAAAATTTGATATTCATAGTTTAGACATGTCTAGATTCTCTAGAGACATTTGCAGCTAAACATTTGGAAATTAGAATTTACTCTTTCTAAGGAAGTATCAGTTATTTAGCTGCTGCGCTGAGTCCATGGATTCTAGTTAAATTTTCTGACAAAACCTTTGGTTTAAATAATCAGAATTGATCATTAAGTTTTCAGCTGATCATTAATTTTTCAGCTTTAACATCCTGTCAGGTTAAACCTGTTTCTGTTAGATGTCTTTCAGGAAAGTGTTTAACTGAAATCAGTTAACCTGTGCAATGACTGCTTAAAATGCTTTAGCTGAATCAGTGCAATACAGACCATGATAGAGCTAATAAAACTTTCTGTACCTCTTTTCTAGAAATACCTTGATGAACAGAACACGAAAATTTACAGAGACTATGAAGAATTCATGTCTGAAGATCTATTGTCAGACTTGACCAGCATCCTAGACAGTTATAAAAAGAAGGCTGAAAGTTTCTAATCACTAGGAAGGTGAAGATAAAAATGTTGCATTTCTGAAGCTCTGGTATGGTGCCTTCCAAAAGGATGGGTACTACCTGTGTTTAGCACTGAAACTGGTTTTAAGTGGAAGGAAGTAGTTATGAACGTTCTTTGTTTTGTTGACACAAATATATTATAGAATTAAACAATATATTTGCATTTTCTTAAAAAATGCTCTGCTCAGACTTCTTACTTCCAATAGCATATGTATGCATTTAGGGCACACGCATGCCAGACAGTTCATATCCTTCCCCAGGCCTTATTTTACTAGCAAGACTAAATGTAAATATGTCTCCTGCTTGTTCAGTCTCTTATGAAACTGCAACTCTTACATGAGTAAAAAAATCAAAACCTCTTTTGAAAAGATTAGTCCTTATGTAGTAGTCTTATAAATAGTTTAAAAAAAGAAACACAATAGTTTGAAAACCAAGTTTTGTCTTTAGCTGCTCATACTCCCAGATGAAACTTCACTGAACTTCTTGAATATGTATACCAGAGAAAGCTCTAACTAGGACATCATTTGAATTCTGGCAGTATATCTTATCAGTTACAGGTTTGATTCATGTTAGATACATCAAAATGGTCTAAAATGTCTGTATTCTTGTTAGGCCAGTTGGACAGACTCTATTTGCCATTCTTCCTCAGGAAAGTAACTAAAATGAGTGTATGGGCAGCTCTGGTCAAAACACTTTGAAGAAAGTGGATCGATGCTATGTGCAAGTAGTATCTTTTTATCTATTCTGTGTATAATTTTGTATTAAAAAAATAAATAAAACCCAGCATTTGTATCTTGGATAGTTTACGATGTCATTTCCTAATGAAAGCATTGAAGTATTTGAGTGTTGTTTTTAGAGGTCAGACATTCAAATATACAGAGATAAAAACAATTTTGCAGTTGTTTAAAGGCTTTTAGCAGCTTGTAGATAAAGATGGTCCTTAATTCTATGATTTTCGAAGGAAACACGGATCCTTGGGATATACAACAAAACTTGAGTTAAACCATCTAAACGCAGACTGCAAGTAAAAACTGAATTGTCTAATTCTAGACTATTTTTAGAATGAGTTTAAAACTCAGTTGTCCTTAACTGTAGCGCCTGAATCTTCTGGCCCTGGTACAAGTATTTTGCAATTTCAGAAATTATAATGATGGCATCATTTAAGCTTCTAATTTTCTGTTCCTTTTTTATACTCTAGAATTTTAATTTGACAGGTAGAAAAGTCTGACAGGTGGGAAGTTTTTATGCTTTCTTTTGTTGTCCTCTTTTATCTTTACAGACTCTTACTTTTTGTTTTCTGTAACAAACTAGTCTTTACTACATCCCAGTTCCTTCTCTAGAAGTTTTTTCCTTTTGTGATCTCTTTAACATTTTTGTTATGTAAAGCAATGTAGCAAAACTATGAGCCATATATGAGAGCCACGTCCCTTTAAAGTATGTGTTTATTTAGAGGCTATGCTCTCTCTTGACTCCCCCATACCTGTTTGTCTCTGCTTCTATAACTGATCTTTGTTTCTTAGCATCTGTTAGTTCCTTGCTATGTGCAGTAGTCAGTTGATGAAATGAAAGCAAAATAAATGGCAGTTCCAAGGACTTTATAGGAAACCTAATGACCATGGGTCAAAGAATCAAAATTACAATGTCTTTGCTTAATGCACTGGCCAGTGTAATATTCTGAAATTAAAGTAGTCCAAATAATAATAAAAAAAATCCAACATGTTGTTGTTATTGGTCTGTATGTCAGTTAAGTTAAACTGCCTTTAGAACCACCTCAAATTTGGATCTAGGTTCTGTAAAATACTATGGCACTGTTTGTTGTAATCTAACAGATCAACATCAGCCAATGTTTACTAGGTACTATGTCTTCACAATTTAAAAATTGTGAAGAGAGAATTTTTTAATCCTTGTTGAACATGTCTCCTCTGTGATATTGGACATCAAGTATTTATTTTTTATTTGTGTTCTGGAATATGGCTTTTAAATTTAGGCAGTAGGCAGTAAAACGTCATTACTGCTCTTGGTATTGATTTTGTTTCTTTATTGGAATATAAAATCTTAATGAGGAAGTACCATGGCACCTGTACATTTCAGTAGTATGAGTCATTTGTAAATCTTGGCTTTTGTATGAAGTCAGTTGCCTCATTTAGTGCTAGTGTACCTCTTTTACAGTTTAATGTGTCAAGTAGTTGTATTCTTATTCCCAACAAAATTTCTTATGCCTGTTTCTATAAAGAACTGATTCTTACTGCAAGTGTAGAAATATGACATAAAATCTCAATTAATCTGACTTTCCTCGAGGAACTAGATAATCATCTTAGCAGCAGATACTGATTCCCTGGCTCTCCTTGCTGTTGAACATGCATTGTGTAGAGGAAAAATAAAATACAGAAACATCTTCATAGAAGTTTTAGAGGAATAAAAATTGCTTTAACCTTTTTAAAAATAGATGGCTTTTTAAAAATTCTTAGGAACATAGGGCCAAGCTGCTTTGACAATGATTTATTCGGTGTCTTTTTGGCATTAATCTCACCGACCAACCTTTTGCTTAGTATTACATAAGTATTTCCTTTATGTGGCCACTCTTGCATCTGCTTTTTTATTATAATTATTGAGCTATAAAAAATAACACTTGATGCTGTAAAAGCATGCTGGAACTCTGTAGCTCTACTTCTTTTTCCTAGGGTATGTTGTTTTTTCATATTCTGTAATCAGAAACTCTTATCACCATCAAGAATGTGGTAGTTCTTTTTTGTGGAGTATTTTTTGAGTGCATTCATTCAG
The DNA here is from genome assembly GCA_037834095.1 of Argya squamiceps. NCBI lineage: Eukaryota > Metazoa > Chordata > Aves > Passeriformes > Leiothrichidae > Argya > Argya squamiceps. The sequence continues at coordinate 102,763,850 of JBBMKD010000102.1, read as the reverse complement.
GTTCGAAAGGGCTTCTAATTTCATTGAGTCCAACTGTTAACCCAACACTGCTCAGTCCACTACTCACCCAAGCCCCTGAGTGCCACATCCTCATGACTTATGCCTCCAGGGCTGCTGATTCAACCACTTCCTTGAGCAGCCTGTTCCAATGCTTGACAACTCCTGCTGTGAAGAAAATTTTCCTAACAGCCAATTTAAACCTCCCCTGCTGTAACCTGTGCCTGCTAAGGCTTTAACTTTGCAGTCTCTGTTCAGCTCACTTGTATGAGGCTTCTACAATGCTCTTCATTGGTTTTGCCAACATAAAGCATGGCATGCCTATGCAAGCCTTTAGTTCTGAGCTGGAAAACAATTTGTACTCTGGTTCTGTAATACTTCAAATAGTTTACCTTCTCTGACCTTTTATGGGAATTCTCCTCCCTGCTCCAACTCTTGTGGTAGAATTAAAAAACCACCTATATTTTTTATCTTCTTTTTTGAAAGAGTAAGAAAGAAGAAAAAGTCAATAGCTGAAGACATTCCCTCTTCACTAACAGGGGCAATTCCCTCAGTGCAATGCTCTAGTCAAAAAAGAAGACTGTGGTCTCTCATACTAAGTGACTGTAAATCAATGGAGATTTTGTGAACAAAGGTCTTGCCTATTTATTCCTAATCTACAGCTTATTCGGTATGCAAGTATTTTGAGCGCTGCAAAAATTCTGAAAAGATTATATATGATCTTTCCATTCTTGTTCAGGGTGCACTTGTTTGCTTTAATACTGGAAACCTTAATGTGTCCTCTAGAGCCAGTTAACCTTCCTGTTTTGGCAATAGTACAGAACAGGGACTTTACCTGTATTTTCAATACTTCCTGTCTACAGATTTTTGGCTGTGACAAGGTCCTGGTATGATGAAATCATGTATTGTTGAGTCTTTTTTGCTTACAAAGCTCTCCACCATACAGGGCTATTGAATCTTCATTGAGATTTTACACTTTAGGTGTTTGTTGGAAGTTTTGATGGTACTCATTCCTTTTTAAGAAATGGAAGAAGCACAGAAGGCATGAAGGCCTCAGTGTCCCCCACTGGATGAGGGACTATCAATGCCTTAGTCAATGTCCTATCTAAGGGATGTGCACTCACATCTTCACTATCAGGAGATTGGCAGAGACCAATCACTCAACCTGAGGAAACTATTTTTTTTTTGGTAGAACTTGAACTGTTTACAGGATTTTTCTGGACATGACAGATGCCAGGTCTGTTGTCCGCTACTGCCCGCTGGAGCATGGACCTTTTGTGAACCCTGGTTCATAAAGGTCTACCAGTCCCAGTATTTGCCTGGGGTAGACAGGACCACATGTTTGTCTACAGGATGATTGGCTGTACTGTCCCTCCATTCCAGAAGTTCTCATCAACAACTTCATGATAACAAGGAGCTTTTGTGCTTGTGGTCTGTATGTTGTTTTCCCTACCACATCATGCATGAGACCACAGTTTTAATTGGCAGTGACCTGATAAGCACTTTAGTCTCAAGAATGCTTTGCACAAGGCAAAGATTTAAAAGGTATGTAAAATTGTCTGTTACTCTAATTTCACCTCTAAAGAAATATTTATTGGTCTGGCAAGAGTCCAAAGCAGAAGAACAGACAGGTGGTCATGGAATGTGTATGAGTATTTTGAAACGAGCGAAATTTTATTTCACTTTTCCTACAAGGATTCAGAATAGTGAATGCCTTTTTATTGGTAGAAGTCATGTGATTCTGAGGACACTGAATACTAGCACAGTCATGCACGACAACTTGTCTGCCCAGCTGAAAGGCATTTACTATTCTGCCTGGAAAAGAGCATCTGGAGTTACTAGTTCTAATTATCTGGAAGGTCTTGATTAGCAATAGAAATTACATTACATTTGAAATGCAGAGTGGACACCAAACAAGGGGGTCTGCTTGACTTCTGCTGGGTAGTGACTTACTGTCCTCTTTCCTGCTCTCAAGGGTTGGGCCATGACTTATAACAAAGCCATAAGGAACGCTGCAGAGTTGATTCACATAAGACAAAGGGAAAACAGTCAGAGGTTGCGCAGTTCAGAAAAGTTTAGGTATTTTAAGAGGAAAACCACTAACTTGAAAGACAGAATTTTAAAGGTATAAACAAGAAATCAAGGATCAGCATTAATGAAGATCTCTTCCAGCAACTGCTCAGAAGCTACTCCTCAGGTGTTTTATTATGGGTGCTGAGAACACAAATACTTGGCCTAGAAGCTTCTTCAACGCCATCTGTCTTTTGTGTATGCTTGTATTGGGTTTGCATGACCAGCTTTTGGTAGCAGGGGGACTACAGGGGTAGCTTCTGTGAGAAGCTGGTAGAGGATACCTCCATGTCCAGCAGAGCCAATGCCAGGCAGCTCTGAGATGGATGTGCTGCTGGCCAAGGCTGGGCCAAACAGAAATGGTGGCAACACCATGATAACATATTTAAGAAGGAAAAAAATAAAGGTTTTTGTGCAGATGAAATAGTAGCCAGAGTAGAGCCGACTGAGAATATGGAGAGGAAACAACCCTGTTAATAACAAGGTTAATGGAAAAGGAGGGGAAGGAGGTGCTCCAGGTCTGAGATTCCTCTGCAGTCCAGAGTGAGAACTGTGGTGAAGTAGGCTGTCCTTCTGCAGCCCATGGCAGTCCATGGGGATGCTGAGATCCACCTGCAGCCCATGGAGGAGACCAACACTGGAACAGGTGGATGCCTAAGACAAGGCTGTCAACTGATGGGAAACCCATGCTGGAACAGGCTCCTGCCAGGGCCCTGTGGCGAGAGGAGCCCACACTGGAGCAGGTTTCCTGGTAGGACTAGTGCCCCTGTTGGGGTCCCACACTGGAGCAGGCTGTGCCTGAAGGACTGCACACTGAAAAGCTTACCTACATTCCAGCAGTTTGCAGAGGACTGCTTCCTGTGGAAGGGACCGCACATAGGAGCAGGGGAAGGACTCATCTTGCTGATCAGCATCAGGAATAATGTGTGATGAACTGACTGTAACTGCCATTCCCTGTCTCCCTGTGCCACTGAGGGGCAGAGGTAGAACTGGGAAGGAGAGAAGTGTGGGGGGAAGGTGTTTTTAAGATTCATTTACTTCCCATTTTACTTCTTACCTGCTCTGATTCTGTTAGTAATAAATTCAATTAATATCCCAATTCGAGTGTGTTTTGCCCATGACAGTATTTGGTGAGTGACCTCTCACCGTCCTTTATCCCACCCCATGAATTCATTGCATTTTCTCTCCCCTGCCCAGTTGCAGAGGGGACTTGAGAGACTGGCTTTGGTGAGTGCCTGGCATCTGGCCGGCATCTGGCCAGCATCAACCCATCACAGAGCTACAACAAAAACTGTGATACATGCTTGAAGAATCCATACATGGCAAAACACACCCATAGTGACAAAGACAATGGTTTCTGTATCACAGTCCCAAAATCCAGAGTATGAGTATGCATGCAGTGATATCCAGAGACTTATCACAAATAACTAAGCAGTCAACTGAGCTTGCCCGGGCTTGCTTGGCATCCACGATGCCACTGCTACTGGAGCTGATGACAAAATCACTCCTTGAAGGTTCAGGAGAAGGCAGCCAGGGGAAGGGAAAGGGTAAAAAGAAGAGTGTAAAAAAGAGTATTAAAAGCAAGGCAATAGGGAGGAAGCAGCCTTCCAAAAAAAAAAAACACAAAAAAACCCACAAAAAAACCAAACAAACAAAAACCCCAAAACACAAAACCAAAAACAAAACAAACAAACAAAAGACCAACCAACCAAACGGAAATACTAATGATGCTCAGCTGCAAAAAGCCTGGAAGACACTCAGCTAAGACCATAAGACCACAGAACAGCAATAGCAATTTAATTTGAATGGAAAAGCATAGGGTAGGGGCTTACATACATGGCAGGATCTTTTCTGTGACAATGTATTTATCAAGTTCTCCTATTTCTTACACATTTTGCAGGAGAGAATGATGTATTTGATCCCAGTCTTTTAAGAGTGTGATTGGTGGGACTTCTTCAGACGCAATCTTAAAAATCTTTGCAATCATAGCATCAACAGTGTTTTATTAACACAGTAATGCTTGAAGACATAAATTTTATACTCCAACAGCCTTTTCACAAACTAAAAACTCTTTTCTCCCAATGTGCATTTGCCAGATACATGTTCTCATGTATTTGTTCAAGAATCATTCATGTTTCTTTGTCTACAGAGGAAGAAAGTTTTTAAGGTTTGGTACATCCTTATTAATTTCCCATGAGAAAGTTGACTGTGGTCACAAGGTGCAGTGGATTGCCACCAAACTTATTTCACGACCACTGAATATTTGGCTGCATTCATTTGCCTCATCAAAGGTGAATGACAAGAGCTTCTTGCTGGTTCCCTTTTCAGAGAAGTTCCCTGCTATTGCCATGGTTTCCCTCAAATAGGTCCATGGCAATCCTAGGAGAGATGGCAGGCTAAAATCCTACAAGTATCCATCTAGTGTGGTGTCCTCCCTCCAAATACGACTTTGGAAAACAGTGCAAAAACCTACAATGATCAGATATGGAATAACTTGTTTTCCAACTTAAACCCTTCCTACTCAGTAATATTTGGATATTTTATTCTAAGGCCAAAGTAAACAGTATGTATGTCTCCTAGGAATAATTTAATTCTTAATTTTTCTAGCCCTTTATCTCTTTTATATTCATATGAGGAAAAAATCTCACTAAACTATTCATTCTCATTATGTATTTCATAGTTCAATCAAATGTTTTATGAAAAGCATATCTTCCTGTCAGTTCTGCACGTTTCTTAATATAACTCCATGTTCCTTCTTGCTTTGTGAGATATACTAGAAGGTCCTGATTATCTTTCCTATTTTTATACTTTAACTAAAATACTTTCTTAGTTTGAAAATCCCATTCATCTTAGGCATGCTTTCCACAACTATTTATAGCCTATCTTGAATTATCAGAGCCTTTATTTCTACTGGATTTTAATGAGCATGTCACTTTGTATTTTTGTTAATGAAGTACACAATGAACAGAGAGAATTTGCATGAGTTTTACTCACAAAGCCCAGCTGATGGAGTTAACTTGGACCACAGGAGACTGAACCAATGGTTTGTTGTCCTTCCCCCTTCTTCATTATCTCTCTGTCATTTACCTTCAATTTTTAAGCTTTAATTTAATCTCTTATCACATCAGACAGATATTTCAGAACCATGGGCTATGTTTACAGTCTTCTCTATTTGATTAAGTGGATTGTGTTTCACAAATTTTTTCACTTTATTTGCTCACTATTTTTATCAAGTTACTGAGAAGCAAATTTTAAAAATTACTAGATAGCACTTCAGTAACCACTTCTCCATATCTACCTTAGTTTTCATGTCATGATGATAATTCATTGTTTAGTTCTATGATTTGGTTTCTCTCTCTGAGATGGCTTGGTTTTCTGAATACTGATGCTACTGTTTCACACCTCAGTGGCTCAAGTAATGATGTTCTTTTGTTCCACACCTCAGGGGCTCTCACTGGGGTACTTTTTCTAACAGCCAGGTCAAAGGTCCATAGAGTTCTAAATCCAAGATGCCACCTCTTGTTACATATAAAATCTTTGTTACCTTAAGGAAGAATAGCACTCTTTTTTTTGATCATTTGGAATTGGTAGCATTGCACCTACAAAGCATATGTAGGTAGTAGCATCCAATATCACTCAACAGACTGTGCCACTGCAACAAGCTAATACCGAGGGTGTGCACTTTCTTCCACTGACGACGCAGCAATTTTCATTGTATGTATACAAAATATTTACTATCTAAAAATGCCCAGCGCTGGAACGTAGTTAATATTTGCCCTCAATAAAAAAAGAAATCAGATCTTTAACTTATTCCTTGAACGAAAAAATTAAATACATACAGGATATAACAACAGATACATCCTTGCACACGCACACACAAAAAAACCCACTTTCCTGAGCATCATCTGAAATATCAAATGGCAAGATGAAAAAATTATTGGTTACTCTACTGTTACTATTGATTTTGAAAAATAACATGGTATCTGACTTTAAAATACAGTAGATCAATATAAATTCATTTTTTCCCAGAAAATAAATTCTTTCCAAGGATGAAAATGATTATTCAGTTGTTCAAGAACAAAATACTTAAGACTACAAAATGAAAAGTTTGTAGCTGCAGGGACTCTTTAAACCAGCTTGGAGATAGGCTGAACGGTGAGGAACTTATTTTCATGCAAATTAAGTGCCTGCATTTCAGGTAGAACCATCCCTTCCTCCTTGAAATATTAATTTTGAAACTAGATTAAATAGTTAATCAAGTTTTTTTCCCCAAAGGACTTAGCATTCTAAAATGGAAGTGCTGTCTCAAGGCTAGAAACACAAGCACACTGTAAAACAAAATTTTGTTTGATGAATTCATGAAGTAACAAGGTTTGATACACTCTTCCAAATTTCATCACGTCATCATTTAGAGGGGCTCAGAGTCACAGCCTATATAAAAACAATCAAGAGACCTTTCCTCTCTTAACTGGTTAGTACAAATGCTCCTTATTCTCACAAAACTCCACACTGCTCAGTTCCACTATGTAATTTGCTTTCTTGTAGTCTAACTGGGCCCAGAGAATGGTGGAGTTACATCCAGATGATGGCCAGTCACAAGCGGTGCTCTGCAGGGCTCAGGGCTGGGGCCTGTCCTGTTTATTATCTTCATTGACAAACCAGATGATCAAGCGAACCCTCAGTCACTTTGCACCAAGATGTGCAGAACTGTTGATCAGCTGGAGGGGAAGAAGACTCTGCAGAGAGATCTGGACAGGCTGGATTGATGGGCTGAGGTCAGTGGTCTGAGGTTCAACGAGGCCAAGTGCTGGATCCTGCCCTTGGGTCACAACAACCGCAGGAAGTGCTACAGGCTTGGAGAAGAGTGCCTGGAAAGCTGCCCAGGGGAAAAGGTGCTGGTCGACAGCAGCTGAACATGAGCCAGCATGTGCCCAAGTGGCCAAGAAGGCCAATGCCATCCGGGCCTGGATCAGTAATAGTGAGGCCAGCAGGACAGTCTGCCCTGTACTGAGCACTGCTGAGGCCACACCTTAAATCCTGTGTTCAGTTTGGGCCCCCCACCATAAGAAGGACATTGAGGTGCTGGAGCATACCCAGAGGAGGGCAATGGAGTTGGTAAAGGATCCGGCACACAAGTCTTATGAGGAACAGCTGAAGGTGCTGGGGTTGTTTAGCCTGGAGAAAAGGAGGCTCAGGGGAGGCCTCCTCTCTCTCTACCACCACCTGGCAGGAGGCTGTAGCCATGGGGTGGTCAGTCTCTTCTCCCAGGAAACAAGTGGCAGGACAAGAGGATATAGCCTCAAGCTGTGCCAGGAGAGGTTCAGGTTGGACATCAGAAAGACTTTCTTCACTGAAGGGGTGGTTAAGCATTGGAAAAAGCTGCCTAGGGAAGTGGTCACAAAAGGCATGTGACAAGATTTTTTTGTTACTCATTTGTCACCTCTAGTGTTTTACAAACCTCCCCTATATGCCATCACAATCCTCTCCTCAAAACCAGGACTCCTTAAAACAGAAGCAGCTACACTTTTGTGAGGGTTGGATGAGTGGACAGTGGAGTGGATTGAGAACTGGGTGACTGGCAGATCCCAGAAGGTCATGATCAGTGGCACAGGGTTTAGTTGGAGTCCTGTCATTAGTGTTGTCCCCTAAAACTCAATACTGGGTCCAGTACTGTTGAACTTGTTCATTAACAACTTGGATGCAGGGACAGAGGCCTCCTCAGCAAGTTGACTGATGACACAAAGCTGGGAGGAGTAGCTGATACTGATAGAAGCTGATAGAAGTAGCTGTGCAGCCCTTCAGAAGGACCTCAGTAGGGTGGAGAGATGGACAAAGAACCTTCTGAAATTTAACCAAGGTATACACAGGTTCTGGCACAGGAAGAATAACCCCCTACACCAGCACAAACTGGGGGTCACCCTGCCAAAAAGCAGCTCTGCAGAGAAGGACCTGGTGGTCCTGGTGGACAACAAGCTGTCCATGAGGCAGCAGTGTCCTTGTGGCCAAGAAGACCAATGCAACCCTGAGATACATTAGGAAGACAGCATCACTAACAGGTCAAGGAAGGCGATCCTGCCCCTCTACTCCCCTAACTGGGGCCACAATTGACGTCCTATGTCCAGGTCTCAGTAGAAGCTCAGTAGGGCTCCTCAGTAGAAGACATGGAGCTCCTGCAGTGGATATAGTGGAGGGCAACAAAGACGATTAAGGGACTGGAGCACTTCTCTTACAAGGACAGGATGAGACACTTGAGCCCGTTCAGCCCCAAGAACAGACAAGTGAGAGATGACCCCATCAATGTGTGCACGTATCTAAAGTGGGATTCCAAGAGGAGGCTCTGCTTGATGGTCCCAAGCAATAGGACACGAGGCAATGGGCAGGAACTGATACACAGGAAGTTCCACCTGAACACGAGGAAGAACTTTATTGTGCAGGTGACTGTGCATTGGAACAGATTGTCCAGGGAGGTTGTGGAGTTTCTCCCACTGGAGACACTCAAGAACCATATCTGGGCACAATTGTTTGCTCTGGAATGACCCTGTTTTAGCAGAGATTTGACCAGGTGACCCACTGCGGCCCTTTCCAACCTGACCGTTTCTGTGATTATGTGAAACAACAGTGCTGGGATCTGGAATGGCCGCTTCGTTTTAAGCCAGACGAAGCGGGACTTCACACCTCCGGTCCCTCCCTGGCGGCTGCCCGTGCTGTGGCGGGGACGCGCTCGCCGGTGACAGGAGCGCGCCCGCGGGTCCCGCTCGCGCCGAGGGTCCCGCGCCATCGGCCGCGCCGCGCGCAAGGGCCGGTGGGGGGC
>JBBMKD010000102.1:102667488-102753434 GCA_037834095.1 Argya squamiceps | reverse complement strand
GGGGAGCGGGGAGCGGCGGCGGCGGGCGCGGTGCCGCGCTCCGGAGAGCGTTTGTGGTTGGTTGGCGTTCGGTCACAGCGTCGGCTCTGGGATTTCAGAGGTCTCTTCCAACCTAAATGGTTCTGTGGCTCTGTTTCTGCTGTCCAGGGTGTTGGCGATAAGCGCCGTTTCCCGTCCGCAGCGGTGGCTGCAATTAAATAGCGTGGCTGGTGGCGCCTTTGCCCCGTCGCGTGTCCTTTCGGTTCTGTTTCCCTGTCGTAACGTGAAACGAAACTCACTCCGTCTTCCCAGCTCGGGGAGGTGGAGATGGTTTTCCGCGTACGTGCTGTTTGCTGGCGCTGCCAGTAGGCATCGCCCGTTTCTGTCCTGGTTTCGTTTTCCGAGCGAATGATAAATGCCATAAACCTCTTAGCTGCCTGCGTGTTTTAACCATGTAGAATGCGCAGGAAAATCAGCTCTAAATTTCTGTACTAATTTAGTCTGATTTTAAAAAAAGGAAATTAGTTTCTTTATCCGGTATAATTTGCACTTAGTTTTCTAGCATATAAATTCTATGTTTTACATATAGATGGGATTTAATAAATACCTGATTTACATTCGAATGAATAGAATTATTTCTAAATTTTATAAAATTTATCCATTATTTATGAACAATATAAATACTACCGAGTATCACTTTTATATGTAGTACAACAATATCATGATGAAACATATAATTAATACAATTATATGTGATAATAAATAAGTATATATAAGATAAAGACAAAATATTTGTTGAGAAAAAATAACTGAATTAGTAGTATGTTCTGTGCCTGGACAGTGGTTAATGTAATGGCTTCTTACTGTGATGGAAGCTTTGAGTTGCCAATGTCAGCAGGGATAGCTGTCACCTGTGTCACCTCCTCCTTGCAGAGTTCTATTTCTGTGTCCAAAATGGCATAGCCATGATCCAGTAGGGGCACTGAATCTTAAGGCAGAGTCATCTTCCCTAGAAGTGTCCAGAAAAGGAGTGATAGGGTTTAGAGTGTGATGTTACTCAGTCGAGGTTGGACTTGGAAGTCTTTTCCAGCCTTTTTGATTCTGTACTCATAAATAAAGGGGTTATGGAGTGTTAGCAGATCCCTTGGTCTGATCAGTGCCCCTAAAATTCATCAGACTGGAAGAAACAAGTGAGTGGAATAAAGAAGTGAGTACACTACAGCGTAGCATTCTGAGAAGATAGACAGTGGGGTGGGTTCTTGACCTTCTGGGGGTTTATATCTCCTTTGAGTGTTACATAATTTTCTCCTACAATTGTCTTAATGGATCCCTTTACAACTGTACCAACCACATGAGTTGCAGGAATACTGAATATTTTCAGTAGTCGAGGAAAATATGTGCATGATGAACCCACTCCTCTTTTCTCTTAGATTTTGTAATTAATCGATGGGCTGAGTTTTAACACAAATTTACAATTTGTTCTAGAACAGAGTCTGTCTTTTCTTTTTTAATATATACTGCACACTCCAGTGGCTTAATGTTTCATGTGTCCTCGTGGTGTTCAGTAGTTCACAGAGCTGTGGCACGTTTGCAATTTTATTAAGAATTAAGCCATCATCACCAGCTGTGACAGATCTTGGGTGCATCTTTGGGGATTTTTTTACTTGAGGAATGTATCAATGATTTGAAGTTGGTACCTTAATGCTATTAGGCAGACTTCTTGCATGAGCAGTAGAGTGTTTGAGAACCCTGGTGCTGCAAAGCAGACCTTGCTGTGTTTGAATGTAGTAACTGTGAAAGTAAAATTTTCAAGTATAGGTTTTTTTAGTATATTTAATATCATAAGCCTTATCAGCAGTCCTGGTGACTTTTTTGGGTGTTAAGGATATTAGGGTCTGTGCTCTTACAAACTTATGCAACAAGAACCTCAGCTAATCATTCCCTTAGAGAAAGGCCTTCTACAATAATGTGTTGACCACATGTGATAGCAGTCAGAGATGCCTGACCGTGTCACTGCTAGTTTCACTGTGATGACTCTTTGCACTTCGGAGCTTTCATCATCTGACATGAGGGACATCTGAAAGGATGCTGAGACAGGTGGATTGGCATGACCTGTAAGTGTTGGTACGTTGAAAACTGGACAGGCAGAGTGTTGAGATGTTTGCAGTCTCCCATGCCAACAATATACAAGTTCTAGAACTTCTGGAAGAACATTCTGGCATCTCAGTGGTCCAAGAGCTTTGTAAATTGTGTTTCTCTGTGTGTTGTACTCCAGAGTTCTCAATTTCTGGCATTTTGAAAGTTGCAACTAATTACTTTCAGGAGAAAGTGATGAAATGGGTTCACCGGCTTGGGACAGACTTTCCTAACTTCGTGGTGCTGAAAACATGGCAGGGAAGTGATGAATGCTCAGGAAGAAGGATTCTTTTGTTAAGCAGAATGAGTTGGTTCAGACTAAGGTGAAATGAATGTTGTATTCACGTTTCGACAATTAAAGCTGTTAGGCACTGCAATCAGACTGCTCGATTGGGCAGATAACGCACAGGCAGCAGTGTTGTTTCCACGGGTCTCCTGTCTGGTGGCTCAGCCTCAGTGCAGGCTCAGCTTTCAATGGACTTTCCTCGGCAATTTGTCCTGCAGCTGAGTGATGTTACTGGAGCTGCAAAGGCGCTCCCACATGGTCATGGCTGACAAGGATGCCAGAAATCTTAAGCTGTTGTAACTGTTCATGTTGTTAATATCTTCCTATGGCACAAGAGAATTCTTTTGGATAGAACTGGATATGTAGGAGTCAAATCCTGCAAAAAATTATGTAATAAAACCTGATTGCAGTATGTGATGATGCTGAGTTGAAAATACGTGAAGGCCTGGTCTTAGGCTGCTAGTTCTGAGACTTAGGGTTTTTTTTTTCATAATGTGTATTCATAATTGTTTGTGTAGCAAAGTAACTGATTCAGCCACTTCAGAGGTTGATTTAGGAGTTCATGCATGTTGTGTCTGTTGTCATATTAAATATTCCTCTATTATTACATAAATATTCTTAATTAATTTTTGAATTTTTGGGGTGTTTTTTGAAGCAAATTTTTTTTTATTGTCCCCTGAGCAGTTAATGCACATCTGTGTAGTTGGAAGGAGCTTTGCAGGAAGGAAGATTTAAGGAAAAAATCTTGTAAGAGCATATATGGATGGAGATGGAGCATATATGGTCTTCATTCTTCATCCTTGAAATTATCAGTCCTAAAGCAAAAACCTCTTAATTGAGAATAATGCTAGCTTGAGTATTCCATTTGTGCACTGTGGAGCAGTCATATAATTTCAGTCTACAGAACCACGAAGTTTTAAGGTGAATAAGTGGATTAAATACTGTGTTTTTCTTCTTCTTGGTAGTACTGTTTCTTGTGCACCTTATCGTTGCTTTCTGTTAGGTCTATGCCCCAGTGCTTGTCCTGATGTTTAGAGTATAATTCAAAAGTACTCAGTAGCAATAAGCAGAATGGAGCTGACCTGTTGGCAGCTGATCTGAGATTCCTTGCTCACATTATCCAGGTACAAGTGGAGCTGGAATGCTTCTGTTTGTTGCTGGCAGGAATCCTTCAGGCACTTAGAGAGGTCATGCTCCTCTTAAAGCAGAAAGGTGTCTGTGCTGAAAACTGAACAGAAGTTTTGCCGTGTTTGAAGGGATTTTTGAGAGGCTTTGAGTTGATCTACCACTCTGAAGAGAGTTACTGGTACTAAGATTAGTCTTATTACTTACATAGGAGCCAAACTCATTGGTAAATGCTTCTTTAGTTCTTCTGAAGCTTCTCCTCATTGTTATGATCTCCTTGAGTAAAAAAAAAACCATAGGTCTGTAATCTGTATAAAAAGTAAATATCTGTAATTAAAGCAAATAGGCAAAAAAGATCACAATAAACCAATTTTTTTTGCTTTTAATCTTGTGTCACATCTCTTGTTGAGCTTCCTATTATATCCTAATCTTTCTACTTACTATTTAAATAGATTATTTTGCCAGTCCACCCAAATAAATTCCAGTGTCTCAATGAGCCAAGAGGCAGAAAAGGATGTTCATTTAAGATGTATGGAAAATAAGCATAGGTGTAGTATCAAATCAAGACAAGAAATAAGTGAAATATTTTGGTGAATATTTGCTTAATAATGCCTAATAAATAAAGTGTAATCAAATTATTTGTAATCAAAGAAAAAATATTAGGAACTTGTGCAAGTTTGTATCACCAAAACATCATTCTGATAAATGTTCAATAGAGGTACTTCCATTAACGATTAAATCAGTCCATCTTGCATTAATTGTGTATTTTGTATTTTAAGCCCTATGTTTATTTAGCAATTTTAGCAATTCTGTATAACCAGAAACTAAAAATAGATATATTTTAAACATGCTATGCATACACAAAGCAAGTTTCTCCTTGATTTTTGAAGACCATGTTGGAAGTACTGTAAGATCTGTGTAAGATGCAGCAATGCTGTAAGTTTTTTCCAAAACTATCACATGGTATTTCAGACTTCACTGGAAATGTTGTGTATGGCATCTTTGTTATTGATGTTTTGGTGGGAGGAAGGGTGGGGTTTACATACCTTTGTGCACTTTGGTACAGCCTTATGGAGTATCAGTTAGTTTGGAAAGGTGAGTGGCTTGTAGATTCCTGGTCAAATTCGAGTGTTGGCAACAGAGTGAGATGCAGAGTACCTGCAATCTTTAGGATTAGTTATCCAGGTGCAGTTGTTTGATGTGACCAAATTTTTTTTTTTTTTTGAGGAGTAGTTTCTGAATGCTTGTTCCTTAAAAAAGTGTTGCCATATAAAGTGTTTTGGTAAAAGTTGGCATGAGGTTAATGTTAAAATTTTGGCTGATAGCTGCACTGAGTATTTGTGATTGTGATTTTAGACACGGTGGTCTGTGAAGGTCTTGTGGAAGTTACTGTCTAGGCTCAGACTAAGTCTAGTAATGGCAGCGTGCTCTTTGTAGAAATCCTTGGGTCCCAAGCTTCTTTCTGCTTGCTGAAAGTTGCACATCTTGAAAAAATATCTGAGTTAACACATCATTCTGGTCTAATACACTTATGACTTCTGTAGAGATCTTGTGTCATACAGTTTACCTCTTCTTTTACTCTCTGTTTTTCCATTGAAATTGGGATAAAACTTTAAGAAACCTCAAAAACCTATTCTATTACTGCATCTTGTGATACATGACAACGTTCTAAGTGGTTCTGTTAAACTCTCAGTTCACTTAACATCTTTTATTGATTACTTTTTGTACATATTTGGAAGTGTATCAACTGAACTTCTGAAAGTAATGAAGCTTTTAAGTACAACAGAGAACAAGGACCTTTGAGTTCTGCAAATATTATCCTCTGTAATTTGTTCTTTAGATGGAGATGGTGCTATCAGTAAAGGATGGTTGGCAAATATTTTAGAACGTTAGCATTTATTGCTAGTTTTTGTCTGTAGATAGTCTCTAAAAACCATTTGACCAGAAGATATGGGCTCCTGTGTATTCGTGTATTTCTGTAATTTATGAATTTTTGCTTTGAACTCCAAGAAATGCTTAGAAATAATTTCTAGGTTTTTTTTTTTTTTTTAAATTTATTTCAGCTACTTTTCTAGAGACTTTTGGATTCCTCTTTCTATTGGTGCCAAAGATGTTGCATATAAGTTTGTGTTCTGACATTAGGGAAGCTCATTGAGATTATGATTAGAGATGACTGTTACACTTGCCCTGCTATGAGTGCTTAGTCCCAGGTCCTCACTGAAAGATCCTCAGCAAGTCGTCATCATGCCAAGAACTGTTCTCACAATCTCACAGTGGATTGGGGGAGTTTATTTGATTAGCATTCTGATGGGTCATGTACAGTTGTTCTCATTTCCTACTGACAATGTCTCCACTTAATATTTTTATATTTTAGTTTTTGTATCTGATACTTTTATTAATTACCTTAATGTTATATAGTTGTATGAATAATTGAGAGAGATGACGCAAAAGACAGTTCTTGGCTTGAAAATCTGTGATTTTAGAAGAAATAGTTTCCGTTAGATATGTACTATCATTGCATCCATTTGTTGATGTAAGAGACTTCTCTCAATTTGGAGTTGTAATTCTTCATTAAGTGGGATAGCTAACTGATAAATGCATGCCTTTCGGGTGGTAATTTGGTAAATAGCATGGACTATTCAGTTAATCACATGCAAAATTACAGAAGGCTACAGGCTTCTCAGTGTTTGTTCTTACTTTCATTTTTTCATATTACTGGACAAGTTTTTGCAAAGGAGCTGCTGGATCAGTTTGAAATACTGATAAAGCTATATTGCTTTTTGCCATGCTGGGTAGCCAAGTAAATAACTGTGAAGGACAGCATTGAAAATGGCATTATCAGACTTTACGTTTAACTGATACAGTTCAGGTTCCCCTTTAGAGGTTTGCATTGGTAATACAGTTCTAGTAGTCAGAAAAAATACTTCTTGGCTGTGGAAGGTAGCTCCATAGATGTTATGTCTTTGTTATCCTTTGGCTGCATCACCTGGCTCTGAGGCCATTTATTCTCATCATTCTCATGCACTGTCTGATTGGATTGGTTATGGTAGGAGGATACAGAATTTTAAGGGTACAGAAGTTGCGTATGGTAGGGAACTACTGTTTTTATTGGAAAGGTTTGGATTCCAAGGGGTTAAATGTCTTTTCTAAAGATACTGTAGTTTTGGCGTCACTGTTCTACCTTTGTCATGTTGGAGAGTTCCATTCCTTCAGTTTTAAAAGTCACCACCAGAAGTTCTTATTTTGTGGTAATAGACTGACAGACCAGAGGGAGCAGGCCAATGACTCTATCCTTAGAGCTTGTTATTTCTTCTTCACTCACCTAAAGTCCATTCATGTGACTGCAAGCTGTGGTGGTACACACACGAGTTAAATATTTGCTTGTTGAACACCTTTTCCAAGACAGATAGTAAATCTAGAGGCAAAATCTATGTTGACTTCATGCTGAGTGTTTTAATTGGCTCAGTAGCCAGATAAGCCTTGCTCTGTGTGTGCAGATCAAGTAGCAGTAAAACAACTGATTTTGTGCTGATATGTGAAAGAGAAAAGAAACAGAGGGCTGTTTGAAGGAGTGTAGGCTGCTGAGGACTTATTTGTGATTTGAGGGGTTGTGTTTTGTTTTGAGGTTAGTGGGGTTTTTTACTTTACAAAGAAAACCTGTGACTGAAGCTAGTACATAAACTGAACCTTGCTTCTTGATTCAGATTTAAAGGTTACAGATACTGCAGTTCATTCACACTTTCATGTGTCATACCTGTAGAGTGCTCTGCTGAAAGGTTCTTGGGCACGTGACATTGTCATAAACTCCTTTAGCATTGTATTAATTTCATATCATGAACATCTACTAGCAAATTGAGAGCTATTAACTTTATTTATCATGAAGCATAGATGGGGCTCCAGACTGATCCTCCAGTTTGTAAAGAGGGCATTTCTCTTGTTTGTACAGACAACTTTTTTGCTTCTGTGTCATTCCACGGGTTTAAGGACTGATACCCTGCTGTGTGCAAAGCAGGTTCAACTCAGGGTTTTTGTTTTTCTTAATTTAACTTACTGCCTTTTAACACAAACTTCTGATGATTGATTGGGGGGGAAATTAATCACTTAGAGAAATGCCTTTCCTTCCCCTTTTCCAGGCTCATCTTCTGTCATACACCATTCTTTGCCCATTCCTAGTCTAATTTATCCTTGTTCTCCCAATGCACATGGCATGGTCAATCCCAGTTCCTTTGGTTAGGCAGCAGGTGGTGTGAGACATCAGGGTATGTACCGGGCTTTATGCTGCTGCTCTTACTGTTTTTTTTCCTGTTATGATGAATTGGCCATAGGTCACAGTTCCACGGGAGTAGGAGGACAGAGAGAGGAAATTCTGTGCCCTGATTTGATGGTTTAGCACCTGACATGGGTCCTCCATGGGCCTCAGCACCTTTGGGACCATCCCTGCTCTGGTGTGGAGAACGTTCTTTCAATATTCTTCCCTGGCGATGTCTCCTGATGCATCTCCTCTGTTCTGACAAATGCTTCTCATTTGTCTCTTCTATTTCTGCCTTGATAAGTTTGAGCAGAGAAGCACCATGTGCTCTTCTGGTGGAAATTTGGGTGAGGAGTGAGTTGATTCCATGGATTTGAGAGCTATCTGGAGCTGGCTGTGGCTGTCTCAGGGCAACTGATTGTCTCTTCTCACCCTGGTCGCCCCTACAGCTTTCCAACATCAAAGCCCGGCAGTGTACACTCAGCACGCTTCCAAGTCTGGTTTAGCAACTAATTTGGTTTTCAGTCAACAATTATGGTTGTTTTCCCAGAATACTAAAAATTTGGTTTGTTAACGTAATCTATACTTTTCAGGCTTTAGGTGTCATTTTTCTCTTCTCTGTGCACATAACTGTTCATCTTTGTACCATTTTAACTCTTATTTGCATGTAGCATAATATGTAACCAACAGTTAGGGATCCTTGCCTTTTCGCATGTCTGCCTTTTCTAGCTTGTGGATTTACTTTTGAACCTTGTCTCTGTTTTTTCTCTAACATCTCTTCTTTTGTATACAAAAAGATAAAAGCTTTCCACTTAGTTGTTTGAATACAATAACCTCCAAACATGCTTTCACTGTGAATGTGCAGAGGCATTTCTAAGCATAGTGATTGTACCCTTGAAGATTTTGATGACATGATAAGCTTCATCATATTTGTGTGTCTGTGTCTATCATAGAATAACTCACAGATTTATTGTATCAGTGTACTTCTGGGTTGTCTCATGAATCTTACCAAATTGAGTTGTGTGCATCTTTGGTACTTATTTGGAAAAGGACACCATGCTGGATTGAAAAAGACTTGGTGGTGAAACTTGAACTTCTTACCAACAAAAGATATCATGGTATCTCTTACATGCACAAATCTTACTGAGAAATGAAACATTTGACCAAACATTGTCAGTCAGAGCTGAATGAAAATCACAAACTCTACAAGTAAATTGCCCATAGGTTCACTTTAATTCAGGAATGACCAGCAGCTTCTCATTTGGGAAATCACATCCACATACTGGCACAGCTGTGCAGCCCCATCACTGCTACCTGGCATAGTGGGAAGAGGCAGGAACTAGGATAACCAAGAATGTAGGACAGAAGGAGGGAGGAAGTAAAACAAGTAAGTCTTAAATAGAAGTGAAGCATTCAAACTGAGTAATCCCCAAAGTTTACAAAGAATATGGCCTGTTAAACCATGGCATGGACAAGAACAGTTACCTGCAGTTCAGACTGCCAAACTTGATTCATGTACCTATGGTAGCTTGTGAAGTGGAAAGAACCTGCTGCCAGCGGACACAGAAATGCTGGCTTCACCCAGGAAATTAAAACATAGCCTGCCAGGCTATGCTTGGGGTTGGTTTAGTTGAGACTCACCCATGGAATGGGGGAGAGGACCGGAAGGATGAGGCTGTCCCTGCCCCCGTAGCAGGCGGCTGCTGTTTTGTACATGCACCAGCTGATCCTAACTTCTTGTTCCTTTAAAGTAAATACTGCACTCTTCATAAGGGTTTGAGAGCAGGAGAGCCATTGGGAGATTGAGAAAACGGGGAAGCTGTAATTATAGCTGGAGGGAAAGATGCTTATCTGTGCTTTCAGATGTAAAACTCTACAGTTACTCTACCACTCTAACCGCTGACCTCGAATGGCCCAGTAGGATGTTAGCTTTCAAAAATCCATATATTTTAATGCCTACTTTTCTTTCTCTGAGCAGTTTTATAGTTTTTCCTGCACAGATTTGCTATGTGGAAATTTGTGTAATGTGGGAGGTAAAAATGAAGTTATGTGAATGTAGAAGAGTTAAAAAGTGTTACTTCAGGTTCTTAAGTCTGAATATCAGTCTCTGTGCCATCTGTATTTGTTTCACTTGCACCAAGTGCTATGAGAAATTCAACTCTTTCTCTAATTTTGCTGAGGGATAATAACTGTAACTTTAATGTGGTCAATGTGGGAGAAAGCAACTGAAATATGGAAGGTAGGCTCCTAATGAAACCATAAGTAGTAAAAATAAGTAAAAATATTTTCATGTATCTGAGTAGTAGGGGTGGAAAGAGAGATGTGGGAAATGATGAGGGCAAGCTGCTGCAGAGCCTCCTTCAGGGAAGAATCTGGCTAAAAGTACATGAAGCACCTGTCTTGGGTTGTCACTGCAAGACTGAGTGGTTTGATGGGACCAGGCTTGACTTTTGCTTGAGTTTCAAAGACCTGGGGAGGCAGGAGAAAATACAGGTATTTATTTTATTGTTTTGGGAAAGAGATTAGTGTTGGACATCAGGGTGCAAAAACGTGGGCTAAAGTAGAGGCATCTAAATGAATGTAGAAAGCAGGATAAAAAGTCTAAAGCTACAGTAAACACATTCAAAAGAAGTCATCAAAGTGCAAAGATTGTTTAGGTTCAGAAGAATAAACTTCAGTGCTTTAACAGTAAAGAATTTTTCTGAAAGAAGTGTTTACAATTTAATTAGATGTATGATATAATTGAAGAACAAAGACTTTAATATCCAACATTAAAAAATATTAGGTTGGTTTAGTGTCTCAAGAGTGCAGTTAAATATGGGACACCATCTAGATCATAACTATTGCTGTTGTAGTTTCACAGTCAGACGTGGAGCTGTTCAGTCTCGTTCCTCTGCCCTCAATGGGATTATCTGTAAAATAGTTCTTCTTAAAATTCCTGTTGCTCACTAGGGCATATTTTTATTTTACACAGGTAAAAAAACCAAACCAACCTAGTATGGACAGATTTTGCTAAATTGAGAAAACAAGTGATCCTAATTTCAACTGTGTTGTAAGAGATTGTGTGATTACTCATCAGTAGCTTGTCACAAAGTAAATAGACCACACCATTTTTGGTTTAATGCATCTGAATTGTTTTTGCACTACTTAGTTTTCATAACTAAATAACTTTATATTTTTGTAGGCATTTGGCATATCCTCTAATGAAAGCTTTGTTATCACCACCACAAATAGGACAGAGATTACAGAAGATAACTTCAGTAAGTATCTTAGATGGCAAAATAATTACAGCTATTTCTTATATTGATCATAAAGGTCACGTGATAATTGTTCATGCTCTGTGACATGCAATAATTAACTCAAAGTACAAATCCTGTAATAGTTTGTCAAAAATTGTTTAAAAATTACTTCCACAAACATGTTTTTGATGAATTACTATGATGACGGTTGTACTAAGTATCTTCTGAAACAAATTCTGTAAATGATAGGAAAAAATTATATGTACATAGCTGTCACCTAAGAAAACTTGCATTATTATGCTTGGAAATGTGAAAAGATATTAATTTAAATGTTGTTAAATGCTGAACAAGCAACACCTAGGAAAATCTGGAGTTTAGCTGTGGCTAAACTAGTACTTGTTTTGAGAGCAGAAGTTGCCTGATACAGTGCTCTTCAATGTACTTTGTGTTTCATCTTCACTGCAGGCAAGCTTGTTCACGATGGAGTTACTTTATATCTGCTACAGTCAGTTGATCAAATGTTGCTTTTGGCAACTAAGGAGCGAATTGAGTTTCTGCCCCACTACGATACACTTGTCAAAAGTGGCATGTACGAGTACTATGCCAGCGAGGGCCAAAATCCTTTGCGTAAGTACCTGCAAAAGTAATCGTGTGTAAATGATGTTTATGTGAATATAATGTGGTTGTGAGCATTTCAACTTACAATTACAGCTGCCAAAAAAGTAGTCTTAACTGTAAAAGATAAATTAACTATGTTCTTCATACAAATTCTTCTTTTAAAAATTATTAAAAGTAACCACCTAAAAATCCAGATTTATAGAGGATTATACATATATAATACTTGTTCAAGAAGTTTGAGTATTTTAGAAGTAAAAGAACTTTAGCCTGAATAATGTGCATGTGCGTGTCATTCAGAGAGGTCAGTATTTGTATTATCAGGTTTTTGTCTCCTGTACTAAACTGTAGCCTTTGTGTTTTTTGAATTTCATGAACAGTTTTTGTGTGAGCTACTATAGAATTTTGTGTGCCCTCCCATCTGGGGTGCTACAGGGCTTAACGTACCAACAAGAGCAAGTATTTCTTTAAAAAGATGCTGCTTTAATTAGTTTTTATCTAAGTGGTGCATGAAATATGTAACCAGCATTTTGTTTTGTTTTATTGAATAAATTACTTTCTGTTTATGGCTTCTCTGAAAATTCTATCTGTGGCTGTGATTACCTTCTAAGTACTACGTACTTAGGTACAGCAAGTTCAAAATTGTACAGAAAAAAATGCAAAAAAAAAATCAAGACTCCATCATGATACCATTCCTGTTGTTTTAAAACAATCAAAAATGTCTATAAATAGCAGCTGTGTTTTTAAGGACCAGTCTTTCCCCTTTCCTCTTCGTTCACATCATTTGTTCCATGCCCCAGCAAAGGCACTGTTTTTGTTCGTGATTGGTGGTGCTGTGCTCAAAGTGCTGTAAGAGTTGAGTCAGTGGTACATCTATCCCTGCGCACAGGAATTGCTGTGTAAGCCCACACAGAGCGTTCTGTGGAGATCTGTGCCTTATTCCTGCAGCAGCCATTAGTGGACCTGTTGCTCTCCCAACACAGAGGAACTTACTGGAAAGGGCTAAGCAGGGCCTGGTCTGTAGTGACCACACCCTGGTGGAATTCAATTAAATAGGCAATGTGTAAAATATTCTAAGGACTCTAAACCTTAGGAATGGACCTTTCAGTTGTTTAAGGGCATGGTGGATCAGACACCATGGGAAACACCCATGGGGATAAAGGAGTAGAAGAATGCTTGCAGTTATTTAAATGACTTTTTAGTGCACAAGAACAATTGATTTCTATGTGAAAGAAATTGGGCGTGGAAGGCAGGAGAATGGCATGGCTGAGTAAAGACCTCCTGGTCAAACTAAAACACAAGAGAGAAGGGAATTTCCTAGGTGGTGGAAGCAGAGGCATGAATACTGAGAATAATATAGGAATATTGCCTGGGAATGTACAAATGAGATCAGGAACGCTAAGGCACAGCTGGAGCAAATTTGGCAAGGGATGTGAGGATGAATAATAAGGGTTTCTGCAGGTACATTAGAAAAGGATGACAAAAGAAGTTGCACCCTCAGTAAATGAAATGCGAGGTGAGGGTGGTCTAGTGGCAGCTGACATGGAGAAGACTGAAGTACTAAACACCAAAATTGCAGTTTTGAGCCTGTGTAAGTGTAATGCAGCTGATGCTTCTTATATACAACATCTCTAAGGGCAATGCCTAAACAGTTTCGCTGTTGATAAAGAGCCATTGTTCTTTGATATGGAATAGTAAATATAGATTGCATAACTGCTGCTCAGCTACTCTGTTTACAATGAAGTTGCAAAAAACTGCAGAACTGTTTTTATACTTCAATAACAGCTTGAGGAAAAGCGCCAGATGCTTCAGTGTTGCTGTGTTACACTAATACTCAAGGCTTTTCTTTTACATGACTGAAGTGTGTGGCCAGTGTAAATTGCACTACAGCATTCTGAAGAACTCTGCAAATTGTAGGAAATAAGGTTTACTTTTTAGAGAGACTGAATGGAAATGTCTGTTTACTGAGGCTGGTCAGTTCAGATTAAATTAATCTGAACTTGATGTATTTTTTTCAGATTTACTGCAATTTTCCAGTAAACTTAGGTAGTTTTACTTTAATTAGGTAAGAGCTCCAAGAGCTCATTAATGGTTATAAATAACAAATTTGTACAAACAGTTTGCCTGACTATTTCTGCTGTGCATTGCCATGGATCTGACAGAACTCTGGTTGTATTTACCATTCACTGAAATCCTTCAACCATTTCTGCAATTTTCTTTATGTTTTTATAAACAATTAACATTGTAGTTTTAGATGTTTCACAAAATTTCAGTTCAGGTTTCTTTAGTTAATTCGTTCTTCCCTCAATATTTTAACAAGTCAAAATCCATTTTTTACATATTTTTGACTCTCATATGAATCATAAAAATTAATTCCTAATCATGAAAGGGACAAATCTGTCTTTTGGTAAGGAGATGCTTAGTTCATCATTGTTCTTTTCAGTAATTGTGTTCTTACTGTTAAAGAGATGTGAGAGATTCAGTGATGAAACAAATCATAAAGTACATGTGCAAAAGCTATTTCTTTTTTTAAACAAGATGTTACATGATTTTGATTGTTCTGACAGGGCTTAGGTCTTGTCTGTCTTTAGGTAATGTGTTATCCTAATTGCTTGGGAGGAACTACTATAAGTGGGTGTCTGTTTTCTGAGCACTAATAGGGTTATTTTTCTTCAATTTCTTTAGCATTTGCCCTTGCTGAATTGATTGACAATTCTCTGTCAGCTACATCTCAAAATACTGGTATTCGGAGTATACAGATAAAATTGGTAAGATAGAAATACTTTAATTTTTTCAGACATAGTTTGCATTATCTTTGTTTTTTGCTTTTGCTCCTTGTTGATTTGTGCTGTTTGTTTTTCTTTCCCCAAACAGTTATTTGATGATTCCCAAGGGAAACCAGCTGTTGCTGTGATTGATAATGGAAGTGGAATGACTTCTAAACAGCTTAACAACTGGGCTGTATATAGATTGTCAAAGTTTACAAGACAAGGAGACTTTGAAAGGTTAGCAAATTCTAAATATTTCTACAACAATTAGCAAGCTCTGCAAAAGTCCACAAAATATCCTTTTAAGACAGCTGTATACCAACACTTAGCTAAACCCTGTCGTTGTATGATGACTTTAAATAGACCCATACTTTTTTATAAGTAGGAAATAGAGAAGCTTCCTAACATGAAACTACTTCCCTTTTATTGTGACACACTGAATACTTTTTTGTTCTTGGGACCTTTTCTAAACTGTCTTTTGCTTGCCTGCAAGCAGGTAGGTGGCATGCTTTGTCCTGCAGAGGATTTCTGTACCATGTTCATCTGTTATGTGAAAATCTTTCAGTAGTGCATTAAATGATGCATTCAATATCTGTTAAGCTACTGGAATAACAGATAAACAGATACATGGTTTTAGTTCAAGTTTTCTTTTTTTTTTACTTAAATCTGAATGCTGTATAATGTATTATAAATTATACCTGAAGATGTTTATTTTTTGATGCAGGCTATACAAAATAAATGTTTTGCATTTAAAGAGGAAAGGGGAGGTTTTGTGGTGGGTTTTGCTACTTACGTGAATTAACTTTACAGTTTTGGATCTGTTCTCAAGAGATGTTCCACCTGTACAGCCAGGCTTAGCCAGGCTTAATATTATTATTCATATTATTATTAATTTTTTTTAAAATTTTATTATTATGTGTATTAAATTCCACAGAATTAGTTATGTACAGTTTTTGAGCTTCAGTGGCATATTAAATGCCTTAAGCCTAAGATTTTAAATGTGAAGATGAGAATTACAGCCTCAGTCATAACTAATTTGTCATATGAGCAGATAGTGTAAAAAGTAATGGGGCTGTGGGAGGTGGTACTATAGCTGGGGGAAGTGTTTTTGCGTTGAAAGCATCTCCAAACAGAAGGTCAATGTCTTTAAAACATCTGGAGGTAAGTGCATAAAAAGTGATTCTGGGTCATTTGTAAAGAAATTCACTGCTTTTTGAAATTGCTATAGGTGAGTTTAGTAACAGAAATGCGTAGTATTCCTAAAATGCAGATTTAAACTGTGGATTACTACCACTTAATGTAGGAACATAGGTGTAAATTATAGCAGGATATCATCTACACCTTATTTTCATTTGAGACTGCTGTGATTTGAAAATATGTTTGTCCTAAACTAGATAAGACTCTTCAAGGTGACTTAAAAGACATGAAATTTCACTATTGATAGCATATGCCATCTCTCTAGGTCTGCATTTAATAGTTGGTTGGCATTATTTCCCACTTTGACTTAAAAGTATTTTTATGAAAGGATGCTGTCAGAAAGATCAGGCTTGCTTTGTAAGCCATTTTCATTTGAATAAGATCTGGTTTGTGAGAAGGGACAGAAATGTTTTATAAGATGACTTAGGAAAATACTTACTCTGTGATCATCCTTTTGAGAAGAGTACATCAAGAATTTCAGGCACATATATTTTAATGTTGCAGTTTTAAAAGGTATAAAGTGAAGAATTTTTTGACAAAATGTCAGGAGGAAGAATTTAATAGAAGCTTTAGATCAGAAGTACCTTTGGGTTTTTTTAATTGCTTTTGTCTTGAAAAAAATAATTAAAGACACTTTTTATTCTCAGTGATCATTCAGGATATGTACGCCCTGTGCCAGTGCCTCGTAGTTTAAATAGTGATATTTCATATTTTGGAGTTGGAGGCAAGCAAGCAGTGTTCTTCGTGGGACAGTCGGCCAGAGTAAGTCAATGTCAGATTTCAATTTTATTTTAGAACATTTGCACACAATCAGATTGTTAATTCCTAACTTTTAATCAGAGCAATCAAGTATTTTATGAAATTAATTTTAAGTCTTACTTTGATTTTAAATGCTGTTTTTCTAATAAAATCAGATGATAAGCAAACCTGCAGCATCTCAAGATGTTCATGAACTTGTCCTTTCTAAAGAAGATTTTGAAAAGAAGGAGAAAAACAAAGAAGCAATATATACTGGATTCATTCGAAACAGAAAGGTAAATAGCCTTAAGGTTCTTGCATTTCTAATTGAAAGCCTTTCCCAGGTTAATATGATTTAACTGTGTAATATTATTGTAATCTGGGGATATCTTCATCTTATTGAATCATTTGCACCCTGGAGTGTAAAAGGAAGTAACTGAGAACTTGAAGATGGTGTATCATAATGCCTTATTTTTATGTGATGCTTTTTCCTCTTTTCAGTTAAGGTTAAATGACAGAAATGCTTTACAGTTTTGCATGTCAGGTTAAGAAAAATATTTAATACTTTCCTAAGCACAGCAAATTTTTTTGTTGTGTATGAAACAAAAAAGAATTTTCTCTGAAGCAGTAAGGAATAAATTAGGGAACGAAATGGTACTTGTTTAGAATATGTAAGACTAAATTGCATATGGGAGAAAAGTCCAGCTAGACTAACAAAACCCGTTGGTTTTACAAATATTCATCAATTTTGTAGAATAAATTAACTGCTTAGCTGAAAACTAAGCTCAGCAGTCCTGATGCTTTTCATGAAGACAAAGAGCCTAAATAAAAAAAACCTGTAAGATAAGGAGGAAGACTGAAAAGAACTGTTCTTTGGACATTCTTGGGCAAGGAGGGGAAGGCAAAGATGTAGCTAGATGGGAGGAAAGATTGGTGGTGTGTATGACAAGGTAGTCAGACCTTGATCACATACCTAGTTGGTTATATCAGCGTTCTTGGTGTTTTGTATGGGTGGGAAAGGAACAGGAGGGTTTTTATCAAGCCAGTCTTGGGTCAGTGAGTTGCAACAAAAAATGAATTGCCAGAGTTTTGTTTCTATTCTCTGTACAATGTTGTTAAGAAGGTAGACTCACAAAAATAGAAACTGAAAATAAAAGCAGACAAAATCTGCTTTATTGTGAAGGTTACAAATGCTTTCCCTCCCTGTTTGATATTAAAGAGAAAGGGTGGATGATACAAAATGGCAGGCATAAGTTGGAAGAAAGTAGCTGAATGAGATGCATAGATAACTACTAAAGAGTTCAAGGAGGTGGTGCAATCAACTGTTGTGGTAATAATATAAAATTAAGTTAAACTGACACTTAAAATTTAAATTTAAAAATGCAAGTAAAGTTCTATTAGACTTAAAAGATAACTTGTAACTATCCAAGAGGAAAGATAAGATAGAAGTGAAGTGTGAAGATGACAGAGAAATAACTCGGGTTTAGAAATATTTTTGCAGATCACTGAAATACCTAGGCCAGTTCATTGTATTGGTGGGAAATAAAACATGTGAATTCATCTCGTTAATGACTTGAAAAATGGTCTGCACTGCACATACATCAGCAAGAGAATACTGTGGCAGAAGTAGAAGTTGTAAAGAGATTAGTAGTGTGAGAAGAATAATTGAGCCTTTGAGCCATTCAGTTGGTGAAGGAAGTTATTTTTGCAAAGAAATCAAGATGTAATTAATGTGAAACAAAAGGGACTCTAGAGCAAGACCGTAACACTGAAGAGAAGTGGCATTAATGGTGTCCCTGCTGGTCATCTTTCCTTAATGGATAATAGGCACCTGTCTCCACTGCAGTCACTTCTCTGGACCATTTAATATTTCAAAAAAGTAAATAGTAATTTTCTAGTTGAGATAGATGTTAGGAATGTAGGGGAAGGTGCCATGGTAGTTTGTCATCTATAGAGAGAAGGCAGCCAGAGAATTTGGGAGTGATATTCTGGAGGTTCTTTCACTCTGTAAATTTCTTCCACGCTGTACAGAGGGGCACTTGTTCAGCATGAGTGTGCAGCTTCCAGGTTTGTCAGATCACATGGAGATGAGGACCAAGCAGCTCTGGCTTTTCTTTGTTATCGCCAATCCCATCACCAGCACAGAATAGTTCCTCGTTGGTATTAAATCAGCAAGACTGTTATGTTTAAAAGAGGCTGTGCTGTGTGCAAGAAAGAGAGATGTAGTCTTCTTTGATGAAAGGTCTCAAAATTGGTTAAATTATCCTCTTGGTTAAGGAGAGCTCTTTGATTCCCTGGGGAAAGTAAGCCTTGATAGAACACCCTTGATCAACTATTTCACTTAACTATGGTTAGGTAGGACATGTCTCCTCTCATGCCTTAGTGATGTGGGATTTGTCTGCTCTACTGCAAAATAAGGCCTGTTAGCTGCATTTACTACAACATATCTTCTCAGTTGTAGCAATTGTTTGCATTCACTATAAAGATCATAATCTTTGTTTTAAAAGTAGCTTTTTTTTCTGAATGTATCAAATGCAAGGGATTACTGACTGGTCCAGTGTGAAGCATGACATCAAATACTGTCTCTCTGCAGTTTAGAAACCAGTCAAAAGAGCAAAGTGCATCCATTCAGGAAAAGACAATCAGTAATTTCTGGAATCAGGAATTTCTCTTTCTGTTAGACTATTCAGCATTTCATCTGGAATCGAGGATTCACCTTTTTTTCTTTTACAGCAAAAGTATGTTTCTTTCATTTGAGTTTCTGTTATAGAAAGCATCCTATTCCTTTAAAAGCCAGTAATTTTTTTTGGCTTTGTTTTCTTGAAGAGGACGTAATGTCTTGTACACTTAATGCTTCCACTTAATGGATGAGAACATGGATATCACACAGTGCTACATTAAACATGATTAAATGCATTTCTACACTGCACACTTCAAGTGCTGTGATGAAAGTGAGTTGAAAATTAACTGGATCAGTGATGTCACATTCTCAGCTTGTTTACTTTAATTTGGAAGCTTTTATTTTAAGTTTAATCCTTTGTGATACTTAGCATCATGTGTTCTGTATTACTTTTCTGTTATGTTTTTTAATCCCTTTCAAGTTGATGGGAGTTCAGAAATTCAGTTTACATCCCTGCTCTTATTATTTTACTCTTTGTAGCCATCTGATTCTAGCCACATCACAAGTGATGATGAAAGATTCCTTCATAATCTAATATTAGAAGAAAGGGATAAAGAGAGTTTCACAGCAGTTGTCATCACAGGTGTACAACCAGATCACATGCAGTACTTGAAAAACTACTTTCATCTTTGGACAAGGCAGCTGGCGTAAGTTGCTGATTTAAAAAAATTGATTTAAAAGTGGGCTACTAACAAAGTCGGAGTATTATGAACTGCTTTCTTTTTGTACTTTGACATTGGCCTAATTCCTATTAAGGCTGTTGATACTACAGTTAGCCTCCCTATCTAACCAATTTTACAGAAACTAACACAACTGAATGGGGGCCCCCCAACCAAAGATGTGACTTGAAGATTGATACATAATTATCCACTGTAATTTTTAGTAGCCTGTTCAACTTAATGGTGTATTACTAATGTAATAAGTTGTTAATCTAATGACTAATAACTTCATCAGTTACTTTGCTTACAGCTGTGCTCCTAACCTTGGTACCTGGCTTTGTATTTAGTTTTAGGGGATCTTTCAGTTGGTTGGCTTTTTTAAAGATCAAGAAGAGAAAGTACTGCTGCTTCATTCCAGTTTAAGAGGGAGAAGGATATATGACACTGTCTGCTCTGTAGTACTGTAATAACGTCATCAGTGGGCCCACAGAGCCTGTGTATCACCAGGATAATATGGAGATACCTGTTGATAGCTGTGAATAATTTGGGCTTACCTGTTAAGATGATGGATCCCTCTGTGAATGTAAACTGAAATACAAAGTCAAAGACCAATTTTGAAATCTGGCATCTATAGAACTTTATTTCCAAACTATGGTTTTATTTTTGTGATACCTATAATCTGATAATAATGGATATACTTTAAAAGAGGATTAATATAAGAATTAAATCATATCTTACTATGTGAAATGTCATTCAGTGATACATGTAAAAACTTGTTGCTGAAACCATTTTTAACCTCATGAAAATACAGGGTACATCTACACACAGAGAGTAACTTAGGTCCCTCATTAGCTTCCAGATGCTTGTCACACTTGCACTTAAATGTGTGTTAGTTCTTTCCAGCCATCTCTTGAAGTGAAAGAGCTGCCTCTGTTTAACATGGAACCCAGGTGCAATTATTCAAATATATGCCCTGTAGCTGTTACAGTAAAACCAGTTATTTAGCCTTCCAGTGCTACACAGTCCTGTGGCACTGTTTCAACTGTGATGGCCCTTTTCCCCTTGAACACCTCCATTCCCTTCTGCCATGCCTTTTGCCACACATGCATGACACCAATTACATTCTGCTTTAATGCACTGGAGCACAGCCCTCATTATTTGGATGCTTTGAAGTGTAGATGAACCCCTAAAATAACAATGTCTTTAGGCTAGGAGACTGCCTTTTTAAGTCTTGAAGAAATGCTGACAAAATACTAAGCAATTTGGACACGACATAAAGTCCTGGGTAATGAGACCATGAGGAACTTTTTCCTGGGAGCCAAGATTGCTCTTTGGGGAACATGTAGTGCAGTAGATGTCAGAAGCAAAGGAGTTATAAACTTGCAGGTGCATTTGACTTTAGTCATGCATTCAATCCCGTTGACCAGTAGAATCTCATTTTTCTTCAAACCATCCCCCAGAGGCTTAAGGATTCAGTCTTTGAAGGTGGAAGAACTAGCTAGCTTCCTGAAAAGTTGAAGTAAATGGAGTCAAGTTCCTTAGTTTTCTCAGATTGCATATCTCTATGAAGTTATTTAATCTGTCTGACTATGTGGATTTTTTGAAGTTCTTAAATGAGGAAAAATGCCAATTAGAAAGCAATATTTACAGCAGAAAAATTATTTCTATTATGCAGATCACATCCATGACTCCTACCTATATTCAAATTTTTGTAAATAATGTAAAGATAGCAATTGTTTGTTACATGTTTCTGTTACTATTAGATGATTGATATAAAACTGATATCAGAGGCAAAGTGTGGAAAGATTTGTGGCTCTAGTTCTTTCTGATTTCCAGAGTGCAGAACAATTTACAGTAGTTTTTTAAGTTTACTCTTTGATGCAAAGGATCTGTAGCCATGTAACATGTATTTTTTTTTCACTTATGCATTTCTTTTGAATTTGTTTCAAATTACTTTACCCAAAAATTGGTCCTAATGTGATTGTGCATGACAGAGATGAGAGGAATAAAAAGGAGTCGCTTTTCATTCATCCCTTTAGTAAATCTTTTGTACCACATCTATGTTGTCAAGGAGTTGATTTATAACAGTGCAACAAGCCAGGTATATTTTAATAAAAATACAATCTTTTTTAGAATTTTTCAAAATTACAATATACAATTTTTTAATTACACTTGCTAGTTTGATTTTTTTCTGAAATGTATTTCAGACATATCTATCACTATTATATCCATGGACCAAAAGGAAATGAAACTAATGCTGTAACAAAAGAAATAAGCCCTTTCAACAACATTGACATTCAGGTAAGAGATTTTGTACGTGTTAGTCAAAATTCCTCTTTGATGGCACCTTATTTCATATTGTGCCCATTTCTCTGTAATCATGCATTTTAAAATACAGCATTCAAGATGTGTATGTAGTTTAATTTTTTGATGTACTTCTATTTAGCATTTCAGTGTAGGAACTAATTCCTTTGCTAACAGTCATTTGCTGAATTGCTTTCTACTGTAAGTCTCTTGCTCTAAGTATTATCAATTTGTTTTTCTTTTTTCCAGATTTCAATGTTTGAAAAGGGAAAAGTACCAAAGATTGTCAATCTGAGGGAGATCAAAGATGACATGCAGACATTGTATATAAATACTGCAGCAGATAGCTTTGAGTTTAAGGCACATGTTGAGGAGGAAGGCATAGTCGAAGGCATTATCCGATACCATCCCTTCCTTTATGATAAAGAAACATACCCTGATGATCCATGTTTTCCATCAAGTAAGTGAAATGTTTTGCTGCTTGTCAGTCCTATCATAGACAGTCCTACTACTCTAAATGTTTTAATGAAATAAAAACTAGAACAAGGAGAAAAGTTCGCATTCTTTTGGATGAAGAGGTCCTGTGAATAAATTGGCTGTTGTGGTGACTCATTCCTGTAAACACGATCTTCGGTGTAACGCCATCAGATTTCAAATTATAAACTCTTATGGAATGTAGTCCATTTGAAATTTCGCACTTTCCTGACTGCATCTTTGCTCCATCAAAGTAGTAAAATATGAGCAGTTAAATTCAAGATTCTAGCTTTGAAATACTGCAAAGGACAACATGTAGTCTTGAAGTCTTTCATATAAAATTGGTTTTAATTAGTTGTGGTGAGTTTTCAAATGCTAGGGGTTTTAAAATACTTTGTGCTGGTTTTATTTTGTGGGTTTGTTTGGGGTTTATTTGTTTTGGGGAGTTTTGTTTGGTTTTTTTGACTAAACAGATCTTGAGTTAATTGGGACAAGATTTAATGATACTAGAAGAACACCAGTTGAAACTAAGGAAAAGTAACCCTCAAATCTGAAATTTTCAAGTTTGGTAGATTTGGTAATATTTAACTTCCACTTAGAAATTTTCTTTACTTTTCTTAGTTTTTCTGCTTGGTATTTCTAAAGCAGGAAAAAACCCCTAATATTGTATATAATGAGCTTGATATAATGTGCATTACTTCTGTGCTGAACTTAATACCAATAGTACTTCTTCATTAAGATTGCTATGGGTTTTGAAATTATATTAGTTTCTTAGGGAATATATTCAAGGAGACTTTTTTTTTTTTAAATCAAGGATTAAATGATGATGATGATGATGACTGTTTCGTAGTAGAAAAAGGTGCCAGAGGAAAAAGGCCTATTTTTGAATGCTTTTGGAATGGAAGATTAATACCATACACAACTGTGGAAGAGTAAGTGGTAATCTGTTTGTGCAGTCTCTCTCTGTAATGTAAACCTCTCTTTATAAAAAAGGATTTTAATTGCACTCTCCTTTTAAGTTTTGACTGGTGTGCTCCTCCAAAGAAGAGAGGATTGGCACCAATTGAATGCTACAACAGAATTTCTGGAGCATTGTTTACCAATGATAAGTTCCAGGTCAGCACAAACAAACTCACTTTCATGGATCTGGAGCTGAGGCTAAAGGATAAGAATACCCTGTTCACGAGAATCTTCAATGGACAGGTAATTACTGCATTCTGTTAAGCATTTCTACTTGGTCAACTTCAATGCATGTCATACAGAATCCTTTGATCATTGGCTATTTGTTCATGTGTCTCTGGTTTAATCAGTAGCACAGCTGAATCTTTAAATCTGAAAGATTGTCTCAGTATTTTTTCTTTTATTTTCTTAAACAATTACTTTATTTAGTTGTTATATGACAGTTTTTGTGGAAAGACCCTCTTCCTAGAGGAATATGGCTGCTGGGGGAAGCCCTTTTTATTTTGACCTGAAATGTAGCTTTCTTAGAAATTTTTAATGTTTTCAGGCTGAAGAATCCTTTTTTTCTTTGTGTCTTTGTTTCTGTTTCTTTGTTTCTGTTTTTCTTTTCTGTTTGTTCTTTTGTTCTTTTTTTTGTGTGTGTCTTTTTGGCTTTTGGCTTTTTTTTGTTTGAGTACAGTATCTCTATATTGTTAAAATTGTTCAGGCTTCTGATGTGGTCACATTCAAATTTTGTAATATATTGTTACTATGTACTTATTTTGTAATCTCTTTATAGGAGCAGCGAATGAAAATTGACAGAGAATTTGCTCTGTGGCTCAAAGACTGTCATGAAAAATATGACAAACAGATAAAATTCACTGTCTTTAAGGGAATAACTGTACGTACTGATATACCATCCAAAAGAATGCAGAGCCCTTGGGCAACGTATGCTGCAATAGAGTGGGATGGAAAAACATACAAAACTGGACAGCTGGTAAGTTTGTTGAACCCTATAAAAGGCAGATACTGTGCATTTGATGCAGGAATAATGTGTTAATTGGTGTCTTCTACTTCTAGGTGAAAACTACTAAGACTCATCCAATATTCTATGGAAGCATTGAGAAATTTTACTTGTATGGGGACCATGATGGGGATATATTTGCCACTGGGGGAGAGGTTCAAATTGCTTTGGTAAGAAAAAATACAGAAAGGATTCATATAGCTAGTGTTGATGTTAAATCTTTAAACATAATCCCTTGTCTGACCTAATTAAATTACCTTTAAATAACAGTTGAAAATTATGTTATTTTTGACAATCAGCAGTCCAGAAATACTATACTTTAGCTTTAATGTGAATATAGTAAAACTATTATTCATTATGAACAGTCTGATTTATGAAGATTTGCATATGAAATAAAGTATCACACTTAGCATCCAATAGTCTGTTGTGCATCCATTTCTAACCCTTGTGATTTCACCAGATTTTAAAACAATATCTTGTGGTTTCACCAGGTAGTATTTATTAGCATATTGCATTATGTCTGTGTTAACTTGTCTAGTCCCTTGATTGGGAGGTTTTTCTTGTCTGACATATTATAAAGTCTGGCCATTTATAACTGCACTGAATTTTTATTTCAGGAACCACAGGCATTGTATGCTGAAATGAAAATCATTCCAATCTCAAAACTTGACAGAACAGTGTCTGACAAAGTTGTTAAAAAATACATAGAGGATGAAATGGCAAGGTAAGCGCTAAGAAATAATTAGATAATTGTGGAGTTCCTAATTACAGTTTTTGTACTTAATCAGGAATCAAAGTTTGGTTTTATTCCTAGATGGGAAAGAATCAGCTGTTTCAGTAGAAACAAAAAGAAAATACAAACCAAGAAGAAGTAGCTTCGGATTTGGTTTTTCTTTCCCTACTGCAAAAATAGCTTCATGTCTATTTAACTAAAGATAAATTGCACTTTATTTTAACTTACTGAAAGAAATGTTCACCCTTTTTTTTTATTAGACTTCCTGACAGATTATCAGTTACATGGCCTGAAGGAGATGAGTTGTTACCAAATGAAACAAGATTTGCTGGTACACCAATAGGTATATTTTTTCCTTCCAAATACTAAAACATTAAATGCCAATTTAAAAATACATTGTGCACCCTTGTATTTTTAGACAAGTATACAGAAATCTCTGGTCACTTTAAATTCACAACATATTCTAAAAGTCTGTCATTTTTCATTTTAAATTCAGGAGCGTTAAGAATAGAAATCTTAAATAAAAAAGGAGAAGCAATGCAAAAACTTCCAGGTACAAGCCACGGAGGTTCAAAGAAACTTCTTGTTGAACTCAAGGTTATTTTGCATTGTGAGTATTTAATTATATTTAATTGTGTCTTTATTATTTTTAAAGTGCGTAATGGATAATAGAGTATTTCATTGTATAATGTATGTATATATCTAAAATACATATTGGAATTTGATAAATGGATATGGTAGTTAGACAATACTCCATCGGGGCATGTAACATTTCAAAGCCACTTTTCATGAAATGACAACTGCCTCAAAGCCATGTATTTAATGTCTTAAATGCTATATTGTGATTACATCTTCTGTCACAAGTAAGGAGGGCCTATCAATTCCAGCCTGTCTACTTAGCATAAGAACATGGGTAAAATGGATAATGTTTCTGTAATTAGCCTAGCAATTTACATGAGCTGCATAAAAGTAGGGAACAGAGTAGTTTAGTATCCAATATAAATTCACTTCAGAATTTTTTAAAAATCAAGTTTCTTTTGATTTACTGTTTTGTGGTTTCTGTTTTGTGGGTGCTTCACTTGATATTCTCCCATTGCATTGTTAAGAATTGCATTCTGTCCAAGGCAGCTGAAATCGCTCAAGTTTTGTTTTGAGCACAGAATTGGAATACTAAATTCTCTGAAAACTCCTATTCTGCACGTCAAATGTATTTGAAACTTGTAGAAATGTATAATCTTGTTGCTTTCCATACACCGTAGGAAAATCCAATTCCTTTATCTGTTAGGAGCTATAAAAGTACCTTTCTGAAGCATTGAGGTTATTGTAGTGATGCATGTCAAGGAAGCCAAATGGAAGTATCTTAGCTACAGTTTAGTATATGTGTCAAGAGACTACACATTTTAATGGCACTTGTTTATTGTCCGCCATAGTGTGCTGGGGCATAATGGGGTTGGAATTGAGCAAGAGGCATTCATTTAATATAGATCATCAAATTAGCTCCTATCAGAATGTGTGACAACCCAGTGTTCTGCAAGCTTAAGAAGGTTCAGCATCCTGATGTCAGGAAGTCTGGACTTGAGAGAGATCTGTAGTTTCTATTCTGTTTTGTCAGGGCTGTTCCTAGGATCCCTGAAAGAACCTACCTTCAGATCTTTCATGTCTCCTGACCCATTCATTGATGGAAATTTGTACTTTTTAACTGTTTCTCCTGCTTCCTGTGTTAGCTTTTTTCTCTACTCAATTGAAGAATCAGTAGTGTAATCCTTGTGTTCTTCACCAGAATAATGAATTAGTCCTATAAGTGACAATTTGGGCATGGCATACCTGTCAAACTCAAACCCCTGATTTTATAAATGAGAGAAATACGTGTACACCCATTCA
Organism: Argya squamiceps; assembly: GCA_037834095.1. Taxonomy (NCBI): domain Eukaryota; kingdom Metazoa; phylum Chordata; class Aves; order Passeriformes; family Leiothrichidae; genus Argya; species Argya squamiceps. Next base: position 102,726,408 of record JBBMKD010000102.1, on the reverse strand, counting down.
AAGGCCAAGAGCAAATATAATGTACAAAAAGTTTCTCTTCTCTTTGAAGAGTAGAATACTTGGCAGACTGTACTATGGACTACCAAGACAGCTGAGCTATGAGAAAACTGATCTCTTACTGGGGAGTCTTATTGTACAAGCTTTGATTCAAATTTAGGATTTGAATGAGGGTTAAGAGAATGATGAAGTCTAGTTGACATCTCTTACTTTTTCTTATGTGTGCCATTTGGTGCAAGAACAGGATCTTGAAACAGTTTTGCTTAGCTATAAAACAATTTGTATTTCTACTACATTTCTTTTTATTCTGTGTAGTCTTATTACATATTATTCTAGATTCTGAAGTGTATTTTGGGAAAAAAAAAGTATTAATGCCTCTTGGCACTTCCAACAATAAATCTTGCTTCTGTATTTATCTTAGGTTATAGAACCAGTCACTAAAACTGCCTCAGTTTCAGTGTTTTCTGATTTTGTATGTGTCTTAATTCTGCAGAGGTTTATAAAGACAGATAAAACAATTTGGAGAAAAACAGGAATGTTCTTTTTTTTTTTTTCAGTTACATATTCTCTCAACTGCACATTTTTATCGTTGCTCCCATTTAAGCAGTTTTGCTGTGGTCATTTCTCAGGGTGATCCATTGCCAGTATGGAGTGCAGAGTGCTCATACTTAACAGGGAATGCACAACCAAAGAGCTAATAAAATTCATCTTTACAAATCTGCTACTTTAAGTCCAGTGTGCCTGAGGCCAGCAAGTTTTAATTAAAATGGGATTAGACAGGGAACACATTTTTTTAGCTGTGATCAATGTGTTTAGTTGTAAAGATGAATTGATGTTTATTAGATCCAGAAGTGATAGTAATACTTAATAATAAGAGATACCAATGCTTAAAAAAGTTAAGAATTGTGGTGTAAAATTTAAATATGTGTAGCTAAGTGTTTGTTTTGCAGCACCTACTGAGAACAAAGAAATAATTTCACATATCAGTCAGCATGGAGGCAAGTGGCCATACTGGTTTAAAAAAATGGGTAAGTTTGCATATTCAATATCTTCAGTTTATTTATAATTTTTTTTTCTTTCTAATTGTACTTTTGTATCTGTTTAGAAAATCTTCAGAAACTTGGTAACTACTCCTTGAAACTGCAAGTAGTATTGAATGAAAGTAATGCAGACACTTACGCAGGAAGGCCTCTGCCATCTAAAGTATTTAAATTTACGATTATAGGTAAGAATTCCAATATTTTCTCCTACTTTTAGTGTTTCTATTTGATTCATAGTATATAAAAATTAGTCATGCTCTAGTTGAGAGGTGGTTTTCAGCACTGAAATGTAGCATTTGCCTGTCAAATCTGAAGCATTTCCAAGAAAAAATGTTTTTTGTAGTAGGTTTTGATCTCACATGTAATGTGTTGCCTCTGTGGCAGGCAGTTTTACATAGAAAATAAACTTTTGATGGAATCTAAAGCTCCCTGACGTGAACTTTCCCAAATGTACTTAAAAAATTAAACTTCATTAGAATCACCCTTTTCCCTCATGCCGTTGACATAAATATTCTTCCATAAAACTAGTGTTAGGTCAACTTTCATGTATAAACCACAGAAACTCATTAAAAAACAAGTTACATGTTTAAAATAAACATGTTGAGATTAAAGACTTTTTAAAATTAATTAATAAAGGAAGAATCCTATGCAAAACCAAATTCTCATTTGTATGTAATGGATATGTCTCTTTGGGGTTAATGATCATAAAGTACTTACTACAATGGTCACTAGAATACTCGCTTCAGAAAGGAGTGGCATGAAAAGTTTGATGGTGAGGTAGCCCAGGAGTGTTGAGACTTTCTGGAGCTTGATGATGGTACAATTAATGTTGAGTGTTTGTGGCTAAGTGAATGGGGAAGGCCAGCAAGGCAGATACTGTGGTGGGAGTCTGTTACGGAGCACCCAACCAGGATGCAAAGGCAGATTAAATACATAAACAGCTGGGAGAAGTGTCACAATGACTAGTCCTTGTTCTTGTGGGGGACTTCACCTTACCAGATGTCTGCTGGAAATGTAACACAGCAGACAGGAAATGGTCTAGGAGGTTCCTGCAATGGGTAGAAGAGAACTTGCTGACACAACTGGTGAGAGAGCCAGCTAGGGAGGGAGCCCCATCTCCTTTGTGACTTTCTCTTTGTGAACAGAGAAGCACTGGTGGGGGTCGGAGGTTGTCTTGAGCACGTTGATTACAAAATGAAAGTTTACTGTGTTTACTGTTCTTGAAGTAAGGAGAAGGGTTAGTAGAACTGCCACCTTGGACTTCCAGAGGGCAGAATTTGGCCTGTTTAGGTGAGTGGTTGACAGAGTCCCTTGGGAGGTAGTTCTGAAGGGCAGAGGAATCCAGAAGTGCTGGAAGAAGAAGAGCAAAAAGGAGGCTCACAACCTAGACTTCAGGAGAAGACTCTGGCCTCTTCAAAAATCTGCCTGGTAGAGTTCTATGGAAGGAAGCCCTGGACAGACTGGAGGCCCAAGCAAGTTTGTTAATATTCACGGATCACCTCCAAGCTGAAGTCTGGTTTATCCCAATGAATAGGAAGTTATAAAAAATTCCTGGAGGCCTGCATGGATGAACAAGGAGCTACTGGCAAAACTCAACACAGAGAGGTATACAGAAGGTGGAAATGGGAACAGGTAACTAGGGGGGAATACAGAGACTCTCCAAGCATGCAGGGATGGGGTTAGGAAAGCCAAAGTCTAACGGAATTGAAAATGGAATCACTGGCAAGTGATACCAAAGTCAACAAGATGGACTTCTTTAAATACACAGGTAACAAAAATGGCTGAAATAAACATGGGCCCACTGGTGAATGAGGCAGGGAGCACAGGATGTGGAAAAGGCTGAGAAACTGAAATAATCTGCCTTCGTATTTATTAGTAAGACAGACCTCAGGAATCCCAGGCCCCAAAGACTGGTGGAAGGTCTGGGGCATGGAATGTACAGCCTTGGTGGAAAACTGATCAGGCCAGGGAATACCTTAGCAAACTGGTGATACAGAAGTCCATGGGCCATGATGGATGATCAAGGGATGAATACAGACATGATGCACTAATGAGCCAGAGAGAGCTGGCTGATATCCTTGTGAAGCCACTCACATTAATTGAATAATCATGGCAATTGAGAGAACTACCTGATGTTTTGAGGAAAGCATCACTCCCATCTGCATAAGGAGGACACACAGAGCTACAAGCCAGTCAACTTCATCACAATTTGTGGGAAGGTGATGGAGCAGCTAATCCTGAAAACCCTTTCCAGGTACGTGGAGGAGAAGATCATCAGGAGCAGTAAGCATGGACTCACCTTCTATGATTGAAGGACTAGCTTAGTAGATGTTGTCTATCTAGACTTCAGCAGGGTTCTCATCGGTAAGGTCCCATAAGATCCTCACAGAGAAGCTCGAAGTTCGGACTGGCTGAACAGACTGAGGTGAATTAATGAACAGCTGAGCCCAGAGAGTGATGATCTGTGACTCTAAGTCTAGTCAGAGGGCAGCAAGTAGTGTTTATCCCAGGGTCAATACAGGATTTGATCCTGCTTAATGTCTTCATTAATGATCTTGATAACAAGACGGAATGTACCTTAACAAGTTTTCCTAATAACATAAAACTGGGAAGAGTGGCTGATACACCTGAAAGTTTGCCACCATCCAGAGGAACCTCAGCAGGCTGCAGAAATTGGCTGTCAGGAACCTTATGAAATCCAGCATGAAGGGCTAAGTCCTGCACCTGCAGAAGGACAACCCCAACCTGTCACCCAAGTACCTGGAAAGCAGCTTTGCAGGAAAGGATCTGGAAGTCCTGATGGGCAGCAGGTGAACACAAACCAACAATGTGCCCTCACAGCAACGATCAGCAATAACCTCTTGGGCTGCATTAGAAGCAGGTTGAAGGAGGTGATCTCTCCACTCAGAATTGGTGAGGCTAGCTGGAGTACTGTGCCCAGAACTGGACACATTACATTTACAGCAGAGACGTGGAAATATGGGGGAGAATCCAGCACAGGCCCATGAAGATGGTGCGGGGACTGGAGGATGCTGAGGCAGTGAAACAATTTGCCCAGAGGAGTTGTGGTTGCCCCATCCCTGGAAGTGTTCCAGGCTAGGTAGAATGGGTCTCTGCGCAACCTTGTCTAGTGGAAAATGTCCCTGTCCGCATCAGGGAGGATTGGAACTTGATAATATTTAAGGTCTTTCCAACTCAGGCCATTCTATAATTCCATGATTCCTTACCTGAAGAGCGTCTGTGGGAACAGTGCCTGCTCTGCCTGTGGAAGACTCACATGGAGCTTACTGATGTCTATACACAACTGAAGGGAGTGTGAAGAAGGTGGAACCAGGCTCTTGCCATTGGTGCTCAGAGCCAATGTGCACACACTGAAACACAGGAGGTTCTCTCCAAACATGAGGAAACAGGGTTTTTTTCACTATAAAGGTGATGCAGTGCTGCCACAAGTTGCCCAAGAAGTTGTGGAGTTTCCTTTCTTGGGGATATCAAAAGTTGTCTAAACATGTTCCTGGGCAACTGACTCTAGGTGGTCCCAGTTAGGCCAGGGGCATTGGATAAGATGACCTCCAGAAAACCCTTCTGATCTCAGCCATTCTGTGAACTTTATCTACAAGGGGGATGGGAAGAGGGAAAGTAAAAATTACTAATTTCTTTGAATTTAATCTTAAAATGGGTATTTTTGCCACAATTTTGGGAGGCAGAGATAACATCTGTTTTCAGAAGATCAAGGGGAAAAAAATTGGTATTTCCTGTAGCCTCCTTTTTCTTCCACAAAATGAGATGCTTTGAATGCAAATTCTTAAAGGCAGAAAAGAGTTCTTTGTAAATACCATATTCTTCTAAAGCTTCTGCTTATTGGCAGAGTAGAAAGAGGTATTCTTTTATGATAGTAAAGGGAAAAAAATGTTTGGCATTACTTGAAAAGAGTAGTTATTTAAACATATGTCTGAAAACATGCCATTGAAGGCTCAAGATATTTCTGTGAACTTGCAAGAAAAGAAAATAAAAAAAATCTGTTTCTCTGAACAAAAATAAACCTTGTCTACTCTTTTATTTCTATCAAAGTGAAAAGAAAATTTTACTACTTTCCAGTAGTAGTGTGGCTTCCCCCAGTATGGCAACATTCAATTAAAGATTCCTTTAGCTGTAATAACTGAAATGAACAAATCTCATTGGAAAGGAATAAAAAATTTGAAAAAATTATTTAGTTAATAGTATGGTACTTTCAACACAAGGGATACCAAAATCAACTTTAGCTATCTATTGCTGCTTTTTTATTTAATCAGAAGATAATTCAACATTTTAAACATTATCAGTTTTTAAAGATAAGTACTTCAAGTCTTTATTTTTGCATATTTATAATAATAATAATATTTATTAGTAAGATATATAAGTTATTGTACAATATTAAGATATAATAACTTATAATGTAACTTACAATGTAAGATTATAAGTTGTTGTACAATGCTAATAATTGTGTTTTGTATTTTCTCAGAGGCAGCCATAAAGTTTCACACTTGTTATTCCAAAATAATTTGTGCTAGCATTTATGATGTAGATTCAAAAAATCCAGAAAAAAACAGTGTAAACTGAAAAAAGCATTTTTGGCTGAGAAACAAATTATTTTATTTCTTTCTGCTGACAACAGCAGGTTGTCATTGAGTGTTTATAGTTGTTCTTGGTAAGCTAAAAAATACCATAAATGCTGGTTAAAACTAAATCAGTCTACAAGGTTTGTGGTTTTAGTTCAGAAATCTTCTTTTAGTAGTTACTTTAATATTGTGGAAGTTACTCTGCTGTTTCTTTCTCAAACAATTTTACAGTTTTATCATTCATTTATGATGATAAATAAAGTTGCAGACACTGTAAGGTTGAAGTCTTGTTACAACCAGTAACTAATTTTGGCTAATAGAAGGTATTTATCATCTCTTGTGCAAAGGAAGCTTCCTGATAATGGACACCCCATTGGTTTTGAAAACAGTTGTTAATTTCACTTCAAAATTGTTGGTAGGATATTTAATTTACCATTTAGCTCAGCACGCATTGCTTCTTTTTTCAAAGGCCACTTGGTCAAGACATTTTGTTTCCACAAAATATGGCTCTTGATTTACCTGCTCCACTTGTTACTTGTTGCCACTGTTTGGTCTTGTTTGTTAGTGCCTCATTGAAGACAGTCTAACGGCTGGGTTTCACAGGAAAGATCCATTGACATTTCTTTTTCTAATACTCATCATTACGTGTCTTTATCGCTCAAATTTGGGGCAGTTGTAAAACAAAAATGTTCTGTTGCATGAATGATTTATCTTACTAGAATTAAAGCAATTAAATATTTAAGAAAAGCTGTCCACATGGAACTTGTTCACTTTCTGGTGCTCTATTGGTGTTTTGAATACTTTGGGAATGTTGACTATCCTGTTATACTTCTTATCCTGTAGTCTCCTGCTGTTATATTTTCACTATTGTTTTTATTTTAATGTAAGTTAAAAAGAAGAACATCAATCAATAAAGCATAACTTCGGTTATAACAGTATTCTGAACAGCCTGTTCACTTGATTTAATAGCAGCCTTAATCAAGAAAAAGTGAAGGAGCACACATATTTCTTTCTAAATATGTATTATTCTTTTCTCTCAGAGGGCAAACCAGAGAAATTTGTGGTGGGTCTCTTGGAACTTCCTTTTCGAGTTGGAGTACCTTTTAGCATTCCTTTGGAATTGCAGGATGAATTTGGGCATCCCACACACTTGACAAATCGCATTAGACCAGTTCTGGAAGCTAGGTAATTCAGCCATCTTTTTTTTTTCCCTTTCTTCATGTGACAATAATAGGATGATACTTTAGGGTTTATCTGAATTATATACTGGCAATTTCTCACATAAACTAGTAGATACTTTTGCTTTTATTTTCATAAGAATATCTGAAGTTATCTTATATATTAAAACACTGTGTTTGTTTTTAAATTGATTCTCTTGTGCTTTCTGTATGTTTTTCTAGTGGATTAACATTGAAGCATGAAGACATACCTGTGGCAGCAAAGTGTGTCATTAAGGGTGTTACTGCTAAAGGCTGTGTAAATAGTTGCCAAGGCAAGGTAGGCTAATAAATTTAAGCTTGAAGTAACGTATTAAAAAAAATACATATAGAAAATAATTTTTGTGTAAAATGAATTGTCACATAGTGTTAGCTTAAGTTTGGTCTACACTAATGACCACGAATTTCTTGGGATATTTTCAAATTGTCTCTTGGAGTTCTGTGTGGAGCAATTTTTATTTCCCATACCTGCACTCCTCAGCTGATGGGACTGGAGCTGGAAGAGCTGTGCAACACATGGGTGTGGTGATACAGTGTACCCAGCACATCAGATCAGCTGAGTTTGAACTGGTGCTGAGATTTGTTTAAGCCAAATCATCCTGGTGACTTCTGCACTGAAAGATGATAGGGAGCTAAAGAAGATGAAATTTTCCATTCTTAGTTGAGATGATGAGTAGTAATAGCTAATATGCAGAGTGTCTGCTCGAGCTTCTTCAAATGTTTCCACTATTCTCGTTGCTCTTCCACAGTTGAATATATTGTCCAAGTCCAGCCTGTTACTGGTGGATTCTCAGCACCTTGTCAGGCTTCTACTTTACTGTAAAACCCAAAATGTACATTGCATGCTGAAAAGATTTCTTTCATAAAACTGGTCTTGATGCTTTCGATAAATACAGATTAAAGATTTTTTTTTAAATTTTAGAATAATTTTAAAATTATTTATAAGGCATATTTACACACTATTTTAGCCAGGTCCCTATACTTTCATTTAGTCTCCTAGTCTAGCATAGTAAAGACAAAGCTAGGAGGTGAGGTAACCCATTATACTTGATATTGTTGCTTAGAAGAAAGCAAATAATGTTGCTGTGCAAAGATGTGTAAAGGGGAGAAAGAGCATATACCTGCTTATTGAAAATTAAAGGGTGTTCAGTGTAGTGAGTTTTGTAGGCAAAATTTAGAATTTCAGATGAAAGGCAAGAACAATGACGTAAGATGGAGTGCATTATGAGAAATAAAGTGTATAGGAACAAATGGGCCAGACTTCAGCAAGAGATAAATTTGGTGAGGGGCAAGACCAAGAGTCATGTAAGGAACTTGCAGTACAGAAATAATACCATACCATAATAGTTAAAAAAGAAAGGGTGTTACTTTCTTACTATTATTTTTCGTTCTCTGATTTTAATGTGAAAGTGATGCATGTAAGAAAAATAGAGTAGTTTTTTTTCTGACATTCATAATCAAAGATGAGATGAACAGTGGTAGTGGTGCCTTGCTAAGGAATAACAAAAACATAACTTGCAGACCCTTTCTTTAAAACTATTTTTTTTTTTGAACTGCTATATTTTTCCCCATTAAAACCAAAAATTGGGATAGCTGCTTTTCGTAGTTTCAGAATCATGTAGTTTAACATACAAATCCTGAATTGAATGTCTCTGGTTATAATAACATGGAAAAGACAGGTTGCAGTACAGGGGAAAAAAATCTTTATTTTTTGTGGACCTGCCAGACAATTTCTAGGGACTTCTTAAATTAACGTATATACAGATTGACATGATTATGTGAGATTATTATATGGTTTTGTTTAAGGTTAATAATTAAAATATTCTTTTTATTAGAACTTTAATCTGAAGATTACTCTTCCTGGTTTGAAAGAAGATACACAAATCATTAAAATAAGATTGCAGCCTGGTAAGTATCCTTAAAATATTCAATGAAATTCTGTTGAATTTTATCCTGACACTAGTAATGAAAGCTTCTCCCAAGAAGGTAAAATATTTAGTGAGGCACAAAAAAGGATCCAGGTGATGACTAGAAAAGAAATAAAGCCAAGAGCATGTCATTTTTGGCATGAATATCGTTGTACACACAGCCCTTACCTACTTTTCTGGGGGCTGGAATTTTTGTCTGCTTATTTGAGACACATTTTTCCCTTTTAATTATTTCAAATCTTTTTCTAATCTAGCACCATTGAACAAATGAATTTCTTACCTTCTTGTTTTTCTTTAGCATTAAGACTTTTCACCTGTACTAATCTGCATTGAAAATTAGTGTTCTCCCTGCAGAAAACATCTTATGACTGAATAAGTTTCATTCGGTTTCTTACCCCAGCAAAGGGGGATGCTTTGGCAATTGAATTGTGTTTGAAATTTTAATGTTACATGTTGAGTTTATCATCATGCAAGACAGAAACCTAGAGGTCTGTAAGGACACTGCCCTTACCAGAATTTTGTGTTTTGTGGATGTCTTGATTCTGAAGATTGCCTTACATGAGATCTGTTATCCCTTGTTACTTGGGTTTTTCTGGATTTGGGATATAAGGTATAATATGAAAGCTAAATTTTGCCCTCCCAGATTACCAAATTTCAGTCTCGCCCATCTTATTTTGCAGAGATATTGTCTACTACTTTGTAAGACCAATAATGCACAGTTTAGTTCATTATCTTTTGAGGAGTTATGGGTTTATGTAGAAAACAGTGAAATGATTGGACTTGAGACAGACTGTGCTGTGTGTTGCTGTTACTTACCTTGGACTGAAGGCAGCTTCATCCTTCATTTTGCTTTTTACAGTGTAGAGATGCTTCACTACCTCTTTCTTCACACTTGAGTTATATCATTGGCTTTGTGTACTGTTTTTTTAGGAAGGAATAATAAAAGCTATTTCAGTCTCATTCTTCAACCAGTGAGTTTGAAATAGAAATTTTAATAAATCATGCATAAAGAATGCTTCTGAAAAATTGCCATCTTTGTTCCTTCAGAGCCTGTCTTTTAATAGTAATCTATTACTTCCTTCTCCTTTTAAAAACTGATAAAATAATGATGTGTTCCAGGAGATAGACTTATTTGAATCACTTCACTTTATTACCTAAGTAATGACAACAAAATTTTCTTCTGCATTTTTTTGCATGCAGACTTGTAGCAGTGATAGCTTTGGCAATTAATTGGATATCTCAGCATTAATATTTTGGGGTTTATCATGTCAGAAGAGAGCCCCAGGTTTTTTTTTTTTGATGAATGAGACTCTGTATAGTATGTAAACAGAACTTTATCTTGTATTTACATGTATATCCTGAATTTCATTATGTTTGTCTAAGTGTTCTTTACTAAAATAATTCAAAAAATTGCCAGATGGTATGTACTGAAGGACAGAAGGTATCTAGAATTTTTCAGTACAAACTAATATATATACTTAAATTGTTTGAAATGGTTTGTTACCACAAGTATCTTGGTAGCTTGGCTTTAAAGACTCTCTGAGATAGCAAAAACTGAAATTCAGTGTCTCACAATTTGTCTAAAATGTTAACTATTGTTCTGCAATTGTGCATTTTTTACAGGCCCTCCTCGTCAATTGAAAGTAAAACCAGATTCAGAAATTCTAAAGATTGAAAATGGTACAGCTTTTCCCTTTCAGGTTGAAGTACTGGATGAATCAGGAAATATAACAGTGCAGCCACAGTTGATTGTTCATTGCAAGGTAAACTGCTTTTCATAGTGTGCCATAAGGATTTTGATTCTTGCTTTTTAAAGGGCTGGAAAAAGAATCTCTTTTGGAATTTAGGATTTAATGTCTTTAACAATCCTTTTGAAGTTTCTACAGCTTGCTAGCCATAACTGTGACTCTCTTTGCTCTTATCTATTATGAGCCATTCAGTAAGTTTTAAAATGAGTGGAACCTGGCTGGAAATGAAAGAGAAAATTATATGACGATATATAGGTTCAGTTTTAAGATATTTTGGCCATATTTATTTTATACAATGCTAAAATTTATTCAGAAAAATAACTTCAGAAAGCTTACTTTTGATATTTTTTTATGGGGAACATTCAAGTCTAGTGCCTAAAAATAGTATTAGGTAAGACTACTATCATAAACACCAATATAAGCTCAGAAGGGAACGTGTATCTTGTTTTGACTTTAAGAAGTAAAAAAACTTCCCCTTTTGGCCCTCTTTTTTGACTCAAGAAAGTGACTTTCCCAATTCTAGTGAGATCCATCCAGGATATATGGAAGTGTTTTCCCACTGTGAAATAGTCTGCATTCCATTTGCACTTTATATGTGTACATGCTTTTCCTGTAGATTGGGTCAATGACATGTTGAACATGATGCTTAAATTCCTTTAATGTGTGATGTTCAGTAAATTAATGAAAAGGTAGTTTACTTCACGAGTTAATTGAATTTATTCCATAATGGCAGAAGAGTCTAATTTATTGTGTGTTATTAAAGCAAGTGAATAGATAGTGTATTTTATTTCTATAACTTACTCCTTTCTCCCACATATCCCTTATCACCTGCAGAAAAATACAGGTGTTGGTCTTACAGTTGTTGGAAAACTGAAATATATTAATTTCTTCTGTATATAATTATATATATATTTGGACTTGTACAAATAATAATTTTCAAAATGATCATGGCAGTTCCGTAAAAGAAACTTGATGTTTAATCTTACATTTTAAATAGTTTTTAGGTGCTTCAGACCTTCCTGTGTATTCTGTGGATTGCAGTAATGGAGGAACAAACATTTTAACTGGTCCAGTTATACATGTACAGAATATCAAGAAAGACCATATGCTGAAAGCAAGGTTTGAAGTACTTGTAAGTATTGGTTGGAATGCTTGGACTAAGAAAAGATTGAAAAGTTTATTGTACAGTGTTGCCAGCATTTTTTATGGATAAGCTTAGCTCGCCCAGAGTTACTGCTTTAGGTATCATAAACCTCATAATCAGGTGGCTATGCTTTTTTATCACTAGAAAATCATAAAAAAGGTAAGAGTCTTTTCCATTTTTTTATTAATTTCTTACTCTATTTGTTAAATCCCTGAGGTGTTACAGAAATATGCATGTTTTCTGGGGTTTTTCTTCTCGTTTTTAATTCCTGAATTGTTTCGACAGATTGCCCTCACTGCACAAGCATTTAGTATAAGAATAGGTATGGCAATCAATAGTTTTTTGTAGCATTTCAGTTTCAAAGCTTATGAAGTATGAATTTTTTTAAATGCTGCTGAGCATTCCTTTTCTGTGGTAGTCAGGAGAGTCACACTGCTGGAGAAAATATGACCCATGTGTGCTTTAACCGTGGAAAAATGTGTGAATAAATACTAACATGGCAAGATGAATTATGTGAAAGGATACTTAGGATTACACTTAAAAAGTATTTTGTAAATTTTATGACCTACTACTTGTGGAATAGAAAAAAATCTAAACAGCTAACATCAATTCTAGTATCTGTTACAAGTTGTATGTATATTGGCATATTTTTTTTATTTACTTTTGACAAGTCTTTTGACAAGCTGATTTCATGTTTGGACACCTGGTCATACCTGGTAATCCTGAGTAGAGCCATAGGCTATTATGGAGTTACGTGAATGCATATGTAAATTTAATATTTCAATTACATGTCTTTTTTTTGTTTTGTTTTTGTTTTTTCACCCATGAATAGAATTGCAAAGATGTGCCAGCAGTGGAGAAGATTATAAAACTTCTTCCTAGCAGTCATGTTGCAAGACTACAGGTCTTAAGTATGAACGGACAAAAAGCTCTTCAGATTAAACATCAGGATGAAATCAGTTGTGTTGCTGGCCAAGTCATGAACAAACTTATATTTCAGATGTATGATGAAGCAGAAAGGGAAATACCCATAACTGCAGCTGCTGCAGAAAAAATCAAGGCAAGTTTACTTTTGAGTAACCAGCAGCATGAGGGAGAGACACAAAGCTGATACCCTTAAAATCCATAAATGTGAGACTATAAAATAATACTCATCAAAACTGTATTAATAAACATGGAAACTTAACTCTCCTCTTAATTATTTTTAAAAATATTTTTAATTAAATGTTTAGTAATGCTTCAGGGTAATATGAAAAACAGGTATTTCTAGTGCTTCTCCTAAACGCATAAAATAATTATGATATAGTTATGATTCCTCAGATTCGGGGCCTTCCCAACATTTAGGAACTTTGAATAGGCATACTCCCCATGAAGGCTTGCTTGCCTGTCTTTTCCCTCTATCTGTGTGGAGCCTAAGACAAACATAGAGATTCACCAAATATACCACACTTGTATCTTTCCTAACTCAAGTCCAGTGAGGGAAACCTAATGTGTGTTTTGGTCTGCTTGGGGTTTTTTCAAGTAATTGACTGTATTTCAGCAGATTGTATTGGTTACTGCTGGGAAATATCCAGGCTTTCCATTGAAAGCTGTATTGCCTGTATGTTATACCAACATATTTAGAATAGCTCCAAGATTTATTATATAACTAGTCATTTATAATTTAGCTTTTGATTAATTTATAAAATTTTCATTTAGGTTAACTGGACACCTACAATTGACAGAGAGCTGTTGATGCAGGGATTATTACCTGATGTAAAAGTACCAACTTCAGTCAGAGATATACGTTACTGTCTAATTAGTTACCTTGATGAGCACGTGTCTTTGGAGAGTGCATTCACAGTCAGGTTTGTTCATTTGATATATTTCTTTATTAATCATGTTATTGGCATAGCATTGTAGCTCTCATTACTTTGGGGTAAAAAGTCTGTCTAGAGAAGCCGAAATGATGAAAGTGGTTGGCAAATTAACAGGAGAATGTAAGCTTGGGAAGTGGGAAGGGTTTGTGTAAATTTATTATGTGTGAGAATTGTTACCTGTGTGAAAGACTCCATTGTGATATGCTTGCATCCAGGCCTGTAATCACTTGTGTAAGTGTATATACACTGAAGAAGATTACTGATGTTTTTGTAAACTTGCAGTAAGCATTAGCTCACAGAATGACTAGTTTTACTGAAGAGTTAGGTGACTGGTGACTGAGGAGAACGAAATTCTTCGAATTGGTTCTCTTCTGGTTTCTCAGTCAAAACTGACAGGCTGTAAATTGAATTTTAAAATTATCTGTTTATTACTCTTAGTGAGCTTAAGACTTGTGTCTTATAAAGTTTATTAAGAGGAATCTGATTCTAAATTACTTTAGTGTAATTTCATGTGATTTTAATAGGTTAAAATTAACTAATTAATTCGCAGCACTCTGATGCTGGGGTAAATTTGCAGCAATTAGTCATTTCACAGGCCTGTAGTAGGAAAGTAAAATACACTACATGACCAAGCATTAAGATTCTTTAAGATTTTTGTCATGCCAGCTATTATTTTATATTTACCTTGATGAGAGAAGTAAGTCAATTTTCATGTGCTCAGACCGCTTCCTGATGAACCCAAACACATTAAATGTAAACTGAAAGGCTCAAATACACTGCAGATGGGTGAAGAATTGCAGAGTGAAATCGGTGAGTGTTTGCATATTCTTCATTTTCTTCTAAGATGCATTTCTTTTTCTTGGCAGTTTGTTAAGGCTGTTATATATACAGATGTCATCAAGAGTAAATTACCTTCAACTATTTTAATATAAAAACCAGGCTTATATTCTCACTCACAGAAGAATGATCAGACTTCCAGATTGCCATTTTACAGTTCTGGAGTTAGTCTCTGATAAAATTTGCCTCTTACTTTGTACATCAGGACCTTCATCATGCTCAGTTCAAATTGTTCGTTAATTTTTGTTTAATTCATGTATTTTGAAATCTGAATGGCCATAACAGCATTCAGACTATTGCTAAGTCATGGACTTCAAAGTGACACCTTTTAAGGTTAACTTTAACAAAGAGGAAGGCATGGTTGAGATCAGTCTTCTCATTCTTCTTTTGTTTCTGTATGCAGTATGATATAGTGAGAAATTAAAAATTCTTAGAGTATTTTGGGACATTAAAAGCTTGTGTGTGAATGAAGAAAGCACATAGAACAAACTAAAAGGTTGAAAAAACAACCAGTTTTAAGGTTTTTTTTTCTTTAGCTTTTTGGTAAGAAATAGGCTTTTTGTTCAAAAAAGTGGGAAGCACAAATATGGGATATAACTGTATAGATACATTTGGTTTATACCCACAAGACTGGGGGTTCTTATCAATGTTTTTAAAATCCTGAAGAGAGCGTAAAGAAGTTGGAGCTGGGCCTTTCCTACCTTTTTCCACACCCTTTTTGGTGTGTTCAGAGACAGTAAATAGAGGCAGTGGGCACCAATGAAGCACAGGATGTGGCCCCCTTTCACTGTGAGGGTGACTGAGCACTGGCACAGATTACCCAGTTTGTGGAATCTCCCTCCTTGGAGATACTCAGAAGCTGCCAGTCTGCAACTGGCTCGAGGTCGCCATACTTGAGCAGCGGATTTGAACCAGGTGACATCCAGAAATACCTTCCAACCTCAGCCTGTCTGTGACTTAGTGATAGTTATTAGCATTTTCTCTATATTGTCTATGTTGTGTATGTTTATATGCCATGTGTTGTGTAATATTTCATTAAAGCAGCTGCTGAAGTAATCATCCTAATAATTGTTTTAATCGTCATCATCTTTTTTAACAGATATAATGATTACAGATCAGTTTGGAAATCAGGTTTACACAGTGACATCTGCATGTGTAAATTCCCTAGGAGTTTCTGGGCCTGGACTTGATAAATCAAATTTGAAAGTAACTTGGCAGGTATTTATAAGATATCATATAGTTTATTTCTTTGTGGCATTTGTGTGGTAATTGTCTTAATTCTGTTACACAGAATTGAACCAAAATTGTAGAAAGGTAGTCAAATTACACACTTTAGTTGGTTGCTTAAAGCATTAAAATTGATCATGTTCTCAGGAGCGCAGCTGCATCTGTTAAAAACCTTATCACTGCTGCAGCTGTACAATGTGGAGGCCAGTTCACTTTGTGCTTGAGTCAGGTTTGGTTTGTTTCTAGTTCATTGTTCTATATGTTTTCTTCTATCTTGCTTTTAGTCTTCTGTGTTTTTTTATGTTGGTACAATTGATTTTAACATCTTCTGAAGAACCTTGTAGAAAGGACTAGTATCTATACCTTTTAAAATATGCTGGATATAACGTGAAAAACAGGTTTCTGAGAAATTCTTGAGTTTGAAATGGGTCACTTCTTACTTATGAAGTTCATTTAAATTTAACAGAAGGAATAAAACTTGCAGTTTAATTTTTAGTCCACTGGTCCACTGTCTCACAGTAAAAACACCAAATAGTATTTATAACATAAATGCTATATTGAAAAAATACTAATAAATTTTACTTTGCTTTATTGGTTCTTGATAAAATCTCCTTGTTTCTCAATAGGAAAGTACTCAAACAATGAAAGTAAAAGGTATTCGGTATAAACCCTGTTTACTCGGAAACAAAGAACTGTGCTTCGCTTGGCGTGAATTTTCTGATTTTATCAGAGTGAATTTAGTGGCAGGATCCCCAGCTAAATTGCAGATTGTGGATTGGCCAGAGTTTGACAAGGTAAGTTGAACAGTTTTGGTTTGAAAGAAAGCAACAATGGTCTTTAGTCAGGTATTCCACTTTTCGTTCAATAGCTAACTGCATTAGGCTTTTAAAAGTAAACTTATTTTGGAGTAATCTAACTCATATGTGTATGTTTACAACCTTAAAAATTGTAAACTTTCTTCTGCCCCATTTGCCTTTCTACAGATAGTGTAATTTTTCTTTGGTGCAGTAATTTTACTGTGGGCTGGATCCTGGCACCCATCTTTCACTGCTGTTTTCCAAAGATACATTCCTTAGTGGTAGTAATGGCTGGATCATCTCTCCATCTCTTACAGGGCTTTTTTGATGTTTAGGATGTTAGACGGCTGTCCCAAATTTACTTCAGTTTACAAGTGTTTACTGTCAGAAAGTAAACACTTAAAGAGGATAGAGTACAGGGCTTGATGGAAATGGCTGGAGATTTTTAGTGCTGTACATCTATTTGCCTTGGGCTTTTAAAATATTTTTTCGATAATTTACTTTGGCTATTCAAATAGTTGTGCTTAACTTGGCTGCAGAAACCAGAATAGAAAATTGAAAGCAGAAAAAAGAAAATATATCTGAATAGAAGACAGGAATCAAGATTGGTGTTTTGAGAAAATGGAGAAGGAAGTTACTGAAGAAAATGAAATAGAAGGTTCAAGGAGTCACATAACTATTTTTGTTCTCTAGGCAGACGTTTAAGTATACCAGAAAATAAAAGTTTCAGAACATAACTCTTCCTACAACAAGGACATTGATAAGGCCCTTCAGAATCATGTCCTTCCTTGTAGTCACATCAACATGAGTAGCCTATGCCAGTTAATTCAAGTAGTGCTTGTTATTCTAACAAGAAAATATAAACAAACTCTAGAAATACATTCCTGCGTACTGTTCAGTGATGGTCTAGCTGTTCTGGGAGACAGATAGTATGGAAAAGGTGTTGGCTCTGGGGATTGCTGAATTGCTGTGAATGTCCAAGATATGTAGAATTGAATAGTATCATGCATTTGTATCTCTTCCAGCCTGTTGCAGTGATTAATGGTAGGGAGTTGCAGAGGCCCCTTATTGTTCAGTTGTGTGATCAGTGGGGAAATCCAACTCCTGAACCTAATGTCAAAATCAACCTTACAAAGAGTAACAGCTTAAAGGTAAGCATTGGCCTTATTAGGTGAACTGTGTTTAACACAAGTTTTGTTGTCAGGTCTACGGTATCTTAATTTTCAGGACATTTTTGGAAATGTTAATAAAATACTGTAAGAGCACAAAAGAATAATTAATCTAGTATAAGAATATTGGCAACAAATAACATAAACAGATCCCAGGACAAAAACCACAAATATAACACAATTCCTATAGAACAGCGTCTGAGTATAATTCAAATACATTTCAGATCTCCTACAGAACCTTTTTCCAAATTTTGCATGCGCATCACACCACCACATCCCCCATGTTATCAGAGGTAATTTACTGAATGATAGTAATGACGATGATACAGTCTCAACTGGCAACCAAATAATTTCTATCTGGTGGTTCTTTGATTTTGATTCCTCAATATATGTCTTACTGGTCTGTACGTAAAGCTGGTCAGCAGGTTTGGGCCCTGCTTGATTATCCTATGAAAAACATTGGCAGGATAATTGAAATTAAAACGATGAGGATGCAAATCTAGCCCAAATTTAAGTGGTTACTGTCTGTTCCATAAGTTCCATAAGGTACGAGTATCAGATGGTTTTCACATCAGTCTGTACAAAGGAAGGACCTCGACAGAATGCTCCACTGATCAAAATTTTTATTCCTGTTTTTGAACAGAAAAAGGGAAGTCAAGATCTGAAACATTTCTACCTGTCAGTACAGAGACTGTTAAATTGAATATATATATTGTCAACACAGGCTATATTCATCACCTTTGGATGTAATATTTTTTCCAAGGGCTGGTCCTGTTCCCTTTTTGTTCCTGCTTGCTTGTGTTCCTCAGTTTTCTCAGAATACACAAGAGCCAACAACCTTCTTTTGCTCACTTCTCCAGAACTGTGCCACAACCTTAGCTTTTGCCCAATTTTACTGTGTTATTTTTGCTTTTTTAAACTGAATATTTTGAAGTAGGTTTGTTGATATCTTTTATGCCTTCTTCCAGGAAGAACACGTTCTTTATCTTAGTGGGATGTGTCCTGGAGAAAGTGTTCTGAAAGCCAAGGTGGATCATTTTTATGAAGTGCTTATTATAGCATGCTCTGCCCTGGCATTTCCAATAGGTTTTATGCACAGTCTCCCAAAAAAAAGGAGGAGATTTTGGGAAATGAAATTCTCAAATAAGATGTTCTCTGTATTTCACATTCCACCTTCTAAGTCTTCAAAGCCTGATACTAATGTATGCATTTCCTGTATTCCTTTGTCTTAGAGATCCAAAACTAAATGAGAACTGGAGAAACACTGTAACAGACACTAAATACTTTGTAGAAGGCTTTTGGATCTGAAAATACACTCAGGTTAACATCTGCTATGGATGATATGATAGCATAAGTGCCAATTTAAAAAATAACATTTATAAAATATTTGAACATATTAATGAAGAAAAATATCCTAGTTCAGATGATTGCTTTTAAAAATTGGCAGAGAATTTGAAACCTCTTCCTAAATATTGTATATCTTTCCCTAATTTACACTGCCAAAATTTAGCTGAAATCAACAGACAGTATGCAGACAAATGAGATAAACATTTTATCCTAAAACTTGATAAAACTTGATTTCTGTATCACTGAAAGAATTTTTTTTTCGCAGCTTGTTCCTTCAAACCAGCAGCATAAAACAGATGATGCTGGTAGGGCTAACCTGGGAATTTTTACTATTCATGCACCTAGGTAAGTAGTGAAAACCAGATGGATTTCATGAAGTACTACTAAGTATTAATCTAAAGCTAAGATCAAACATTTATTATTCATATGCAGGTGAATGGCCAGATAGTAATTTTCTAAAAAATTAAGTGCTTTGCTAAATGGAATTCAGTAGCTACTTCTTCTGATCTACTGAGAAGCTGCTGCTTTAATTTTCTGAATCCTGTTTTTTTTCTGATGATGGTAAACTTCATGTTATGATTGTCAACCTGCACCAAATGCAAGTGGTATTATAAGCCACTTTAAAGTTTTGAAATGTACAGTCTTTAGGTGGCCAGTATCAGACACTATTCTTTTAAAGTAGGAATGCATTCTGAGGGTTTAAATCTCACTTCCTGTGCATGCTAGACATTTTTTAAAGGATTAGGTAGAGTGTCCAAAGGAATTTTAAACAGATATATTACATTCTTCCTATTTGCAATTGAACTGCTGAAGTCTCATTTCCAGCAGATGTGTGTCCTGTGGCTCCTGCTCCTTTGTGTTGTGCTTCTTCATGCTCACTTCATGTATATCTTCCCTAACACACTTATGTCCCATATGGCTTTTCAAATTCATCATTTCTGCATCTTCCTCATATTCACAGTTCTGCAATCCACTCCATATATCCTTGAGTTTTCTGAGCAAGTCAGGGTTTGCTTTAGGTTATTTTGAAACTTGCAGTAAGTGCTTGTTCTTTGCATTCAAATATGGAGGATTTGCTCCTCACCATTTTAATTGCTGCTATACTGTCTTCTGCTACTTGAGTCTGTAGTTGCCAGTGTCTTACAGGCAGTGAAATATGATCAAAATAATGAAATACTAACACAAAATTGAATTTAATAAGTTAATATCTTAATAATAACTTAAACTTGTGACTTCATCTAACATTGCATTAACAGTTCCATTTATTTTCTTCTCTTTAATACCTCATTACTAGATATTGTTTAGCATGCTTTCATGTACATTATTCAGACTTGAAGCTTGTTGAAAATTGTCTTTTCAGAAGAGATTTTACATCTGTTTATATGATTTCTGTATATTGCAGGGGAGAGCATATTTTACAGCTTAAAGCCTCATACAACAAGACCATATTAGATAGTCTTGTAATCACAATAAATGTCCTGCCTGATCCTGAGAAACCTGTCTGCTTGAATGTTAAATATGACAAAAGTCCTTCTTTTCCAGCAGGAAGTACCTTCCCTGGTAAGTATATGGATCTTTGGTGGAAACCAATCACTGAAGAGCTTTGAAAACCTGTGAAAAACTATTTTGATGATTTTTTGATGACTTCTACTGTATTTTTTTTTTCTTTTTCTGGTCTGTTTTCTCAATTTTTTGTAACAGCTCTGTCTGAGATGTAACACTTGGACAGAAGAGATATGTAGGTCATCTTTGGAAAGCATTTCAAAAGGCCTCTTATTTATTTGTTTCAAATTGCTCCTTTTATCCATCTATAGATGGTAAAACTACAGAATCTCTTTTCTGTCTTACTAAAATATGATCTGAACTAGGTCGTGTATGTTTTCCCTCATCTTTTCCTGTGGAATAGTAATAAAGGAAGTAACTATGAAATTCTAGGCAACTGTGAGCCAAGACAAACCAAAAAGTAATCGGCAGGAGGACAACATAAAATATTCTTCTCTTCTGCTGTATTCTCTCACAAAAGGGTTTGTTTCTTGGCTGACATAACATGAACAGCCAACATTTTTATGGCAAGAGGTTTTTGCTTTTTAAAATACTCCATACAGTGTTATGACCTTGATTAAATTCAGAAGTTTTGTTTTATTTTAGTATTTTAGTTTTGCCTAGAGGAATCATGGAATGACAGCGTGGTTTTGGTTGGAAGGGACCTGTAAAGATCATCTACCTCCAACCCCCCTGCCAAACAGACCTTTCTCTAATGTAGCGTGTAGTGTAAATCAGCCAGGTTTAGAGTTAAGAAGAGAATTAAACTGCTTCTTCAGGACAATATAATATATATAGTATATATGACATTAAATTTTTAAATAAAATGAGGTAATAAATTCTGTATTAACAGCCTTGTATTATTAAATAAATAAAATACTTTAACATCCTAATTATTTGATTTATTGGTAATCTCAGGTATACCCAAGGGCAGGCAGTGTAATCTTGGAGGGGGACATGCCTGGATTTTTCATGCACATCCAAAGCATAGTCTTTCCTTAAAGTGCAAAATTTAGTCCTGCATAAGCAGTGCAAGTTCATTTACATGCATTAAATCCATGTGCTTTGTTCACATTTTGAACTAGAAGAAGGGTAGCTTTGTTTTAGTTTGGATTCCATTTCCTTCAGATCACTGCATTTTCTATGGGACATCCAGGAAAAGTGAAATTTTTCACATTGGGATATAAAATGGCAAGTATTTTGACTGCAGAACCAGTCAACAGAGGGAAATGTCTCCCTATAGCCTATTTCTAACAGACACAACTGTGTGATCCTGGTCTGTAAGAAGTAGCCAAACTCAGCTTCAGATTCATTTTCTGATCCCTTGGGAAAATGGTCATGGTGTTGTTACAGTCGTTTTACGGCTTCTGTGCCTTTCTGTCCAATAGTTCAATGGCTGAAGCATTTGTGAAGGAAGAGGGGATTTGGATTTCCTGTCCTTGAACAAAGCAATCACCTACTTAATTAGCTAATGGTACTCGTTCCTGAGAGCAAGGAGCAGCCTGGCATGCTGTTTTGATAAGAACAATAATTTGAGAAGGGCAGACTTGAAATTTTAGGATTTTTTTTTAAAAGCTGTCATTGGATAAAGTAGGTGTTTGGTTTTTCCCTAAGGATTGTTACCTGGTCTAATTACAGGGATAAGGAGAAAAGGTTTTTCATATCTGATTTGAAATTCCTAGTGGTTTTGGCTCTTTTTGAAATGCTTGTTTTGTAAGTTTTTTTTTCTCTTAAATATGAGGGAGACACAGAAATTCATGAAGTTTGAGCTTCTTAATTCTAAGTAAAAACAATCTTCCAAACATATTTTTCATCCTACAGATTTTATGGTTAGTGTTCTTTCTGAAGATGACACCATTATTAAAAATATTAATCCAGCACGGATTTCTATGAAAATGTGGGAAGCACAGAGCAGCCGGGTTAGGACACCAGTTGATGTAAGTCATGAAAATACATTTTCAAAATGGGTATGAAAATGCCAGCAGAGGACAAACATAGTAGAAGCTGTCTTTCATTTGACTTAGATCCTCATCTTGTTCTAGATTTTAAGTAACAAACATTGCAGATCAACCCTATGTGTTTTTCAGTGTCTGTCCTGTTAGAAGCTGTTAGACTGTTCAAGCATGAATACTTGAACATTGTAATGAATACTTGAACAATACTTGTAATGACAAAAACGTTGGTCTGCAGAAGCTAACTCACAGCAGGGAAAGCATTAGAAGTAGCCGTGTTGAATTCTGCATAAAAAAGAATGTGAGAATTAAGAACATGGAATTAGTGTCTAAAATACAGACAGTCTCATTGACTCACTGTGGGCTATCAGTACTGCAAATCATTAAGTCTTGGTAGCATATTACAAGTTAAGTATTTCCAGTGTATTGCATTAAATTTTTTGCACCTTCCTTTACAGGTTACAACATTTAGCTGTAGTAAAGTGAAGGATGACAAGGAAGATGGCTTCTTTTACTTCAGGTATAATAGCATTTATTCTATAATTACTCATGGAACTTATTATACCAAATACATAGTTTGAAATAGAAAGAAGAGTTTTATGTTTTGGTAATAACAGACCATCAGAATTAGTATGATAAGAAAAGGTGAAAGATACTAGCAAGATGTGTTGAGAAGAAGATTGAATTCTTTCCTAGATACTTTTGACATTTATATAATCTGAGAGTGGAAAAGGGTTTAAGATAATATATTAGAATACATTTTGAGAAATGCTAGCAATGAGGGACCTACATCATCAGCTTGTAACTTATATGCTAACATTCTTTTAATTCTTTTCAATATTGTTTCAACTACTGTAGAATTGCAGACTGCACAAAGCAGACTTAACTCTTTCTACTACCTTCTCTAGCTGTGCATCAATCCTGAACTATGGCCTTGGTCCTGTCAGTTTAGTAATCATTCCTTGGGCTACTTATTCAGAAATAGTGTCTTAGATGAACAGTGGCAGAACTAGAGTTCATCATAAGCTGGTGCCTGACTGCCACATTCTTTCTACATCTATTTCTTTCTACTATTTGTGTCCCATAGTAGACAATCTATGGGATTAGCTAAATAGTTATGGTACTGGCTGTGGATTCAAGCTTTTGTCTCCTGGGAGTAGGCTTTTCTTGACAAAGGTACCTGTTCTTTACTAGTTGTCCACAAATGTCCAGAATTAAAACTCCCAACCTTACTGAAAAATTTGAAAGAAGAGCAGACACTGCCCATTAGCAGCCCTTGTAGAAAAGTACATTTTACTTGTTGCTGCCAGTGTCTGTGGCATCACTGTCTGCCAAGTGACCTTCTCTCAAGCTTTCCTGTTTGTAGCACGCTCTCAGATCGTTTTCATCTGTGTATTGCCAGTAAGTAACATGGCTGCTGTTATGCAGTCTTAAACAACTTCCATAGCAATTGTGTCATTTCCTTCTTTTTTAAAGCCTCTGTCTGTCCAGCCTTGAAATCCTTAGCTAATTATTTACTGATTAGTGTTTTAATGTCTCCTGATAAGGCAGATGCTAATGTCAATCTTAAGCTAAGTAAAATGCAGAAAAGCATTGTTACTTCTGTATGTGAAATCTAAAAAAGGAAGAGTCATGGCCTGCTGTAGAAATATTAAAACTTTGGGATTTTGTTTTTTCCGAGTTAAGCATTCCAGGGAATCTTGCATATTACTCCTTCCCAAACAAAACCAAAAGAAATAAATTGCTTAATGTTGACAAAACAGTTAAAATGCTCTATGTTGAAAACAAGAATTTCATTAATCAATTCAAGAGTGCCACATGTCATCCTTGGAGAAATACCTGAATCTTGACTGTTTGCATCTCCTCAAAAGTTTGTAAACATTTGTAAGTCACTGCTATTCCTTGATAAACTCGGCAAATGTCCTCTGGATGCCATGTGGCCTTTCCTGCTGGGTGAAGTTATAGCAGCAGAACCACAGGTGTCTGGGCTTTTCTTTGTGTTTTGGTGGTAGGGTTCTTTGCCAGTAGTCTGCACTACGGAATGCTGTAAGGTAGAATGAAAACTCTTTTTTTCTCTCTCACTTTACTCAGCCTTGACCAGTGGTCCAAGTTGCCCAACTTTATACAATCTGACTAAGGAAGGAATTAGCTACTCTGATTTTAGGAAAATATTATTAGATTTGGATAGAAATGGTTGTTGTTCCAGATCTAGACATGTCTATGTTTTGTTCTGGTAGCTTTATGAAAATTCTGAATAGGAAATGAAATTATGTAGACTTGCAGATTTGTGAACAATAGGGCCATGACAAACTTCCGGTCATCTAGAAGAGACAAGCTCTTGGAGGAGACTTTCCTCATTCAAGCTTCCAAAAGCTTTACTCTAATTCTTGAGGAACTTTGATGGCCTTCTTGCTGAAGGAGGAGTGTTATGCCTTAGTAGGGCTTTCTAACTAGTTTGGAAGACTACTCAAAGTTTGAATTGCTAGAGTACTTACATATTTGTGACTTCAGTAGTGACTCATGTTTGTTTGGGTTTTATTTTTGTTTTTTTTAGGGATAAAGTGGTTCCGGAGAGAGAGGGCACTTATATTATCCAGTTTACCTTTGCAATGGATAAGACAAATATGCTCAACAGTGAACAGGTTTGAATCTCTAATTAATTGCAGGTAGCCAGAACACATAATACAGAGTCATTTGGGTGCATTGTTATGGTACTTTGTAGGTTCAGAATGCAAATACTTTCACTCACAAGTTTTGAAAAAAAAAAAGTTTTTATTTTTGATAGTTACTGATTTCAAACTGTTGATTATCAAAGTATGTTTTCATTAACTTCTATAACCAGAATTTGACGGTATAACAGAGGTGCATAATTTGCAGCCTAGCAGAACTGCTTTATGGTTGTGCTAATTTATTTCAGGTCTGTCCATAAATTTCACATACATTCGTTTCAGTGTTTTTTGAGCAATCCAAGTGTGCAGGTGATTTACAGTAAATGATATCAGTCTTTATTTTATTTTATTCTTCCTCCTTTTTCTGCTAGATTATAGTTGAAGTTGTACCTAATGACCCTGTACGCTTGTTACCCGATTCCTTACCAGCTACTCCAGCAGTTTCCAATGTTCGAGCTCTTACCAGCCGTACACTGGTCAAGGATTTATACCTCCATTTAATGGTAACTATACTTATCATAATTGGGGAAATACAGAAGACTGCTAAAACAATGTTGAATTTTGTCTGTAAGGCATTGCTACTGTTTCTTTGCAGATTCACTTCATAAAAAAAGATGTTTAATCAGCGATTTTTCAGCATATGACAGGTCCATCTTGTTTCATTTACATACAGATGACAAAACTTAAATTTTTGGTCCTTGCTGTCAGGTATCTCAATTGAAATCCGTGTCTTGTTGCCACGTGAAAAAATTGTTTCAAGCATAGATTATAGTGGGAAAACACTTACATGTACAGCAGATGTTTCTCTCCATGATTTTTCTTTCCAGGGACAGTTTCTCTTAGAAACCCTGTATTACAAAAAATAAGGTTTCGTGAATATTGGGTGTTCACAGGGATGAAAGGATATTACTTACCAGCTACCACAGTAGCAAAGCAGACTCAGCTTGTGGAGAAATAATTTAATCACCAGTAAAAAAAGATTTGTGTAATAAGAAACAAAGACCAAAAAACTAAAGCAACGCCTTCTGCCCCACCTTTTCCTAGGCTCAGCTTTCTTCCAGATCCTTGTACCCTTCCCCAAGCAGTGCAGGGAGTGGGGAATGGGGGTCACAGTCAACCCATAACAGCTCCTCAGCTCTTTACTGACGGTGCTTTTTGCTCACAGTTTCTCTGTTCAGTGAGGGCCCCTTCGTGGGCCACAGTCCTTCACAAACTGCTCCAGTGTGAACCCTTGCCAGAGGCTGCAGTGCAGGAAGTATCGACCTGGATTAGCATGAGGTCCTCCATGGGCTTCCAGGCAGGTCTCTGCTCCACCATGGTCCTTCATGGGCTACAGTATAGAACCTGCTCCAGTGTAGTTCCCCTGTGAGCTGCAGGGGAATTTTCTGCTCTTGTGCTTGGAGCACCACTTCCCGCTGTTCCCTCTCTCATCCTCTGCTGTTTTCTCTTTTTTATCCCCATTCTCACCTGCCTGTGCATTTTTGCCCATTATTAAATATAAAGAAACACCATTTTGGCTGAGGGGCTCAGCTGTCCCTGCAGTTGATCACTTGGAGCACTGCCCATGTCCAGTCTCTCCTCCCTGAGGCTGCCTCTGCAGATCCCCTCTGCAGAGACTGCTAGCACCTTGCCATGTAAATCCAGGGCAGTACAGAAATGGATTATTTAGTTCAGTCCCAAACTAACTTTAATTTCTTTTTTTTACGTACAGGATGAGTACAACAACCACACTGGACTTGATCTAGTTGGCAGGATAATAGCAAAAATTAAAAGCCCCAATGAAGAAGATACAGAGATCCCGCAGTTTCAGGGGAAAGTCAGTACAGTAGAGTTTCCATTGGAGAATGGATCAGCTGAAATTGTAAGTGTGACTGAAATAAACAGCTTCATGAACCGTGTGTCTAATGAAGCTTATTTTCCTGCAGTTTTAAAGTTATCTGACACCTCACTGTGTTCTGTGGAGATTCAGTTTATATTGTAGCTTTCCCTTAGAAATAAGTAGATAAATTATTTCTTCTCTGTTTGGTTGCTGATTTTCAGAAAACCTGAAGGAAGGACATTCTTTAAACTGTTTATCCTTGCCAAGTGAGGGAAGTGTACAAGTACTTTCACTTGGGGACCAGGACATTCAGGAAGATCCAGGAAAAATATTTTCTTCATTTGAATTTCACATGTGAATAACACTTAACCAATTTGTAGTTAAACCATTAATATTACTGGTATTTTACATTTTTGTTTATAATACTCTCAGGCTGTACTATAAGCTCATTTAGACTGACTTCTTCATATATTTATAATTAAATTTTTCCAGGCTCTCTTTACATTTTGTCTAAGTAGTGGGCCTATATATACATTGTAGAAAGGCATCCTACCCTCATTTGAAGAAGATAAAACTACCATTTCTCTTTATGCTTTATGCTTGCACTCATTAATGCACGTAACTGTTAAAAATGCTTTCCTTATTTTGGTTTGAATCTCTGGCATCATCCATACTCTGAAAGTACTGCATATTGTAGTCACGCTGCAGTCGCTTTTTCTTCAACAAATGCAGATGGAATTTTTAAAACCTGTAAGTTCCATCTGTCATAGTTGCTATAAAATATGATACAAAGACACAATGTAAAATGTGCACATGCACAAAACCAGGAACTGTTCAAAACACACCAAAGAAAATCCAGCTGAATGTGGAGTTTCTTCTGAGTGGAATGGTCACCATCTCTCTCTTAAGAGCCTACACAGAACTTCAGTCAATAGTATTCCTGTGGTGAAACAGTTGTATATTGATTTTTATTTTCAACTTGAAATACCATATAAGAATGGCAGAGCAAAATTATACCCCTGCTTCATTTGGTAGTCACATATTTTAAAAGTCTGACATCTACAGAAGTCTTGAAACACTTAGAAGATGTACCAAAGGAGGATCCAACTTCTTAAGGACATTTTCTCAGCCACCTTTTCTAACTCGCTCTTTGGAGGCAACTTTATGACAGACCAGCATCAGTGTGTGCCAGGTGGAGACAGACACTGCATAGCAATCAAAACAAATCTCCAAATACATCTTGGAAATTGCCACTATAAGACCCAAGTAGAATCCTAAAATCTACAGATCCTATATAGAAACTTCTTCATAATATATTTTATTCAATACATTGACTGCTTTTATGGAGCTACATATGTGAAACTGAAGTTACTTTCTGTCAATAACAGTCAAAGACAGAAACATCTAGTTAGCACAGCCAGATGTTATTAATCTGCCAAATTCTGGTCTACTCTAATCCATACAGAAAACTGACAAAATACGTATGGAAAAACAAGCTAGTAAAATCAAGTCCAGGGACTGAATAGAGGTATCAGATAAAATAAATATACTGATTGATTTACACTCTTGGGTTTCCCTACCATGTTTCAGGAGTAATAAATTAACTGGTTTGGGAGCACATTTTCCCCAGGCAGGTGGGATTAAGAAAAGATGCAAAAGTATAGCTAAAGGATCAGCTAAAACCACTGGTCTAATGAAACACTCAGCAAATCTTGCATTTACACCTGTGGTAACAAAGTGTAAATTGAACACCTTTATATGGGTAATAATAACCTCATATACAGCCTGTGACGGTTCAGATTAAATTACTGGATAATTTCTAAGACTCCTTGCTAATGCAGAAATAATGGGGTTTTTTGTTTATCGCCATGTAGTAGTAACCTGCTGTTGGATAATTGTTACCTAAATTCTCCAGTCTTCCATCAGTGACAAAGCTGACCTATGTAATGGAGGGGGAATGTGCTGAGTTTCATAGTGTTTAGGGGGGATTGTGTGTTTGTCTTGTGTGGCTTATTTTGCTCTCCCCCTGCCTTTCAGGGTTTTTTTCTACTTAGGTATTCCTGGTTTGGTTGGAGGTGGGGGGTCTTGCGTGCTTCTTCCTTTTTATTACTACAATCTGAAGAGATCTTGCTGCTTTTGACAGTAACTTTTGTTCCCCAGTCATCCATGGGAACTAACTATATTTCAGTGAACCCAGTATCTCTTCCCCTCTTCAGGCAGTTTTCAGGCATCTGTGTGGTTTATAATGAGTTCACTGACTTCAGACTACTCAACAAAACCCATGTGACAAGGGTTCGTTGGTTGTGATGCACTGTCCTTTTCATATGACTTGTAATGGGGAGGGGAAGGGACGTACTCGTGTTCTTCAAGTATTTTGAAATTGTTCCATCTTGTTTATAAAGACAGTTGTGTGCAATTAGCATGAATAATGAAAGCGATAATCTGACATGTTTATTACCCGTAGTCACAAATTCAGGAATACTAAACTTGTTTAATGATAGAAAATGTTTAGATTTTTATTAGCATATATTTTCTAAGGAAAAGATACTTCCACTACAGACTTCTCCTGATAAAATATATAGCTGCAATATTTTTGAAAGCCATGAAGTCTATTTTTGAAGGCTATATATCTATCTCTTCTTTTAGGCTGCAACCACCTCTCTCTTGATTTGGCCAGTTGAGTAGCAATTTCTACATGTTAAAGGTGGAAACAGTATGAGTTTTATTATAAGCATTGTTCATTTTGTGCATCATACCTTTCCCAAAGTAACAGCACACTTAGATATTACCTTTACTAATTTTATTTCTGTTTACCTTTATGGTTTTATAATATTTCTCATGTTTATAAAGAAAGGCAAAGGATTTAGTATGTCTTTTCAATAAGGAATTGATGAGAAGTTAAATGTTTATGACATAAATTATTATAAAAATCACAAATTATGACATAAATGTTTGGACATGTATTGTTCATTCATTTGGGATCTGCTGTCTACTTCCATGGTAACAGCAGTAACATTAACTAAGCACTGGGAATAGTTTGTTTTTCCTTCTCTGGGTTTATGTATTGGGTCTTCCTTTTTAATGGTCTGTTTGCATTTCACATACTGAATGAAGTACACCTGAGGACATCTTTGCTTATGAGACAGTGCAGAGGATATTTTTTCTGAGCATGTGTCTCTGAAATAACATACATAACCAAAAATAATAAGAATTTTTAAACAGGTAAAATGATAGTCTTAATTCTTAAATAATAAAACAGCTACATCTTTTTATTTTACTTTTGTTTAATTGTTATAAAATGTATTTCCAAGCCAATACTTAAAACTATAGTAACTTTGAATAGGCATCATGTATTATGTAACTTAAAAGATTTAGCATCTGAAGAATGTTTGTTTTGTGTGTAACCTCAGGTATGGGCATAAACTTATGTTTATTTATTTTCATAGAATTTAGTGCTGGCTGAAGACAGTCCTGGAAGAGATAGCACTGAATACATTCTTGTCTTCGAGCCACATCTGCCAGCTTTGAAAAAACCTTTGGAACCATATTGTCTCTCATTTATGTTTTACAATGGTATGTTTCAGTTTCTCTAAAATACTTTCTTTTCCTTTAAATCAGCTATTTTTAGATCTATAATGTGTGAACTACGTAGTAGCTTAGTAGATTTTTGCTAATGCTTAAACCAATTAAGTATGTTACTGTATTTTCTTCTGAAAGTGTATGTGCTTATTTCTTAGATTCCAAGAAGCAGCAGCTGATGGCAACATTGACCAGGGAGAAAGACCAATTATCTAAGTCCATAGATCTTTACAGAAAGATGTTTGATACTACAAATCAGCTCATAACTGAAATGAAATGTAAGTTCAATCAAATATGTAAATAATTTTTCTGTGAATTAAACTTCTGTCTTATAATGATTTCAAGAATATAGAGAAGGGTTGAAAAATCAATATTGAAATCATGAGAGACAGTAACTAGAGGGTAGCAGAAGGAGTGTGTATCTTGCAGGGAAGGATCTAATTACTTGGATGCACCTACCTATAAAGGGTCTTGATTTGAGGTAGAATGTCTTATGTCAGAATTATCAAAAGGAGAAAAGAAACATTGGTGTTCTTTTTATCCATGACTGCCTTTTACTCCCATCTTTGCATGCTCATACATCTGGAAATTCAACAGTTGCCTAAAAACAATTTGAGGAGGATGAACTATAGATAATCCTCTTTAAAAAAAAAAAGTTACTCATCAATTTTGAGTTGTTACTTTTTTATTTCAAATTGTTACTATTTCAAAATGTTACTTTCCCCCTCTGACCTTACTGTGTACATTACTCAGAAGTGTTGTTTATGTTCTTCAGCAAATGTAATCCTTTATGAAGTTCTGTTAAGCTGCAGAGTAGTATGGGGGTACTGGTTTATGGGAATGGGAGAAATGAAGGAAATGTTTTCTTTGGTTTTTTGGTTGGTTGGTTGGTTGGGATTTTTTTTGAATGATCCTGCCTGTTGATTAAAAGGTTTGTTTCAATAATTGGATTTTGAATTTTTATTTCAAATAAATCACCAAGTGTAAATAAAGTA
The DNA here is from genome assembly GCA_037834095.1 of Argya squamiceps. Taxonomy (NCBI): domain Eukaryota; kingdom Metazoa; phylum Chordata; class Aves; order Passeriformes; family Leiothrichidae; genus Argya; species Argya squamiceps. The sequence goes on along the minus strand of JBBMKD010000102.1, from coordinate 102,694,947 downwards.
GACTGGCATAGAAGATGCTGCTATTGCTTGTAATTTTAATACTGCATATTTCCATTATGTGTGGAAAATCCTGGATTCCAGGCATAAAATTTTTGTTTCATATATGCATATCTGTAGAGAGTAAGTTAGGGTACAGCATTACACTTTATGCTTAAGTAACATTTTCAAATATAAATGTGTTTTGAATAGAGGGTGGAAAGCAACTCACCTGTTTATACTCATTTGTTCTTTAAATTAGTTCAGATATGCAAACTGAAAAGATAGTGTCGAGAAAGTGGTGTCCCATATAGCAGACAAAAAAAGGTACTGCCAGCCACCACTCTTCTGCCTTACAATTTCACCTGTTGGAGAGGCATTTACAATGATAATTGAGCATGAAAACTAAAACCAGCTGATGTTCTCAGACTGATATAAGGTCTAGGCCCCTTTGCTGCTTGAAGCTGAAGTCATGGCATCTGCTAAAATTGTTTAGAAACTGGACAAAATCGCAAGAACTTCGTGGAAGAATTCTGATACTCTGTGCTGAAATTAAGAAGCAGATAGGGTCAGTTGCAGCAGGCATAATTCTGAAAAGTTGTAAGAAATTCTGTAAGTGTTCCATTGCTTTCTATCATTTCCTCGCTCTCTTTTGATTTTGTTTCAGGTCAGGTTAGAGAAGCTGAAACAAGAGAAGCTGTCCTGAGGAATGAACTGAAAAAGCACCAAATTGAATTACCACAGACAAACATAGTATGACTTACTTCTTACTAAACTCCATTAACATCTCTAAAATTGATATCAATAATATATCAATACTAATATTGCTGAATCACACCTGTTACCAAAACAGTGAAAATTTAAACTGTAAGAAAATTTGTGGATCGACGCCAAACTGCTAAAGAGCTAACAAAAACTTTCTCTTTTATATCCTAGTATTGTTTTTCTGCTGGTCATGTTTCTGCATGAAAGTAGTTACCGCTGGTAACCTTTCTGCTAAGGTTACCAGTGTTACTGGTACTGCTGGATGTTACAATGGGTTTTTAGAGGCTGGTCAATATATATTGGATGTATTCTGGCATAAGTAAGCCAAAGGAAAACACTTCTTTCAGAGAATCAGAGAATTGTGTATGTTATCACCAAAGTTCATGTAAAAATAAGTTTGGAAATATTCAGGGCAATGTACCCCATTGCTAATTTCTCCTAAAGATCCAGTTATATTTTAAGGAAACTTTTTAAAGGTTTTCAAACTACTAACATCTGAGGGGGAAAAACACCTGTGTAAACAATTATCTTTATATCAAATAAGACCAAGTTATAGTCATTAATCACAAATCAGTAGAATTAAATTACAGTCACAGTACTGAAGTTCCCCCTGCTGGCTAAATTTTTCAGGCCTGGACATAGTCTCTTCCAGAAATGGTTTCTTTTTGTACATTCATGATTGTCTCTAACTGCTGTTTTAAACTTTCTTCACTTTTATCTCTAATCAAGCACTGATAGTTCTTTGTGAAGTGCTCCTTGAAATCCTTAAAAAAGGAAAAAGAGGAGTAATTAAAAGTTTGGTCACAATTGCAGTGATCTTTCCCTTTGCTCTTCTCTGGGATTGTGGTCTCTTATACATTAAAAGTCTGTTTCAGGTCATTAAATGTTTATTGTTAGAAAGTTAATTGATGGCAGATAATTCTGCTGCTCAGTCCATTGGTACATGCTTGCTGATTTTAAATTTGCATTCTCAGCTTCAGTATGTGGATTCTCTTCTAAAACAAAAGATGTTGGAACAAGAAGGAGTGATGAAGCAGCCAAGGAGAACTTGTACCCTCCCAAACTATCCAAAAGGCAACCAGAATATTCTAGGCAAGGTGAGTTTTCTCATAGGGAGCCTTCTAATGAGTTCTGTTGGTTCCAGAAAGCTGTAATGATGAAAAATTATCAAATGACCAGCTCCTCTAACAGAGCCATCAACAGGGGAATTAAATGTCTGTCTGAAGTTGCAGGATTATTGTGATTACTATGAAAAGGGGACATGGTCTTGGTTTCTGTTTTGACTGTTGTAACTTCTGTGGTACAGATTGCACATTTAGCTCAAATCGAGGATAATGAAGCAGCAAAAGTTATCTCTTGGCACCTGGCAAGTGACATGGACTGTGTGGTCACACTGACCACAGAAGCTGCTCGTTCTATCTTCGATGAAACTCAAGGTCGACAACAAGTGTTACCCCTTGATTCTATTTACAAGAAGACACTTCCAGATTGGAGCAGGTAGGGAAAAGACAAGGAAGGTTCTGCATTTGTATTACACACTTCTTTAACTCTTTTTCCTTGTCCAATTTGTCTTTTAAACTTCAGTTAAAGATTTGAAGTATCAAATTTCTGGGTTCATTATTATAGCAATAGTAATGTCACTTGAAGTGTTAGCTGAAATCTCAGCTTTACGTCTTTAACTGCTTTGTGATGTTCTTTATTTAATAAGGTGTTTCTATTAAAAACCAAAGACAATCTTTTTTTCTTCATGTCTACATGTTTTCTAGAACAGGAATTTACTTTAGATAATTATAGTGCTTCTAATCAGATTATAACTTTCAAAAATCCAGTTTCAGAATACATTCCTAAAATCATGTGTATTAATAGAAATTGATTTTGCTATTTTCAGTTGCCTAAAAAAAAAATACAGTATTTTTGCTCCTGAAAATAATTCACTTATGAAAAGGACTGCTAATATAATAAAAATGCCCTTTAGAAAAAGTCTGATGTGTAAATGTATTTATAATGTTCAAATTCTCAGTTTTCATCATACAGTGCAGTAAAACTTGTCCATAAATTAATAATACAAATTTGTTGGAAATAATGGCTCGTAACAATTCACTAAAACATCTTTAATATAACTGGAATTTCAGATAATGGTAGGATCGTTTACCTAGTGTGGAAGTGTTAAGATGCATTCAAGTCAGTCTGACTAGAATAAGGACAAATTGCTTTCTTCTTGTCTTCTCCCTCACTCTCCTCTTTCTTTGACCAGACCTTTACCTCACTTGAGAAATGGAAGAACCTTCTTCAGGCCCATTGGAAATCCTGTATTTGCTAGAGATCTGCTAACATTTCCAGATAACATAGAGCATTGTCAAACAGGTAAATGATAAGAAAGAAATCATTAATAACTTCTTTCTTCTAAAAAATGAAATACGGAAACATCACAAATTATAATCCATTCAATAATCTCCGCTGATATGTTTGCAAATACCAGTGTACATTCCCCCTGAATTCTGTGGTTAACAATAAGAGGGCATTAGCATTAATTATTTTTAAACAAAAGTTGTGAAAATTTCAACAGTGACCACTTTCTTCTGCTTGCTGTCTTATTTAATTTTCTCTACTTGGACGTATGGCAGGTTTTATCTTTTTTAAATTCCTGCAGCATTACCTTATTCGCAAGATGTTTAAAGCAGGAACTGACCACCACAAGATTAATTTTATAATCTCACATTGCAGAAGTTACTCCTTTTGTTAGGCTTTGTTTCCAGTTCTGTTCCTCTCAAAAATGTGTAATGCATATATTTAGGTTCATGCAGATTGAATTGTATGTGACTGTGTATGTTATGCTTAAACAGTTTAATAGTTGTAAGAAATCTTTCAATGTAGATTTCAGTTTAGGAAACTATCATCCTCTCCCTCTTTCTAACAACGTAGCAATCCTTACCTTTTCTTACACTTTTTTTTTTAAATTAAGTAGATCTGCTCCTTTAAATGGAGAGCTGGAGTCTGTAGTTGCTTCAGTAAGTTTTGCACTTTATTTCATGACTTTCCACTATTGAAGTATTCCTCTCTCCCCTGGTTAATAAAGACCAATTTTTAATCCTGTGCATTTTCAGAAAGTTAGATATTGACAGACTTTTAACTGTAAATTCTTCTTCATGCCCCTTGGGGAATTGAAAAACCACATTGCTTGATATATCTCATGCATAACTACATTGTTAGATTTTATATGGAACAGACTTTTATTAGCAGGAAAGTCTTAAACTCAGTTGGGTCATTGGCCTGTGAATGTTTTTTTCTTTGATGAACCTTCATTGATGAACCTTCATTGATAAACCTTCACATTCATTGAATACAAAGAAACATATTAAGAAACTAAGAACAAAATTCAACATTCCAAGAAGAGTTTTAAAAAGTTATCATTTATATAATTTCATGAAACTTGGGATTTTATTATGTGTGTCTTGGTAAATGTCAAGAGAGTATTTTATTGGAAAATACATCGGTTATGCCAAATGCAGTTAAACATACAGTTCTCTGATGAAAGCAGAGGACTGTGTATCTATCTCGACCTCCAGAGAATTTTGTTGAAACAAAGAATTATTTACGTGTTATTTCCCTTGCACTTATCTTGGAAGATGTAATAATGATGCCTCAGAACTGACTTTTCAAAACTCAAGTTATTTTGCTCCAGAGAAATCTCATAGCTCAAAAATTTCTGTTTTTCAGTATTTGGTATGCTCTTGGGTGATACTATCATTATAGATAACTTGGATGCTGCCAACCACTACAGAAAAGAGGTATATTTCAATTTTTTCTTCAAATTTTATGATACAGATATGTTGCAGAGCTATGTATTTAATACATTAAAAACTTAGAGTAATTGCCAAGTTTAATGCTGTGTTAGCTGTAAGTGTTCTTACTGTCTGTGGGTCTCAAAGCACTTAACAGTGAATGAAACCTCTATTATTGGCACTGACAAAATTACCTTCATTCAACAATTTCCATTATGTGAATGTTGCCGTGGCACATGGGACCGTGTTTCCAAAGATAAATAAGCATCTTCAGTTTTGCTGTTAGTGTTAAACAAAAATTCTTCCATACTTTCCTAGTCACTCTGTGTGTAATAAAAACACAGGAGTCTAAGGCACATGATGAAATTTCATGTCCACTTGACTAAAAACTTGATGTGAAACTTACTAGATCTTTTTGGACCCATTTTTATATAGGTTTAATGGTACGTGTTTTAGCAGGCAAGAGTCTCTGAGGAAGTCCTGACACTGGGCACTTTTCCTTTCAGCTTATGAGTTTGCTAGAATCAAAATAATGATTGAGCAAAAGAGTGTAGAACTGTACTGATTGCCACTGCTTCATAATATATGTTAATAATCAGCTTTTTCTGGGTATAGATTTAAATTCTGCCTTCAGAGTTCTGGTATAATGTGAGAACACAAAACCAAAAAATTGCTCTTCATAATTATTGACAATACTGCTTAATTTTAATATATGCATTCTACTGCTTGAAAGCAAAGTCATAACATAATTTCATAAAATGCATTTTCATTTGGGAACAAAGTTGCATTGCAGTTGAAAAATACAAAGGTTCACAACACCATTGCTGAAAACTTGGATTTTCTGTGGAGTTACCAGTTAATTATCAATTTTTATACCTGTGCAGGTTGTAAAGATTACACACTGCCCTACCTTGCTGACTAGGGAAGGAGACAGGATTCGCAGCAATGGAAAATTTGGAGGCCTGCAGAATAAAGCTCCTCCAATGGACAAACTCAGAGGAATGGTATTTGGGGCACCAATGCCAAAACTTTACTCTACTTTCTCTGCACAGATAGGTGGGTTAATGAAGTCATAAAAATACAAAACTTACAAAAGTATATTGGTTGTCTATGTTTTTAATTCTCTGATGTAATACAGAAAGGAAAACCTCAATTTAGCATAAAGTTATTTTAAGAATAAATAGCAGCTGTACAGTGTTCTGTTTATAAATTTGCCTTTTCTTAAAAGCGTATAGCTATTACATTTCCTGAAATAAAAAATAATAATAATGAGGTAATCCCCTTTCTTCTTAGTCTTATGGAAGAATGAGTATAAGCAGTAATAATCATTCAAACAGCCGGCATGAGAAGCTTGAGCTGATTGAATTCTGGCATCACTGAAAAACAAGTTTGAGGTCTCTCTATTCTGGAAACACCATTATCAATTTAGAATTTTGTATGTGCAAGTGAGCTCTATGAAACAAAGCGCTAGAAAAATTCTTCAATGTTCTCAAGAGAGAATATCTCATAAGCTTACCCTATTTCCTGTGGGATCACTTCCATTTCTTTATGTGCGTGGATTCTTCATTTTGGAATAAAGGTTAGAAATTAAGTTAGAAGATGCAGTTTCTGACATGTAACAGCTGACCTGACTGATGGGTAAAATGCTGAAAAGTCTTACTTGCAAACAGGATTGCTCTTAAATACTTAATTTTAAAAAGAAAGGACATGAAGTTTGACAGTTTATCCATGACAGTGCAATGGAGAGGTGTGGGGAGAGAACACATGTACCTATTAAAGTAGCCATGTATGTGAGCAAACTACTTAGCACTGACCAACTGAGTAGGGAGAAAAAATAAGGACTAAAAAGATCTTTTCTTGGCATTTTAGTAGAAAATATATTACCTGTAGGAAAACCACAGTAAGCGTGTCAGTCACAGACTAAAATACACTGGGTTAAGCACACTTTGTCTTCCATCATGTTTTCAATTGTTGAACTCAGTTATTACCCAATACAAATTAAATTGGAATTTTCTATAATTTAGTACTGGAGCAATCATGATATAAGAAAAGGGTATGTTTTAATTTCACTTAGGTAGATATTAGACAATTAAAGGAAAATCATAGTAAAATTTCCATTTAAAAGACAGCATCTCATTACACAGGGCTTGTTTTGAACTTAATTTTACACTTAGCATTAGTTCTGACATACTCTTTTTCAATGTTTGTGGGATAAAAGTTTCTTAACGTGTTATTACACTGGCAAGGTACTTGTAAAATAAGCTGTTTGCAGTGCCTTTTGTCACTCTGCAGCAGCTCTCTGTGTGAGAGCTTTCACCACATGGCAAACCTAAGGTCATTTAGTGTTTAGTTAAGCTTTGTACAGGATACCTCATACCTCAAATTAAAATGAATGAATCCAGGCTAACGTGCTTGAACCCTTCCTTTATTACTTGACATATTTATTCAAGGCCTGGATGTGGAAAAATTTTTTGTCTCATATGTTTAAAGACGAAAAAAGATTGTCAACAAAGTACACCTTTGTTTATCTGAGTCTACTTGATTAGATTTCCATAGGGACAGAGTGAAACTCAGTAAATGTTCACTTGGTCCACAAGGTGGAATACAATCCAAGTCAGTAATACAAGCTTCTGCTTTGTAGCACTGAAAACACAACATGCTACAAGCACTTAATGTCACCAGAGGTAGAGAATTTCACTTGGAGCACACAGGCAACAACATGTGTACAGTGATACCAGTTTCCCACATCATTTTCAGAGCTTGCAGGTACTTCACTGTCATCTAAGATATGGACTCAAAAAGAAAAGACAAGTCAAAATATTGGATTTTTTTTTTTTTTATTCATTTTAAGAACAGCCACCAATCCACTGCAAGTTTGGAATTTTTTTTAAGTATTATCTTTGAAAGATACGTTTTCTTGTGGATTTATACATTGCCTAGGTTGTATTGGTAGCATTCTAAATCAAAATGGAAATTTACTTATTTTTTCATGGCTCGTTGTTTTATTCCTCAATTAGATCTTCTTCAGCAATACCGTGCAGCAGTGATTAAACTTGACAGTGTGAATAAGGACCTCGATTTACATTTGCAGTCCCTGAACACTCCGGAAATGCAAAAGAAAAAAAAGGAACTTGCTGAACAAGAGAAAAGCCTCAAGCTAGTAAAACAAAAATTGGGTAGGTTATTGTATTATACTTCTGGTGTCTTATAGGAGGAGAACAGTTAACTGCAACCAGATGTATTCTGCTCTTACAAACTAAGAAGTTCAAACTATGAATGAAAATTATGAACATTAACTAATAGCTTAGAGATGTCGCATTTCAAGGAAAGAATAGAAAAACTGTATGTAGTAGTATGATGGTGTGGATATTGCCTAGAGCAGCACTGCCCTGTATTGTGTTCAGATAATAAGAATGTAGTCAGTCCATGTCTTGTGAACATGAAACTATGATCTCACTAATAAGAGATTATATAACTATTAGTGTGCTGGCCCTGTGCTACAGAGCATTGGCAGGCTTTTGGAAATGACTGTGGAGTAAAGACCTGAATTGCTTTTGCTAAGGAAACACAATCAAAACATTGTGCTATAAAAAGAAACACCCTGAAGTCTGAAAGGATTGTGTATCTGAGTTACAAGGTTTTTATGTCAATATCAAATAATATTTTAAAAATCAACATTTACTCTGCAACAGTTACAAAGAAAGCAAATAGTTTTAACTGTCATCTTTGAACTCTGTTTCAGATATAAGGTAACCATAAAATTTATGATATTTCTAAAGTTTTACTTCAAAGGTTTAACTCTATTGTTATAGGGCCCATTTATAACCAGCAGGTTTAATTTTTCTGTTATTGGTTCTTACTTGTAACTTTTTCATAGGTATGACTCCTGCTTTATCAGATAAAGGTGCTGAATCATTACTGCAGCCTATAATGTTAGATATATCTGACTCCCCCATTCCTCCTAAGAGAATACGAAGAGACACAGCAAAAAAATTGCATAGGTAAGTGTTTTCTGAATCTAGTCATTATTTTCCCATAATCTGAATTCAAACAAAAGCTGGTTTATTCTGCATATTTTTTTTGATTCATATTTCTATTCAATAACCAACAATTAACAGAGTTTGCATAAAGCTGATTTTCAAGATAATTTTTAATTTCTTTAAAGTTTCTGCTGCTATTTAAGCCTCATATAAAGACTTGCTTATTAATTCTGTTTCCCTTTATGAACTGATTGATTGGCATCTTTTGTGCATCACATTCCCCATATTTTCTGGTATATTCCATACTGTTACACCCAGAACTATTTGAGATGGCTTGGTCTGTAAACCCTTAAGGCCTGCTGTCAAATACTGGATAGATAAACACAGAAATAATTGTTCTTACGGAAAAGAATCATTCTTACACTATATTTTCTAAGTAAGTGTCTGAGGTGAACTGGTGGTAAAGTGTTTTTATCCATGTATCTGTTCTCATTCCCTCTTTGCTGATGAGCGTTTGAACACACGCATACACAAAAATTTGGGAAATCTGTATGTCTGTATCTTTAAAGTGACATGAAACTGACTTTGCCATTTCTCATGTCTGTCCTCATGATTACATCATTGTCTTTGTTGGGCTGTGGTCATTTTTCTGAGATTATTTAAATCTTACCCAGTTGTATTCTGTGAATCTCAGAACAGAAGTGTTCACTATATTACTATGTCTCTTTATTTTTTATACTTGTTAGTATTTCAGTTTTTATCTACATATAGACCTAAAGTGGTTATGTAGTTAAATTATCAATATTAGCCTGATGCTATTCTTCATTTTAACAAAACAAATAAAATAATAAGAAGCTGTGTACAAATATGGGGTTTATATTGTTTATACTTGTGGGGGCTCTATGCTATAGATATATTACATATACATATAAAAGAAAGGCTTTGTTTATAAGCCACTGTGCTATGTTTTGTTTAGCTCAGAAGATTGGATCTCCTCTCCTGCAAAGCAGCAGCAGCAACAGCAAGTGCTGCAAATGGCCCCTTCAGAACTTAATGGAACACCAAGAAAAAGAAAGGCATAGACTGATCATACTTCTGGGAAAAGCTGTGTATTGAAAATGTGAATACATTTGGTTAAAGGAAATACTCATGTGGTATTACCATTACTCTGAAGATTTTTATACTGATAGAAGATACAAATGTATTTCAGTTAGTAGGAACAAAAGTTTAAGTATTTAACATTGATAGCCCAATTTTTGTATAGGTATTTTCATTTCTAAAAGCTTTCAGAGTTTTTATGTTCGTGTGTGAAAAAAAGTTTAAAATATATTCTTTTTTATTTATGAAAAAAATGATCTTTTCAATAAAACTGCTTCAGTACAAAGCACTGACAGTACAATCACTTGTGTTGAATAGATTGTCGTGAAATGAATTTTAATTTAAGAAGCATCTCAGACTGTCTTGAGGAGGACAGTCAAAGGCCACCTTCAGTGATCTTCATTGTAAAGATTTTAGCAATGAATAGGGCAGAAAAGGACCAGACAGGATTAAAGATAAAATTTCAGCCAGGGTCAGAGCAAGCAGCTGGAAACAGACTTGATTTAAGGAAAAAGATAGGGCAAGAGTAGGAAGCTAAACTTGAAAAGTATAAAACTATCAGTTGGAGCCCTGTGAATAATACAGGAGGCAGTGTTCAGGGGTGTGGATGTATGGGTTCACATCTGCCTCAAAGCATTTCTGCCTAGGAGTGAATGTTGACACCAAACCTACTGATCTGTACTCTCAGCAACATGCATTTTATATACATAGTCCTCCTCTGAAAAAGGACTTCAAACTTAAAAAGGCATGGTGGCCTCCTGCTGGAAGTTTTGGAATGCTGATCACTGGTGCACATCTCTGTGACAGTTCTAATAAAACAAAATTTCTCCATACTAAGGAGAAATAAAGCAGTGTAATTTGTGGTTGAAGGTTTTCCAGAACTTCATATTTTAAAGATGGGTTAAACATCAAATTGTCCTACTTCTAAACAAAATAAATATATTCAAGTATAAGATGTAACACCAGCAAGAAACTAAGCTAGCCCTACCTCAATCCTTTTTCCTGTTTCTTCTCTCTAAATTTAGACGTCAACACTTGAATCAGGCAGCCATCATGAAGGGTTTGCCATGTAATGATTTGTCCCACCACCCCAAGTTACTTGATAGTACTTCTTTTAAATGCATTTATTTTTATTCTGATATCTGCCTAGCCTCATCCTCCAGCCTCTGGATAACCTTGAATCTTATTGGATTAAATATGTATTCCAGCAGAAATGTTTCCTTTTGGAATTCATCTCTTGCCTTTGGTTGTCAGTGTAGGCACTACAAACATCATGTGATTTATCTCCCTGGTGCAAGGGGCAAACAGAAAATTACGGATGGTTTCCAGCATTGTGCAATAGCTATCAGAGATTTCAGGAAATTTCACCAGGGAACTTGCAGGATTTTCCAGCAGAGTGATGGGAAGTTATTACACTGCAAGTTACTGCTTTGCAAAGCTGTTGAGGGCCGCTGATATTTGGTCATGGCAACAATTTGGAGCTCTGAAGATAAGTGTCAGTTTTTTTCCTTTACCCCACTCTACTCTGTAACAGAGCAGAGCAGAGACCTCAGCCATGCTGGGCAACGTGTGTTGTCACTGATTTCATGAGGGGCTGGTGGAAATCCATGCAGGAAACCGGGAGAAAGTGGTTGCAGTTTTGGTCTGGGCCTGCTTTTCAACCAGCACCCAGGGTTGAAGAGACTGCCTGTCAGGTGAGTAGGGGATGGATACCCCATGTAACCCTGTGGGCTGGGTTGGATGACAAGTGACTGCTGCCAAACCACGCTTGGGGTGTTACAGCCTCACTGTCAGTATCGTGGCCCTGACTCTACATCTACGATACCAGTATCACCAGTACTTCTCTAGCCATGTATCTCATCTGGGACTTCCTCTGCTTCCTCCAGGGCCAAAAATCCCCTTGTCAGTCAGAGCTGCACTTCTGGGAAAGAGCAATGAGGGGGAGGGAGGAAAGGATTATGCCCAGGGGAGCAAAAGGGAGGCAGGGAACCACTGCAGGACGTTGCTGTTACTGCTACAGCAGTAGCCTGGATGAAAAACATTCCAAATATCCATTGAGCATTGTGAGACTGGAAGTTTTCTGCTGAAGCCACCAGAGTAGGTGCATATTTGATTAAGTTAGCTTTATGTAGCTATCCTGAACTCCATTTCAGCTAAGTTAATACTTCTGTTGGTCACAATGGGAAAAGAGAGAGGTAAGTTGCTTGCTTTTTAACAGCAAAGGTATCAGCTGTTCTAAAGATTTCGATGATGATAGTACATTGTTGGGGTTGTGGTAGTGTCATTTTGTTGATATTTAATAAAGCATTATCAAGGAACCGTCATTAAAACATTGTCTGCCTTCATGTGCCAACATTGTCTCCCAAAAAATTCTGCTCCCAAATTGGTCAGTTTAGGGGTTTTTTTTAATATTTAGGAAATAAAACTCATTAAAGTTGCATTTCATGATCACACAGCAAGGATAGGCAACCATCACAGACTAGATCTGCAGTAAATTCCTTTTAATCTGCCAGAATGCAGTACACCATAGGAGATGCCCAAATCACACTTTCTAATCTTTCTTTTTTAAAAGTCAGTTTGCTTATTATCTAAGAACTAAAACATGTCTTACTGATGGTAGCAATACCAGTATTAGTCAAAAGTTGCTGTTTGCCTCCCTTTCTGCCTGTGACTGGACAAGGTGTATCCAGGGAGTTTGACATTCCTGCCGCACCAGATCATCTCCCCCCAGCAACAAGCATCATTTCAGGTTCATAAATGCATAGACATGTGTATGTACATGCATACATACAGTTCTCCTATTCTGCATTTCCACAGACAAGCTCTTCCACACCCACTGTGACTGTGGAAGAATTCCAAGAGAGCTACTGTGTTGACTGGATGTGCTTTAGCTGCTCCTATCCCCTATCTCTGCCTCTGGGGCGTGTCTTCTCTGCGGTGAAATGGTTCTAAGAGCAGAGCAGGCCTAGCTTTTAGCAAAGAAAACTGACTTTAAAAAGGTGTGCGTGTAAACTAATTGAATGTAATTTTATTTTCAACCAGCCTATCTATAAAACTAAGGAAAATTTTCAGTTATTAGAGGCAAAAAAAATAGCACCTTCAATTTGTAAATACATACATTCCACAACTTTTACAATATATGTTAATGGATTCTTACAACTCTCGTGAGCTTTTATAGGACTCAGTATTTATGAGGGCTCTTAAGAAATCTCCACTCTTTACTTTGGGGTTATTATTTTGTAGTAGCCTTGCTTTTTATGACTACACTATTTAGGCCCTGTTTATATGCACACCATCAAGCACAGGTGAACTTTGCAAGAGAAATGGACCACTAAGACCTTCCTTCAAAAAACTGGAAATATTTTATACAACAGCAGAAAGAACTATGTGTTTTGCAGTCTAACCTAGGAACAAATGATGAATTTATTTTTTTTTATCTAATAATACAGCCCAGTAATTTTAACCTCAATCATACAGTATTGACCCCTTTTAAAAAATCTATGTTACTTTCTAGTTAAAAGACATTTAGTGGGCTCTCATTTCTTATTATCCACTCCCTCTTTATCCCTCATCCTGTAACTTTGGTAAATCAATTAAACTATATCATGCAGAAAATATTGCAGTCGAGGCTGATTTCAAGAACAGAAAAATTACTTTATTTTCCCCCAGTGTACTTCAAAGTTTCAAAGAATGATGAACCAACTAACTGCAGCAACCTCTGATTCATCATTTTTCACAAAAAAAGAATTTAGTAGATTAAAAAGTTCTTGAATTAAAAACTGAGTTATTGAATTAAAAGTTGCTGCTTTTTTGTTTAATGGAAAATGGGAATGATCCCAAAAAAAATAAAAGTTAACTTTCTCCAGTAAACAGCTAGTGAAAACGAATGTTTCATATTAAATACAGCTCCTGTTTTTAGTATGTTCTTATAAACAATATATAATAGAGGAATGAAATCGCAATGTCATAAAATTTGTAGCTAAAGACTGCCTTATAAGAAAAGGGAAGGTGGACTGTCTTACTTCCAAGAGCCTGTCTTTGTAACTAAGGGTCTCTTAGCACGTGCATGCTCCTGTGTGGTGGTATAATATTAACCTAAGCTAACTGATTCAGAAGATACACATCAAAAGTCCAGCTCTGCTCAAACTGGAAGAGCTGGTTGAGCAAGAGGAAGATTCATGACAGCCTGAGGAATGCAGTGAAAAGAATTCTTCTGAAACAATGGAGGAGGCCATTCTACTAGTTGCTCAAGAGTGTCTTTTCTTCAGCAGTCCCGGGGCAATTCTAGGACAGAGACTGTCCTGTGAAAACTGAGAAAGGATGGTTAGAAGTCCTCTTAATACTAAGGATTTCTGGCAGAAGCAGTCATGAGAGTAGATTTGCTAATGCATGCCAGGGCTAACTCAGCAGTGATGGGAAGTCAAAGCAGAACTGCTGAAGTGGAAGAACACTGAGTGCTGGGTCACATGTTAGAGGCCTCACATGCTTCTGTTGCCAGTGGTAGTTTTGGCAGATAAATAGTTTATAGAGAGTAGTAGCTTCAGTGTAGCAACTTCATCTTGCATCATTCATACCTGAACTGACCTGAGGCATACAGCACAGCTGGTGTAATCAAACTGCTGCAGCAGCATGGACTGATGAGAAAAAAACAGGACTGATGAGATCAGTTAAATGAGTTATGGAGTGTTGCTGTTGCAGTGTGGTGTTGCACAGACATGTGCAAGCTTGCAACTAATCATGTTATTCACTGGCATTTTAACACCGTTTTGAAGTTTGTAAGTACATTCCAAGTGGACAGCCTTTGGATGCCAAAGGCAGTTTGTCGTCATGCAGAGCTTGAAAGGGAAACGTCCCTCTGAAAGTGGGTGGTCAGACCAAGACTGACTTAATCCAGTTGGTCTCTGGATGGAGATTATATCTACCTCCAGAACTGAGCCCTTCTAGGAATCCATGTCAGAGCATCTGAACTGTACAAGATCTGACCATTCTTGTCCTCCTTTCTCTGGAAACAGACATTGGGAGGCCAGCCACAGTGTTGGCAGAGTGCTGTACTTGTCTCATGCTGCTCAAAGCCAAAAGGGTCTTTACTTCTTCCTCTTAAGTGTTCCTGGAATAAGTTTGTGATGCTGGTACAGTCTCTCTACCCTACTAACCTTTGGCATCCTCCTGTGCCAAGATAAACAAGATTCAAAGATAAACAAGAGTCCCCAGAAAAGTCTGAATGGAGGAGTGTAGGGTAGGGAAGGGGGAAGTGTAGAAGCAGTAAGAGCATAAGGAATCAGACATTTTTGACTTTGAAATTTAGGTCTGAAATTTCCCATCTCCCAAAAGGAGACCTCAGAGTTTGTTAGGCCTCTGTCATTGGATGCTTCCAAGACTGAAGCAGTTTGGGATTAGACATGAAACAGCCATGGAGGCTACTGGCACATGACTTGAGAGCCCACAGAAGAATCAGAAGTGTGATAAGAGTGCCCTACAATTGGATGCTGGTGGAACAGGGAAGATGAGCAAAAAAATGGAAACTGCTGGAATTCCAAAAATGGAATACCAGGTAAGTATTCAAGGAGTAGCAGGAGAGCTGAGCCATCTATCAGGAGAGATGGACACATCTATCAACATAAGAGGGAGAGATTTATGGCAGATTTACGGATGGTCTCACCAGTGCAATTCCTAAAGCCTATTTCTGTTTCCATGCAGACAGGTAGGCAGAGATTCAGGATTCTAGTGAGTATATATTACAAAACATCCTTGCCGTGGACTTGGAACTTATGCCAAATACCCTGTTACAAAAGATTTTAAGGGTCACTTTTCCTCACCATTGTGATAAGGTAACTTCCCTGGGTTGGTGAAAGGTCACAAAAGCAGAATAACTTAAAAAAATGTTTGGTGGTAAAATAAACTATTTTTCTTGTGGGAAAGAAAGGACTCTGAATTTTTTAGATTTTGTATCATCTTTGTGAGGTATTTTGTGGTTCCCAGAGCCATCTAATTCCCAGTTACTCAGCCACCCACCAAATCATAGCGTGGGAATGTGTGTTCTAGGCTATGAAGGCCTGAGTCATTTTTGATGTTAATATTTCTTAAGTACTTGTATTTTCTAGAAAAATAAGCAGACTTGGATATACACAGATATACTTCATAAGCTTTGCATATAAAATCCCAAGTATTCTGGAGAACAGTTGCTCCTTATATATTGATATGCTGATTCTTAAATGCCATAAATACATTTTAAATGTTTGTGTTAATTTTTTTTTTCCCTGAGCTGCTCTACTTTCCCTTATCTTAGAATTGTAATATATACCACTTCTGGTGTTAAGAAAGATTGGAAACATTATTTTAACCAAATGTGTTGAAGTGCAAATAACAAGTGAACTTTTGAACTCTCTTGCATTCTCTGAGGATCTGAAGGGGTGTCTGCCAGGCTTGGAGAAAGAGCTGAACATGGATGCTTTTGTTAGAATTTTGGCAAATAGAATTATCTGGATTTAGCATGGTTTATTCAGATTCCAGTTTATCACTTCAACCTAGATTTCTCTTTAATAAGAGTTACTCAGTTTCTCTTATGAAGGGTTTCCTGTATATAAAAGGGTAATAGTGGCCCTGTGTCAAATGCATGATAACATTATCAAAATAGAGGAATTTGGGGTCAAAGAGTTTGCTGGTTAGCTTTGTTGCCAAGACTGACTGTTCCAGATCCTTATAAAGACATGCTGACACATCAGTGCGGTGTGTCAAGGACCTGATGATATGGAACATTTTCCATAACACCACTTCAAATGTGAGCCTTTCCTTTGCTGAAAAACTGTCCTGCATGTGGAGAGATTGTATGCAAAAAATAATGACAAATATGCAAATATGCCATCCTGGGGGGGAGAAGGGAAGGGGGCAAGAACTGGAAAGAAATTTGGGCTCTTTTTCCTGAGTTGGGAAAGCACAAAGCATTCAGTGTTCTGCATAAAAATGTATTTTTTTGCAATATATTTATAATACAGTTAGAACTTTGGGAATCCGTTTAATAATTGTTACCTGGTTCTCTTGTTCTCAGTTTTCAGATGTTTCAACATCACAGCTATCACTTTTAAGTTTGCTCTCTCTTTGGAATGTATTTGCCACATTTTTTATGGACACTAACTGTATATCTGCCTCCACTCTTTCCAGTTCTTCTGATTCCTGGGAAAGAGGGAAATTTGTGAGAACATTCCTCAGGTTTTAGGCAATACCAGTTATTGCTCTTGGAACACTTTGACAAAGCAACTAGACAGAGAGATACAGAAGTAATCAAATCCTGTTCAGATTTTCACTTAGGTGAAAAATAAATAATGCCGTCTCAGAATCCATAACATATAGAACTTTCATCTGTATTATTTCCCTCTACCTTTTCAAAAACAACTTACCTGTCAGCTTACATTTTCAAAAAACAAGTGTGTTCTATATATACTGTATATATTTAGTAAAGATTGAGAAAGATTTGTGAGTAGTAAAAGTAAGCTTCTTCTCAAAAAAAAAAAAAAAGGAAAACTGGACTCTTTAATATGAAAAAAAGAGCTATCAGATTATCTTGGCCAAAGAATCTGAAACACTTTGAAGATGAAATGCTGAATGTCACTTAATAAGTTTTTTTTTTCCTTCCTAAAATTCAGGTTAAGTCAGCTGATATAAATTTCTAGGGTGTAAAATAAAGATGATTAAATAGGATTCGTTGTTGTAGGCAGATAAGCAGTGGACTTCTCTGCAAGCTGCTGGCTATT
Source organism: Argya squamiceps (assembly GCA_037834095.1). Taxonomy (NCBI): domain Eukaryota; kingdom Metazoa; phylum Chordata; class Aves; order Passeriformes; family Leiothrichidae; genus Argya; species Argya squamiceps. Next base: position 102,677,598 of record JBBMKD010000102.1, on the reverse strand, counting down.
CTGTACTGCTGGACATGAAGCTACTGGATTTCCACCCTCAGAACACAACATTGTGACTCTTTTAGTATTCATTTGTGTACATGATGGTGATGGCAAGTAAATTTGGTCTACTCATCATTGACTGTTAGAGTGGCAAAATCTGACTGCTTTGGATGGTGTAACTCTCATTTAATAACCTGCACTCAAACTTAAGTTTTGATAACCAAATACTTTCTCCCTTTGTTTAATATATCAGAAAAAGATCCAAGGTTCCAATGATGACTAGAGAGCAGATGCCTATGGGTCTTATCTTTTTTAACAGTCTAATCCTCTACTACAGTGGATAAAAATCTTATTCATAGGCAGAAGCCATCATTCATTTAAATGTGTACAATTTTGACTGGTTCAAACATCTGTGTTTGCAGCAGCAGCAGCAGGAACGTGCAGAGGTCCTGCATCTTCAAAAGGCCAAAGCCAATCTTGCCCTTACCAGAAGTGAAGTTTTGCTGTCAGTGTAAAATGTTTTGTAACCACTTTTTGCCAATTGAAAAACAGGACCAGACCCTAGAGACAGTCTGTAGAAAAGGATTGTCTTGTTCCCACCCCTGGATGTGTGTCCAACCTATGTTGCAATGTTTGGCTGTGGACTTCTGCTTTTTTTTTTTTTTTTAACTGCCTGAATAAAAAAGAGCATATCCACGCACAGTATCTAGGCTTGAATTTTAAGCTAGCTCCTCACATTTAAATCACTAAAGCCTGGAAAAAATTAAACACTTATGTGTCTCAGAAGAGTTTTGCAAGTCACCAAGAAATGAGTCAGGCATGAAGTGCAAATACTCAGTTACCACAGACAGAATTGAGGGGAAAGAAGGAAAGTCTCACACCAGTAACTCAGTCCTGATATATGACCCTTACCAAAGAAGGATACCCCACAAGGAAAATGAAATAAAGTAATTGTAAAGCAAGGCTGATAAAAGAGTGAAGAACTCAGATTCCGTAACTGGATAAAGAATCTAAAAATAAACAAATTAAAGTCATTGTTGCCTTTTAATATGCCACATAGTAAATAGTGCTTTAAGGTAATCTGTGTTGCCAACTCCAGACGGCAACTTCAGAGGACAGCTGAGAGTCAGAAGCAGTTGGACAAAGACAGTGAATTACTGCAAACCTCTAACAATAATAAAAAAAAAAATTAGGAGACTGGTTTAAAAGTCAGATTTGAAAATGATACCATTATATGTATTTTCCTTTTTATTTTCTGAATCTGCAGGATGGGTTTGAGTCAAATTTTCAAATTGCTCTCTGCAAAGGAATGCCAGAACTAACTTTCTCTTGCAATACAATCTGAAACACTCAAATCACGCTGGAATTCCAGGAACTGGAACTTAAATGAAAAAGCAAAGTGTAGATGCTGCAATACCAAAAAAAAAAGTAAGGACAAATGAAGCATAGTAGATAGAGAAATTATTTTTTCTGCCTCAGTTTTTTAAAGAGAACACTGATGTAACGCAATACATCCCGTAATCTAACAATGATAAGTCATTCCTTCTCCATCGAGATTTCACTGTTGTAAAGTCTATTGAACTGAGCAGACCTCTCTAGGAATAAAGGTCTTGGGAGCATTCCCATTTTTCAAGGGAAAAAGGACAACTCATGCATGAGGCAGTGGAGTTTTGGCTGTCTCAGGATACACTCAGCAAAGTGGCTCTTTGTGAGTTATCTAAATCTCTCCAGTTATACACAGCTGATATTTCTAGACGTTTGGCTTTGTTTCTCCTCTGGATATGGACGTCTTCTCTGTGAAGAACTGTCCCCATAATCTGTGTTAATCTGCAGCAGTACACTATTTGCACTGAAAATACAGTGAAATAATTTGCAGTGGCTTCCCTGACCTCCAATTAAGAAATGTCCTACTGTGCTTCAGGCAATTTATTTTCCTCTAGCACAGTTTAAAAATATGTTTACAGTCACAGCTTCTGGGATATTATTTCTCTATCAATGACAAACTTCAGGGAACAGTAGGAATGAACTGGTGAGATTTACTAATTGAATGTTTGCCTTCAAGTGACCTGTTGTTGGTAATGCTGGAAAACTGTTCAAACAATGTGTGGACTGACAAGAAGCAAGGCAGCTTCTTAAAAATTGCCCTATTTCTCCAAAATCAAAACTAAAAGGAGCAAAACAGTAGCCAATGTACTTCTAAGCACCAATGACAAATATAAGCTTTTCATTTCTTTCAGAAAGAGAAACACAAAGCAAAAGAAAAGACCAAAAACTCCCCGCTCCTCTTCTGCATTCTTCCCACTCCCTCCCCCCTCCATCCTAACCTCAGCTGCCCTACAATACTTAGTGTGGATGCTGTCATTACTGGGATACAGGGATTTTCATCTGGCACAGTTTAACCACTTCCCAAATTAAAATAGGCTATCTCAGCATATGCACAATAACCTGTATGTACAGACCTTTTACTGGCTTTAACACTGTTGGTGTAATTGGAGTGGCAAAATTCCCTGTAGAGACCAGGCCTGAGCACAAAGCTTGAGACTGTAACACTGAAGACAACAGAGCTCTGATTCTGTTCATATACTCTAGCATCACTGACAGGTACCTATAAAACAACAGGATTCCTTCCTTAATCATTTCTCATCCTAGAGCAGTAATGACTCCACCGTGTTCTTCTGTAAAAGGCTAAAGGGAAGAAAGAGAAAAGCCCAACACCAACAGCAGCAGAGTGTACCAACAATTCCTGACAGAGTTCATCCTAAAGTTTAGATTTAATTTTAACTGTCATAAAAAAAATATTTTAAATAACATTCTACAAGCCTGAAATTCTGTGCTTGTTAAAGTGAGAGTGAATGCTGTAAATAATGCCAGATGCCCTGAACTGAGTCCATCACTGAGTTCATTCTTGAACATATGCTCCTATACATAAATTCTTCATATCTTATGTTCACTGAAGTAAATTCTAAAACCATGAGTTCATTTTACCACTACTGCATACAGTCTTGTCCAGGGGAAGTATTACTGTCATTTGATCCACCAGTTCTCAGTCTCCCACACAGGGAACACACCAGCAACGTTCATCTTTAACTTCGTCTCCCCCAACCATCATCCCTGTAGCCACTGCTCTTCCAAGGCATTATAAAACCACACCCTCTTTTGTCAACACATACTTCCTTTTAACAATAAAAGACAAATTAAAGAGGATAGAAGGCCATGGTTGATCAAGAACACTCTTCTGTACAGCCTGCAGCAGGAAGGATGCTGAAGTGTAAGATGTGTCTGAAATAATCAGAGGAAATGGTGTCACCATCCTCACCAGGAGGTTTTGATCTTAGGTGGGAAAAAGGAAATTCAAGACTAATCTGGACCTATCTCATAGACAACTTAAGGATACTGCTGAAACCTCTGAGATGTTCTAAATTCTAAATATTTACCACTTTACACTCAGTTAACTGAAGGCTATTATGATACAGAATGGAAATATCATGGTGAGTGAATTTAAATATATATTTAAATACTCTGCACTGTCTACCAGTCGTAATTAATGACATAGCTAATGTTCATTTGAAGGCATGTATTTAAACCTACCCAGTTTCTCCCAGTACTGGAAAGAAAAAATCAACAAGGCCATTGTCTGTGGAAAACATTTCTGTACTTCCCTGTACTCCAAGGACTTTGCTACCCAAGTAATGGAATTACTTTAAACCAGCATGTCTAAAAACAGAATGTTTGGTGTTTTTAAATAAACCATTGATCCTTGCCTGAGATTTTCAAGAGGAGGTGGCAGAATAAGGCAGAAAATGCACAGAGATGGCATCCAGTGGTGTTATCCAGCAGAGGTTTGACTGAAATGAATCTTGGGTGCTTAACTCTGAGTTTTCACAGAGATGAGGGTTGTTTTCCCATCAACATTGATGGGAGTGGGGTACTTACCTACTTTGAGTATGTTGCCCTCAGCTCATTTAGATTTCTTAACTGATCAAACCAGAGCACTGCTATCACTAGTTTATTTATTTGCAGCCCTGAGAAACCCAACACACATGGTTTGCAGTCTGATTAATACACAGTTGGACACAGCTAGGATACAATGCAAAACATCTATGAAGAATAATTTCTTGTCAAATCTGTATAATAAACAAAGGTAATTATTAAGTAAATTTTTTGAATGTAAAACATAAGAATCTGAAGAAGTGTAGAGAAAGTTTCCTTCATTTTTTTCATTGGGAAATAATTAAGCCAGGAGTTATTTTTTCCAAGGAAGCAAGACTGATGTTGTGAATCACAGTATTAGCTCTTACCAACAATAAAGAATTTCCGCCTCTTGTTTTCAGGAAGACCTTCTTATTTTAATTTTAAGTGGACTGACAGCATTTTTAATCAATTTCTTTAAATAAACCAACATCTATTATGCTTAAAATGAGATTATAATGTCTGCACAGAAACTTGCCCTGTTGTAGTTAGACTCACATAACTTTCTTGTTTAGTTCAAACTCCAGGAACTTCAGCAAGAGACTGACTGGATGAACTGATAAACAAGGAATTCAAGCTTCAGAATCATGTTATTTTCTATCAAGAGCAATGTAATTGTTTAAAAATCTGCTGACAACTTTGTCCCAAACACTGCAAAGCAATGTGCCACTCCCTTGCTCTCCATTCCAGCTCATCTTTAAAGTATCATGAAAGCTGAAATCTGTCACTTTCAATCAGAGAGCAGCATGTTGAGAAGGGCAGTGCATGCTGTGAAACTCTGGAAGCTGCCCTGTACCTCAGGAGGGAAGGACTGCACAGTAATTGATGCCCTCAGTTTTATTCTTTATTCTGAAATATTGCACTACCATCAAAAGTGAAATATCAAAATAAGTACGACAACTCTCCATTTCATAAGAAGCAAGATTCAAATAAACTCTTCACAGCAAGGGTAAAGAGTGCATAGTTTAAGGCTCAGCCTTTTAAATACATTTCAGCAATTTGCCTGTCAGTTTTTGAAGGGCTTGTGCACAGGTAACAACTGTGATTTTGTACAAACCAGCTTTGTCCTACTCTATGTGCAGGTTAGAGAAGCAGTAGCTGTGGGCAGAACAAAAGAACATTGTGCATCTTCTCCCTTGAAGTCACCTGGCAATTTCATCAAACCAAAGATAAACTGACACAAAAGAAGTTTCTTCCCTCTTCATCTACCCTCCCACCAACATCCCGTCTGCCAAGAAATGCCAATCTCCTCTGGTTTTATTACAGTACTCATTAACTTCTTCGCCCCTTACACATGTCAGCCAGCTTCAGGCTCTTCACTGAAAGATCTTGTGGAGCAAAAAAATAGTTTTCTTCTGATTGTGATCCCATATTGGATGTCCAGGCTTGCTGTGCTCAGAAAACCATGGTAACAGTGGGTGATATGTCAGTTGGTCCTCTCATATTATATAATAAGTAATATATGGGAAGAGTGTAGACCTTAACCACACTATTTCTTTAGGTGTCACAACCATCCAGTATAAAGTACACAGGCTGTTCCACAAGTGTGGCATACTTGAGGTTTACCATGCTCCAGCACTCAGATCATTCTTCCAGGTAAATAATGCAGTTTCATCTCTTCTGTCCCATCCTCAGGCCTTGAACAGATGCTATGGTGTGTTTAGAGCTGGTCCCAGGAAATACCCCTTGATTCTTTTGTTCTCCAGCTAAACATCCCTGTGACAATAAAGAGCATCAGTTTTAACACAAACACTTGATGCATGCTTCCACTAGCAATGTTTGGGCTCTTTGTACTACACCGATTTGTTTTTCTGTTTAAATAAATGAAATTAGCACAAAGGTTTTTCCCCAAAAAAGGAAATACCACCAGGGAAGAAAGGCTGGAGTTGCCAGGTTGCCCACCCATGCACTGAAACACACCCAACACCACACTGCCAGTGCCTAGACAGGCAAATATGGCATTTCAGTAAGGAGATGTGGCCGAGCACTGGTTGGAACCACTTGGACTATTCCTCTGCATACTCCAGAGCTCCTAGAATGGTCTCTGCTACAGATCTTTTGTTGTGGAATGAACAAAATCCTTGTGGTTGTGTAACTGTTATGGCTATCCAGTTAAGAGAAAACCAAAATATTCTGCTGTCCCTTCTCTCATTTATTTATTGGTTTATCCCTGACTAGTGCTGCTTGGATTTCAATCTAATTTAAAGTGTTTATAAATAGTAATTTTATTAACATCTGTTATTTACTTTTCATTCAGTCATTAATTTTCATTAAACATTCACAGCTAAATATGTGTCTCACAGACTTAAGCGAGGTAAATACACATAAAAATTTAAAAATTGAAACCCATTTCTTCTTGTGGCAGGGAATGACTTTTTAAAAGAAATTGCAAACAAAGCTCATCCTACTCTCATCCGAGAGTAGGAAAGTTGCAAATCACCCATCCTAGATTCAAGTTAGAATTTCTATGTTCATGTTAAGATTAGTATGTAATGACATATAGGCCAAGTGAATGGGACAGGGCTGTATCCTGTCTCTGCAGAACAGTATTCAAACACCTCTTTCCCCATAGAGTACTTTTCCAAGCCAGCATGCGTCATACACCTCCATCCAAACTTTCCTCTTTCAGCCTGGAGTTTCCTACAGCTTCCTTTCAAACTCTTCTTTGTTCCCTAATACCAGTTTCATCTTTCCAGAGGGACACTGTGACCTGCTTTGACTCATGGACTGAGTTAACCCAGCACCAAATGTAAACCCAGACTACTCACAACTGTGGGCTGGCTCCTCACATCTGATGGCCAGTGAGAAGTACCTGAAAGACCTTCTGTGCCACAGGCAATAATTCCCTCTGAAATTTTTACAATGTTTCTTTTTTTTTATTAAAGAGAATCATCAAGGCAGTACAAACACCTCTCTGAAAACAATTCACCTCATGTTCTTTTGGCAATGTTTTGAGGAAGTGAACCTGAAGAGAAGAAACCCAGAATTTGCAAAGTAATTTGTTGCTGAAATCTACAGGGAAAAAAAAAAGCAAAAAAAAAAAGCTGATGGATAAGGGTGGTAATTGCAGCGACAACACCATTTCCACCCCATGCACCACACCACTACAGACACATTTCTCTCTTGAAGTTCTGCAGTAAATACTCTGGTAATATTTTTGCAAGTTATTCTGCCCACCTGCTCTGTGCACTTTTCTGTCTCTGGCAGGCCCTTGCACATGGCCTTTGTTGTTTCTCCATCATTATCCTGTTATGAAGTATGAAAGAACAGTAGATCTTGGTACTAGAAACATAGCCAGACTGCTTAGTAAAGAAACAAGAACTTTAAAACATTTCAAAGGATTTATGGACTCACATTGCTGAACTCGGTCTCCCAAGGATGTGTGCACTGAGCTCACCAGTCACTGAAGCTGTCCTCAGTGCACTCACAGACTACATGCTCCATTTGTAGGGAGGGGTGGAGGGATGCTTTCCATGTACTGTAAGAATCATCTGTCTTGGGATTACTGTGAATTTTAGAGATGAGAGGACATAGCACAGAAATACAAAATGTGAATATTTCTGTCTCCTTGACAATGCAATTAACCCTCATACTTATACTGTGAAATAAAACTAGTTACACCCGCAGAAAAAATGCAGCCATGCACAGAGCTTGGACCACATCTTCAGCATGCACCTGAGCTGAAGATTCTCCAGGCAAAGCCCAATTTCAGTACTGGTTACTGTTGATATCACACTGATAGGCCCAGTGTGAATATCAGAGGAGCTGAGATCAGCTCTATGTACCCGCCCATGTTCATCCATTTCTATTCAGCTCAACACTTGTAGCACAAGTCATCCTCTGCTCATACTACTTACTGAGCCATCATGCAGCCACACTCAAACTCTCTGAAGCAGCACTTGAGTTCCCACAGAGCTCTAGTTTCAGGGAGAAGATGGGACTGGTCCTACAGGATTTTGTTTTTCATTGTTGTGGTTTCTTTTAAATGAAACCAACTCCAAAATGCACTGTGCTTTGCAGTGGAAGAAGTCTTACATAGCTTTTTAAAGAAATGGCAGCTAATGTTGTTAAAGCCTTGTTTCATAATATTTACAAAGTAGTTGATCCAGACAGTAAAGGAACTACTATATGTCAGAAATCAGAAGAGATTTTCTTACATAGTTCTTGAATTAACAAACACTGAGAGTCCCGAAGTTGCAGGAAGCTCCTGACTTATTATCTGTCTTATCCATGGCGTAAGCAGGGGCTCTAACAACTGTCCTTCTAATGGTGTCCCCATGTTATGTTTGGTCAGGCAATTGACTCTGATGTTCACAGGTAAGTTGGGTGCCCTCATGGCAAATCAGGTAACATCTGCTTTGTCTTCCTTCATCAAAATATAAGCTCCGTGTTAGCATATGGAAATATACTGTTGCTTCATGCTCGTTTTGTTTAAATCAGTCTATTAATTTTTGTACTATGCAGTCATTCTCAAAACAGGCATGACCTCAGTCCTTCATTATTTAATGACTTTCCCTTTGTGGGACTATGTACAGCTCTTCCATGTTGCTCATCACTTTTGGAAAGGGATCAATTTCATGAGTTCTTTGGCTGAGTGAGGAGGGGGGAAAGGAAGAAAAACCTTCTTCCTTGCTTTTTAGGGACTGAACTCTAGTCTTGCTCTCTACAGGCTTGGGAAACTCCAGATAATTTCTGCCAGCACAAATAATGGAACCTGAATTACACGCTTCTGTGAATGCAAACAGTGGAACAGGAAATTGTTTAACCCTTGAGAAGGTTAAAACATAATTTCTTAAGACAGCCTCACCTTAAGTGAGGTGTTATCCTCTTCAAAGTATCTACAGAGCATTAGAAGAGTTTCAAGGGAAATGGGAGAGATAGAAGGAATTTCTCATCTTTTTCCATTGCTATTTATTGCCAGTGAAGTGTTCCTATGCATCTGTAATGGCACACATTTCTCTAGGGGGCAGGAAGCTTTAGTGTATATTTCCAATGAAACAGCTTCTAAAAACCTGTCTGAATGCATCATTTTGACCTCAGCATTTAAAGCTTATTTCCCTGCAGACTTGGAGGCAGAGTGAAGCTGTTGGGTGAGACCCACAGTAAGACTGGCAGATGAAATTTGCCTGTTTCAGCAGGTCGGGGCAAATTATGAGGTCAGCAGGCTGCTGCCTACAGCAGAAGGAAGAGCCCTGCCCTGCTGCTGGCTCTGCCTGCATGTGAGAACTTGGAAAGCCTGAGCAGCTGCTGTTGGCCATGGGAGGCCTTGGGAGCGCGTGAGCAGGGCTGAGGCTGGTCAGGCTCAGCAGGAGCAGTCCACACTGTTCCCAAATCTCCCACCCGAACTATTCTCCACCCAAACATCGCTCTCACCCTTTCCCTCCTTCCCACTGGTGGGAGCAGCCTGCCCTGGCCCAGCCTCGATGTTCAGTGTCGCTTCAGCCCAAAAACACAACGCACAAAAGAGCCGGAGATCAGGAGGATAGAGGAACATCCCTATGGTCCTGCCCTCGGTTGGACCCATTGCTGAAAAAGAGCAGGAGCTGAGGATAGACGGACTTCCCTGCGGTCCTGCCCCCGGTGGGATGGCCTCAAGAGGGCAGGCCCTCAGTCAAGGTACTCGAGTCGGATTTTAGCAGCCAGGTGAAGCTGAATGCCCATTTCTCACTTTGCCCAGTGAACGCCTCTCCTTACAAATAAAAGCTTGTTGTACATCCTTCGCTGAGGTAGCCGCCAGCACCCTTCCCATGACAGTGGGCAAAATGAGCCGTCACGAGGCCGCGAAGGGAACACTGACCACCTCGTGGCACCGGCGTCAGGCAGGACCACAGGGCTGCCACAAAGCAGCAAACCAGCCTCCCTCGCAGGCACCGGGAGTTCAGCACCTCTGCACCGGCCCCACCTGGAGAACCCAGTGCCCCTTCCCCGCGCTTCGCGGGCTGCCCTCTGTCCCAGCATCCCGGGTCTCCGGGAGCGGGGGGGCTCTTCCCCAGCGGCCCGGCCCTTTCCTCCCGTCAGCTTTCCAGGGGGAAAAACTTTCGGGTTCGGGGGCTGTCGCCGGCCAGCCCGGGCAGGGGCCGGGGAGAGGGGGCTGCTCCGAGGGGACCCGCTGATGGCGGCCGGGCGCCACAAGGGGCTAGGGGCTGCCCCTGGGCTCCT